>JAQJVL010000031.1:2199558-2801486 GCA_035578905.1 Stictocephala bisonia | reverse complement strand
GGTGGGTGGGTGGGTTAGTAACACCTTGCCTGTATGGGTGAATGGGTGGGTTAGTAATACCGTGCTTGTATGGGTGGACGTGTGAGCCAGTAACACCGTGCTGGTATGGGTGGGTGGGTGGGTTAGTAACACCGTGCTTGTATGGGTGGGTAGGTGGGTTAGTAACACCGTGCTTGTATGGGTAGGCGGGTAAATTAGTAAAACCGTGCTTGTATGGGTGGGTTAGTAACACCGTGCTTGTATGGGTGGGCGGGTGGGTCAATACTAGTGTATGTGTATGGGTGGGCGGTTGGGTTAACTAACTTAACTTATGGTATTACCGCACTTAACAGTTAAGGTGGTTAAAGTACCACTGTAAGTGTATGGGTGGGCGGGTGGGTCAATGCCACTGTACGTGTATGGGTGGGCGCGTGGGACAATACCACTGTTGAATAGGCTATTGGGCTATTAAGTACATAGCTGTTTCTAAGCACCAGGTGACCTTGATTAGAAATGTGACTATATTCATACGCCCCATATACTCGCCCATTTCTACTATCGAGCCCCATTAGGCCTGCCACACACTGAATAGAACGAGACGAAACCGAACAAGACAAGACGCTTTCAGACGTCTGTGGCGAAGCTGTTTGCACGGTTTTAAATGGGAGTGCCGCACACTACCCAGACAAGACGAAAAAACATTAGCAGATATCTAAAGACGTCTGAAGGCGTCTTGGTGAATGTACCCAAATTGTCGTCTTGTGACCAGACGCTAGCGAACAAAACTTACTGCGCATGCGCTACTCTCATTCCCACAGTACAAACGACTACCGGTTAGATAGATATATCAACATAACATTGAACTAGTTCACGTTGATTTGTCGTTCTGCGTTAATTTGTCTTTTATCATATTATTTTTATTCGTGTATGTGTTTTTTATTTTAATTTAAAGAACTCAAGACATTGATTTTTTACATATTGGAGAATTTCGATAGCTGCTGATGTAGATAATCTTTTATTTTATGGCAAAACAATACATATTTTATATAACTTTACACTCAAAGAACATCATAATATAAAATTAATAAAATGATAAAATAAAATGAACTTCATATCGGGTATTTAAATAACATTATATTTTTATTTAATTATACAATTTAACTCTCCGATGATTCAATTGTGCTTCCAATCTATGTTTAGCCCATTTAAGACTTGTTTGCATATGAAAATAATTGTGGTATAGTATTTTTATAAAAGTTACTAATGGCTGTTACGCTATTGGTCTATTTTCTTAATTTTTTGTCTTATTTTCTTGAGAGGAGAATATATTTTAAAATTTGTAAAATAACATAAAAGGCAAAGCTCTCACTCACTCATCACTAATTCTCAAACTTTCCATGTAGGTAAAGAGCCGACATTTTGTACACTGTTTCTTTAGGTCTTAAATATGACAACTAAAGTATTTTCATCTCAATAAAATACTCCTAAGAGGTAGCAACCACCCCTAAAAAGTTGTTCCATAAGGATAACATTGAGTTTATTTTAGTAAATCAATAACAACTGTTGATGAAATAAATAAACATGTTTATTTTGTTGTTTGACATTATCCTATCGATGCATTAAGAGTTTAATCTTCAGCAAAATTAAATTAAATGAACATATTTGAAATAGACTGAGTAATACCGTTGGGTATTTATACTGATAAATAGCTATCAATGCTAATAGTGTGAGTGAGATAGTCTAAATAAATTTAATATTGTGATTTTATGTTATGTAGTTAATCTACTATTATTTGTAGTTACATGCCGAGGTGTTTCGAGCGCAGCAAGCGTTGGGGTTGGTAGCGAAGCGTACAGGGGTGTCCCCTAGAATTTATATAATAGTGATTAGTCACTGTTAAATATGTCTTTGTCAAGAATTATTTGTATACAATTTAAAATCTCTGTTTTATTTCTGTCGTAATTTATGGAGAGAATAAGAAAAGACTGATTAAATATTTAAACCGTCTTAAATCCATTTGTAACATCAAAATGGAATTACACTGGACTAAATACATTCTGAACTTCCCAATTTTTTTACTTTTTTATAAAATAAGAGCTAAAAAATAATGGTTTTTCGAGAAAATACTTCTTCCTCCTCCCACATGTTCTTCATTTAAAAATCTTAAAAGTAAGCCAAACCGTGTAAAAACACCGCAAAAACTTTACAAGCCCCGAAAACAATCATATTATTGTACTTTTAAATGATTCTACTACTCTCGAGTATTAAGTGAGACTGCGAAATTAGATACAACTTTCGTGAGAGCTAGCGTTCCATCTTGACTTGTTCGATTCAGTGTGCGGTCACCAACGAACGAGACGAGACGCGACAGAACGGTAATCTCATTGCGTTCTGTTCTGTTCGAGTGTGCGGGACAAACGAACGAGACGAGACACGACAGAACGCCAGTCTCGCTGCGTTCTGTTCTGTTCGAGGGTGCGGTCACTAACGAACGAGACAAGACGCGACAGAACGTCAGTCTCGTTACGTTCTGTTCTGTTTGAGTGTGTGGTCATCAACGAACGAGACTATACGTGACAGAACGTCAGTCTCGTTACGATCTGTTCTGTTTGAGTGTGCGGCACTAACGAACGAGACGAGACGCGACAGAACGTCAGTCTCGTTGCGTTCTGTTCTGTTTGAGTGTGCGGTCACCAACGAACGAGACTAGACGCGACATAACGTCAGTCTCATTGCGTTCTGTTCTGTTCGAGTGTGCGATTGGCCTTAATGAACGATGGAAAACAGTGAACAATACACTGAGTATTGCATATTTTTAAAAAAAATATTTTTTGATTTTATAATTATTCCAAGTTTTAAACAATGAAGTCTTATCAATGTTTAACTTTCATATTTTGGATACTTTTAAATTTAGTATTCGATTCTCAAATTGTTTTAACAATATAAAGTAAGATGTAAGGGATGAATGTAAGTACATTATTGACCCACTGCCAAGAACAGCCATTCATGTTTGCAGGCCCCTTGAAAGCAGCAAATTGTGTTTGTCCCAGTAACAAGACACTCTAAGTCCTCAATAATATATTGTTTATTTTGGCATTACTGTTTATCGATCATTTATTTGTAATCAGTGTTCAATTGTATAGATTATATATTTTTATGAACAATTATATCTTTTAAATAAAAAAATACTATTGTTATAAATTACAATAGTATTGGTATAAATACAATTATAAATTATTACAAAAAAATTTTGTAAAGTAAAAATGCCTAAAACATTATAATAATGATTATAGTTCGATATTCTCAATTTATTCCTCTTTACTATGTAAACATAACTAAATATAATTGTCTAATCTGCATTTAATATTAAATATAGAACTTCTAATTAACAATACGGTTGTATCTTGGTTTGATACAATTTAACTATTGCTATTTGAATCATTAAACAATCTAAGTAGTTATTAAAATCAATTAAGATTCGATACACACATGGTAACTTAGAATAATGTTCATGCATTGAAAAGAATTATATTAAACAATGTTCAGTTACCTAATAAATACTGATATCACAAAGGGTTCCAATACCATACAATATAATGGTATTGTATTGGATTTATATATATATATATATATATATATATATATATATATATATATATATATATATATATATTTATATATTTATATATTTATATATATATATATATATATATTTATGAGTTGAACTAATTTATTAAAATATTTAAAATGTAGTACATTTGATAGTATCCATTCTTAAAACAATCATCATCTTTATTTATTTAATTGATATGAGTTTAGTAAAAAAGGTCTTTATATTGGCGTTTAGATAACATCTATCAACACTTATGTGTAATTACTGTGGTAAACACAACATAATTACACACTGCATGTATTACATCAAGGTGTATTTACCTCAGAGGATGAGAAATACCACTCACGTAATAAGCAAAACAAACTGAATGATTGTTGGTTTTACGTATTTTTCTTTCTGACAATATTGTTTTTTGAATATTTTCTTTTTACGTGAGAGAATAGTTCAACAGTTTCATGTTGTATATTATCATTAAAGAATGCCAACGTAATAAGTACTGTATTTTTTAACACTTATTATTTAGTTAAAATACTCACTTATATATTAAAATTATTTCTACTGTAGAAGAGCTATTAGTATTCATAAAAAATACCAATTCCATAAATCAGATTTACTGTTACGTGCCTTTTTATTGTGAATATATTCCGTAATATTCATAACTTGTCATAAATAGATTATAAAACTTACATTAAAAATAGTATTACTATAAGAAAAATGTTTACTTAAAATAAGATATTTATGATTTTAAACAAGAAGACATCCATCAATCTTCGTCAGCATGTAAAAAAAAATACTAACAAATGTAAAAAAATTATATATATATTTATTATTTTTCTTTATTTTTATAATTGTTCACTAACTATGAATTAAAATATTAGTTAATATTAAACGATAACTTTTTGGGCATTAACAATTTAGATTTTACAAAAATAAACTAGTCTAAAATATTTAAACATTTTTATAGATTATTTACGTATTTTAAATCAGATGTATTTGTACTGTGTAAAGGTGATTAGGAAAAATTACATTCATTCTAAATTCTGTTTAATTGTAACTTATATTTATAAAATACGGTAAAACCAACAACTGACTATGTCGTTTATATTTCTACGTACATATATAGATCTAAATGACGTGTGTACGAAGTAATCAACTCAATGTAGTTAGTGATTGATTATTTTACAATCAACTCATCTTAAAGTATTTAATGAAAATACGAATAAAACAATACAACTGACCAATAATACTATATATTTGATATTCGATAGAACTACAACTAGTATTTAGTTTAAAAAGAAGAATTACTAAAAGAATTTTCTTCATCAATAAAATATATAAATATAGAAGTACAAAATATCATCATAATCGGCAATGAAAAGAGGATATTAATGATTCTTATAAACATTACTGAAATATTATTATGATTTTTTTAAGTTAACCATTAAAAATAGAAACCTATTGTACATTGTGAGATTATTTGGAGTCATGTAATAAGCTTAAGATAAATACATAATTCTCTAACATTTCCCATGATAAAATGTAAAAATAGATGACACAGTTGCAAACGTACACGACAGTAAATGTGTAAGTCTCATCTTCCTGAGTGCATCAGAGTATTATGGGGCTTCAATAACACAACCAACTTATGTATTTATAAAGGCCAGCCATTCCATGTAGCTGTAAGGTGGGGCGGGAGTATATTACTCGCCGAGCGAGAACTCCTCAATCTTTTATAAGATAAAAACATCTCGGTCCTGAATGACTCTCTGAGGAGACAAACAGATTGGGGGGCGAGTATTCCTATTGGGATGTGGCTGTACGATCCACCTGTATATCTACTATCTACAACAGTGCAACAAACGAACTACTTGTTTTAAACTAGTTTAACCTCTTCCAGAACAAATTTCCTCAATGTAGGCTGGGAATTAAGCCAGATGGATCTCGAAAAAAGTCAATTTTACAAACTGTTCTAGCGAATAAAATACGAGCTAGAAGCAGGTTAAATATTTCAACACATAGTAATGTCATCAAATGTGCCATAGAGCAAATATAATACTCTCGAAACGGTTTAATTATAAAATTTCTTAATATCCACAGGCATGCCACTGTCCTAGAAGAGATTAGAAAACTTGACGAGTTCGTAATATTTTCTCTCAGTGGTTTTTTTTTTATCTGAACTATAAAATACTTTTTATTTTTATGATCTAGTAATACAAGAGTGGCATGTTATTATAACTGATTAACATTTTTAAAATAACAAAAATAAATACATATACATATATCCTCCTCACACGAACATTTATGAAAATTCTATAGTACTTGATATTTACTTAATGTTGCTTTCATATTCCAATTATTTACAAAGTACCCACACTAGCAAATGCGTATTTTATAGAATGTTATTATTATTGATTTATCTTTAACATATTCCAAAAAGTCTCAATATTTGAACATTACTCCTATATTTTAATTTGTTATGTACCTTTAGTTGAAAAACACACATTTTTTTGCTAGTATATGGGTAGTTTGTAACTTAATATAATAATAAATAAACATAAATGAAATACTTTTACTATTTATGTTTATAATAAACATAAATTAAATACTTTTATTCATTTATGTTTACAATAAACATAAATTAAACAAATTTCTTTTGTTTTACCGAATATAAAATTAGAGTTTATTTTTATTTTAAATTCTCAAACATTTCAAAAACTTAAGGAAAATAATTGCGAATGTTGTATTCAGTTTTTAAGTGTTAAGAGATTATTCATTTAAAAATTAAAAGTTTCTAATATATTATATAGTTTCAAATATTAAAATGATTGATGCATACAATTAATTAACTAAATGCAAATATTAATTCAACAACTAATAACTCAGTTGTGACTGTTAATATGCTTCAGATAATGCTTCAGAGTATGTAAGGATAAAATTCATAATATAATAAAATGCCACACAACACAAGTATATTAAAATATAAGCGCAAATCCACTACAATACAAGTACAAGATGCACTAACATATTACAATATAAGCACAAAGTTCACAAAAAAATTTTCAGTTTTCTTTCATAACCTTAAAATTATGCATAAAATCAAACCAGTAGATGGATAAAAATTAAGTATAGTTACAGAGTGTTTAATAGTCTGTGGAATTGCCAGATAAACAAGTCTCGTTAATTCACCACTCTACTGTCACACACTTCAGATCTAATTTACTAAACTAAATATTCACGTACGTGACCGAAAACATGTACTCCGGTGTGACAACCTCCAAGTTATTCTGACTTGAAAGTATTTAGGATCTGCCAAAGTAAGTACGTCATTTGAAGTACAATATTTTTCTCTCTTTTCCCTCTAGCCGTTGTTCTGAAGTGACCTTAATCCATTTCTCAGACATGCAGGTTAAATGTCCAGTGTCACCTAGCTCTTTGCACTGAAACAATCTTTACTTATTATAAACTATTATAAAATATATGTCTTCTTAGAATTATAATAGTTGTGTATTTACCCTAATATTTAAACCATTTATTGATAAAATTGTATGAACCCACTCAGTTCTATTTGACTCTGCCTCATTACCTGGCACACAAAGCCTTTAATGAACTAATCACCATCCTGATATTGAGTACTTGTGATAGTTTAATGGAACGTCCTACCTGCAACTCTACTCTAACGTAGTTTATTTATTGATTAGCATTAATAAAAAGTAACAGATTTCTTCTTGACACAACACAGTCATCATTTATTAATATACTTTCTATTAAAGGTCTCCTTGTTGAATACCCGGTGCACTACAACACTGGGGTGTATTTTAGTTGTATCAAAACCTAATTCACTACATAGATTTTTTATTTGTTTTATTTTCACTTTTTTAATAGTTCAGGAGAGGCATGTCTTAATATCAGACTAATAAATATCAATTTACGGATGTATTGTTAAGTATGAATAGATGTATAAAGTTGTTATCACTCGCTCAGAACATGAACAAACATTTTATATTAATTTATAAACATTTTATATTACTATATAAACATTACGTTAGTACGTTGTATTTTAGTATGCAGCTTAATATTTAAGCTCATTTAATAGTTAACTATGTAGTGAATAATAAGAAATGGCAATGTGCAATTTCGTAAGGGGATGGTTCAAAATGGTTGGAACTTATAGGCTAGACAGTAGGTAATATTATGCATATACTGTTTTTCTTATAATGTTATAGTTAAAAATATTACTTTGGGTATTTCTTTAAAAACAAGAATAATTTGACAAATGAATAACTAACGCAACTGGCCCATTCTTGATACAGCGATATAATTGTTTTGTTTCGTAGCTGGTTGATTTCCTGCTCCATAACCTCTCAATTTGATTCCTATCAGTCATAGCAAATTTTAAAATGGACCAGCTGATAAACACTAGCTGTTCGTTTGTCATTATGCTACCAATTGATTACTTTCTAAGGAATGGTTGACATAATAATGATTTATATTAATAACTATATTTATTTATTACATATTCTCCCATATATTGATGATCTGCGTTTTAGAATTAGTAAATAAATAAATACTAAAATATACATAGCAAAAATAAGTATGGCATGATAGATGGCTAATTTATTTACTATGTTACGAAAAGAGTTACCTTAGTTTTTTAATATATTAAATACATATCTAACATTATTTTTCGTATTAAAAATGATATGTATATATCAGATAATAATATTTATACTGCAGTTGTACTTATTAAAACCAAGCTATTGCCTTAAAAAATGATTAATATACTTGTTTTTCATCAATTTATTTCAATCAACATTGCGTTTTGCTTTTAATAATATTTTTTAATTGATTTTGAAGTATATTTATTTGTGACAAGCTTATAAAGAGAACATAAATGTGAAGAGTTTATAGTAAACTCTATATTTGACTTTTTAAACTTCTGTAGGTAAAGGAAAAAATTTATAAACTATGCTTCTATTTTTTATTTTTATTTTTTTTTATTTTTATTATTATTATTATTATTCAATAGGTGTTAATCTGTAGGCTGTAAAAACTATCGTCATGAAATGTTCAACTCGTATGTATTTTATACTATAACACATAATGTTTGTGGTGTCCACGTTGATACAGTAGGCTTTATCTATACATTAATAAGGATAAAACTATAATAGAGCAATTATAGGTTTGGCAGTGGCTTAAGACCCTTTCACCTCCACGAACTGTTTGATACCCAGCCAAACAATTACCGGCCTACTGAAATCAGCTTACAACTAATTGTGTTGTTACTAAGCTAATAGATCGATTGCCCAGTTGGTTATTCCTAGCTTCAAAGCTAAAGTTTCCCAGTTTGGTCCCAATCAGTCATGGCAAACTTTGAAATGGATCAGGTGATAATTACCGACTGTTCATTTGTCTTTGGACTATTGACTGGTAACACTTTCTAAGGAATATTCGGCCTTAGTTTGTAACAATGATTACATCCACTCATCTACACTCATCACGTCCATTTGAAATTCTTATTTAACCTAATCATGATGATCAGTGTTTTAAGATTAAGTAAATGAAAAAAACTAAATCGAAACCTTAATAAGTAATAGTATTCTCAATATACACAATTTGAAATAGGCATAAAAATGTCCAAATACAAGATAATGTTTCGAAAATATATAAACAAAGAACGGTGTTTGTTAGAGGAAAGTAATAAATAGCACCCTTTACCTGTGTCATAAAAAGGTGATAACCTATTCAAGAATACTTGTATAAAGAATATATTAAGTAATAATATACCAATACTGTTTGTATACGTGTGCCATGCAAGTACTTGGTCATACACAAGTAAAGACATAAAAGTGGTAATTTATACATATTTTAAATAGTTATTTTTAAATAATTTGTTTACAATTTTAAGGTTTTTAAATAGCTCTCAAAATAAGACTTACTGTTTTAATGTTAAAGTTGTATTTTAGTATGCAGCTTAATATTTAAGGTCATTTAATAGTTAACTATGTAATGACTAATAAGAAATGGCAATGTGCAATTTCGTAAGGGGATGGTTCAAATGGGATAGTAAACAATTATTTCATTCATTTAAAACAACAGTTAAATGGGAATTGGTTCCATATTTGCGTTGCATGGATTCACTAATCTGACTGGTTAATTCAAGTGCAGTTTTAAAATATATGACAGTCAAATAATTTAAATCGTCAAAAAATATGTTTAACTATAACCAAATATATATTTTAGCATTATCTGCAGAGTAGAATCCAAATATATGGAGAGAAACAGTAAAATGTACTTTTAAACTGAATATTTAAGTATTCGTTATATTTTTTACTAAAAGTGTTGAATGTTTAGCTGTGATTATATTTAAATAAGAATACAAGAATTAATGGAAAATTCATATACTTTTAAAATCCTGTTAATGTATTAAGCAAATTATTTCCGGCACAAGTTACTTTCTATTAGATAGATTGTAGTAAAACTTTTGAGACTGACAAAGAAGAGATTATTGACAGAAATGTCAGTTTGGTGGTAGCTTGGTACCAATAACTATCTCTCTTCGATTTAAGATTAGGGCCTTATATATATATAATTACCTTAAAACTGTATTACTTTCAGTACTAAAAACATAGTATCTTTGTAAAAAAAAAAACAAGCATTTATAATAACAAAAGTTAGAAAAATTCATCCTGAAGTATTTATTAGAGATATCAAGCTCCACGGATAACCCTGAATTCCATCAGTACCTAACAAAATACAAAAGAATATATATACGCATTTTGAAAGCTGCAAAATCAAACTATATTAAAAAAAAAAAAAACTCATCGATTCACCAAATTTTTCCAAGACAGCGTTGAATTTAATTAATTAATTTAAAAATCAACAAAAAGTAGAAATATCAGTTTAGATATTGATGTGGAAGTAATATTCGAACCCTCTACTGTGGCTGCCATGTTCAACACTTTTTCTCTGACTTTTCAGCCCCTTTGAGTCGAAATAATAGCTTAAACCTTCAATCATCTGGCTGTGTGCATGGTCCGTCCACCTCGATACTTTTAGCCTCTGTATCTATCAAAGAGCTCACACTAATAATAAAAAATGTATCGCCTAAAAACTCCAATGATGTTCACTGCATGTCTACATAGCTTCTAAAACAGTGCTTCAGGCACTTGTTATATCCAGTGTCTCATTTAATAAATATTTCCTTTAAATCTGGACAGTTTCCACCTTCATTGAAAACAGCCAAAGTAACACCAATTTTCAAAAAGAGGGATCCAAACTCAATCAGTAACTAGAGACCTTTATCCATATTGCCAGTAATAAGTAAAGTTTTCAAGAAAGTGTTTTTATTGTGACTGTTTTTTTTTTAGAATAAACATTCTCTTCTTCTGAATGACCAGTTTGGTTTTAGAGAGGGGAAGTTGACAATAGATGCATTAGTGAGTCGACATGGTAGTTAACAGTTTGGAGAGTCGTGGGTATACTCTTGGTGTGTTTCTCGATCTCTTCAAAGCTTTCGACGGTGTTAACCATAAAATCCTTTTAAAGGAGCTAGAGTCATGTGGTGTTCGAGGAGTGCCATTATCGTGGCTCAAATCTTATCTGAACAATAGGTTTCAAGCAGTCCATATCGGTAATAAAACATCTAAACCAAGCGAATTAAGATTCGGAGTCCCACAGGGATCGATTCTCAGTCCCTTGCTCTTTCTGGTGTATGTTAATAATACACCTGCATCACTGCGTCATGGGCGGCTTATTCAGTATGCAGATGATACAACCCTCTGTACAAGTGAGCAGTTGAATTCGGATTTGGAAAGGGTAAATTTTATAGATTTGAATAGTTGTGTCCAACATTTTAATAGTATCAATCTTAAAATAAAACCTTCTAAATCTAATTTTATAAGATTCTCTTTACGCCCATCACAAATTGATCAATCACCGAGGGTTATCTTAGATGAAATAGAGGTGGATGAGGTTCATGCGAAAAAGTTTCTCGGAGTTATCATCGACCGGGTAATATCTTGGACTAATCATATTGATATGGCTTGCTCCAAGTTGTCATCCGGAATATACGTTCTAAGAACCCTGTCCGAGATATGCCTCAATCAAGTCATGCTTGTGGCATATTATGGTCTCATTTATCCTCACTTGTCGTATCGAGTTGTTCTTTGGGGTGGCTGTTCCTCAGCTGACTTAATGAGACTCTTTAGACTGCAAAAAAAGCAGTAAGGATAGTGTCCAAACTGAAGTCTAGAGAGTCCTGCAAACCCGTGTTTAAGTCGTTAAAGCTTTTATATTTTAAGGCAAAATATACATTGCCTTGCATTTATATTTTAGAGACTGCATCTTATTGTAAGTTCAATTGTGTGCTCACCAGAAGCAGTGAAATACATAATTATCCAACCAGATAAAGAGAAAATTACAGAATCACACAACATAGGACAGTAACCTAAGAGCACCTTCCCTCACAAGTAGGTGCTCGTTTGGTCAATAGTCTTCCGATAGAATACAAAGGCAATATTGAGCCCAAGGCTTTCAAGGCACGGTTAAAAAGGTTTCTCATTTCCGAAGCCTTTTACTCCGTGAGAGATTGCTTATCCCTTAACTGGGAGACCACTAATTCGGCGGTTTGACTCTAGAAGCTGGAGTATCTAACTTGGACTAATCGTGTGAATGTCAAGAATGTATAAGCCAAAAATGTATATATGAATGTGGAATTCTGTACGAATGGCTGCTTTAATTTTAATCAACATTATAATTTAATTCAAGTCTGACGATTGCGATACATTTATTGTAAGTGTCCATGGAATAAAAAAATCTATTGTATTCTATACTATCCCATTAGATTAAGATGGAAATGTTGAGGACCAATATTGCAGTCCTAAAGGAGGATTCCAAGACTGTTATTTTTTCCCCCATCTACAATACCAGAGCTACAAATCGAGTCATTTGCCGAAGGCCGTAATTGCAGTACTTTGAATTTTGAAGCAACTGATTTTCCTTACAAAATTAAATGTAAATATTACTTTAAGTAAATTACTACGTACTTTTTAACTCATTAAACGTAAAGTTTGTTCTTAATACTTTTTTACGCTGAAAGATTGCAATACCAAACAAACTGTCAACCCCCTTTGCTACTGCCTTCTATTCTTCCATATTTTAAACGTGGGAATACCGATTAAAACTGCGTATTTGACTCCAATTTAACCCCAAAGACAATACGTACAATGAGTTGTTCACTCGTTCGTATTCCATTCTATACTTTTAATTTTTAAACAATATTTCGTTATTCAACATATCCACAAGGATGTTTATTTACAGTTCATGAGTTCATATCAGTAAGATAGGTAATGGAGCTAGAGAATCTTTAAAGCAAACATCAATATCAACAGAAGCAAGAATATCATCAAGCAATTCAGTCCTAATTAAATGCTCTACAACACATTATATAACTTAGCTACATCTTACTATATACTACAGTAGATGTATTTACTTTAGTATACATAGTTTAAAATAAGTTTTGCAATATTATTTATTACGGGTTTTTTAAAAATAACGATCCAAAAGGTATTCAATTATACAGAATTTAAAATTTACACAGACAATATTTAATACACTTTGTTATTATTTGGACGTAAATAAACGCCTTACATAATCGTACATTATATTACTCTTTACCTATTAAGTTGGCATGACTGTGTATCAAGTAAAGCGTATTTTACTCTTGTGTTCTAAAGTTTTTTGAAGACTTCACATAGCGTTTGAAGTAGAAATTTCTGTTTGTAGGAGTACAAAATAAGTGAACATCACACATATAAAATTTACCGTAACTTAAGTACAAGATGCAAAAATATTATACTGATCGATTTCGGGAAATCCTGTTGATTACCTTCCTTAGACCAACTATATTCCTGAATCCCTTTAATCTTAGGAAGGTAAACGCATTTTACCGACAACGATGGCCATACTATCTATATATATATATATATATATTGTTTACTTATAATACAATAACATTTCTATTTCTTACAATAATTGTATTGATTGACTAATAATTGTTTGTATTGAAAAGCTCCTTAATTCCCTATATTCAAATTTATCCGCAGCACTGTAAAAATGATAAATACAGATATTGTGTGAAATCATTGAATATAATACAAATAGAACTACGTACTCTCCAACTTTCAAACAGTTCACCACTAGCTATTTGACATTTTTTTGCGAGTAGTTTGTGGAACGGCTGTAGATAAGGGGCTAAGGCGCTGGCTTGCCGCGCTGCCGGTCCGGGTTCGATTCCCGATGTGACCACCAATAGATTTTGCTCTGCCGCTCCCGTGGTTCGGAAGTCACGTAAAGCCGTTGGTCCCCAGGTTAAGTGTTTAGAGAGGGCTCCTTAGCCCTAACTTCGCATGGTAAAATAAGACAATCATTAACTTTAACTTTAGTATTGTAAACTTTCACTAGGAAACTACGTTTTGTAATGATTGATGTGTATTTACCATTTCAGTATTTTAGACAGTCGTGACATACTGAATTCATCATCCTTTAAATAGCCAAATCAGAGAACATGTAATAATGCCCAAACAGTTCATATCTCCTATGTTAAATCTAATATACAGAATACCTACAGACAAATACTTTTAATGGTATTATAAATGGGTTCCATAAATAAAACTTGAACGTCTACGTGATTGTATCCGGTGAAATATTACCTTTGTTTTCTCATACTACCGTGACTTTTGTTAACTTTATTTACACAAGGATTAATTCTCAGGTCAACGTCGTAAAATTCTAAATAAAAGCAATGCTTGAATATAACCATAGTAACGAATTCATCTAATCAGTTTTGACTTTTTGGGAAATCACTAGAGCATACGTAACATAAATTCGAATAATTTATTGTAAACTATATTTTATGAGTGAACTATCGAAATAACAATTTACAATATAATATAATTATTTATAATTTTAGTATAACGTAATATGATTTTACATGTTTTGTTATACATCAAAACTATATTCCAAACCTTGGTATTACCAGTACACAATCGTAGGTATACCTAAAAAAAGTGTTTTTAATTATTTTCCTCTAGCTTTAATGGGTTAGTGAGGTTCTATTCTGAGCTACGAGAGCACACACACAATCGACCCCCTTACATGAACAACGTTTATGTTTGCAGACAAGAGGTGGTTTCGAAATACAGCAAACTGTGTCGAACTCTGTAA
Source organism: Stictocephala bisonia (assembly GCA_035578905.1). Taxonomy (NCBI): domain Eukaryota; kingdom Metazoa; phylum Arthropoda; class Insecta; order Hemiptera; family Membracidae; genus Stictocephala; species Stictocephala bisonia. The sequence continues at coordinate 2,786,671 of JAQJVL010000031.1, read as the reverse complement.
CTGATCTCTTACGGGGCATTGTGTAGTGTATTATAAGTACGTAAATAGTATGGCTTATGTATACATACTATGTACGTCTTATATAATTAAAGAAAATATTTTGAATATTTCTACTAATTACTATTATAATTTTTTAAAAATTAACAAAAATATCTTGTATACGTTAATTTTTTTCTGAAAAATATTTTGTACTGGAATTAAAAATTCACTAACGTAGAACATTATATCAAGATAACAAATAATTCAATAAATTCTTTAACGTTCCATTAACATTTTTTTCATATAAATTATATTAAAATTCAACACTATCATTGCAATAGTGTAATTTACTTTAAATATATAGTTTTACAAATATTTTCGATTAAATATCAAGCTATTTGAATAATGTAGCGTAATATTATGTATAAGTAATTATTGTTATGTATTAAATATATAATATAAATTTAATCTTTTATCTACTCCTAAATTTGGTTTAATTGTGATACGTATCAATTAACAATGAATACATCTACAAATTCACTACTGAAAATCATATCGCCATTTCCTGTAGCGGATTAACCTGCCTTACTTCACAGCTATATTTATGTAATATTTTTATGTAATAGATTTTGTAATATATTATTTTTATATTACAATAATATAAGAATAAACAATTATATTATACATCAAAATAACTATCAGGACCAATAGAGATAACTATTCTTTTTTTTAAAGAAACAACCTAAACTCTTTTTTAAACCTTAATCTGCCTAGTCCCCATTGAAAAATATGTATCATAGTATTTTTTTTATTTAACGCATTCAGACATGGTAAGGGGGTGTAACATGTCATGTAAAAGTTTAACATTTCTGATAAATGTTCCAGTCAAGGCTGGACTCAAACCTGGTGTAACTCAGGTTCAAGGTTATGACACCTTAGACCACTCAGCCACTGACTCACCCAACACAGACAACATTAGTAACTGTTGAGAACTTGTTAAGAGTGGTAGCTGAAAAACATATTTTATTGAAATAAAATATTAAGATGTTGAGATAAAATATGGTTTCTTTTATTTTCATAGTAAATATAGGTTTTATTTCAGTTGTACATAGAGAATAAGAAACGGATGCTTCTTTCTTATGGCCACAGCAAACACCTCAGTGGCTATAAATAGTTACAATATTATATTAATCAAATTTCGTCTTGCCGTATAAAAATAACTATATACACAGGGAATTTAGTTTGTATTTATTTTGTTCCTATTTTGTTTTATTGCGTTGGTTATTATTACTATACAATAATGGAACACAGTTTAGATGCCTTATCATAATAATGATCATACAAGACTTTTATAATGAAAGTAATATTAAATTTCCTTCTTAATCTCTACGTTATAAAACAAATAATGTTACATTTCTAATTAAAAAGCTGTTTTAGTTATATTTTGCTATAATTATAACATTATAAAGATGTTTATCAAATGGTAATTCAAATTATGTGATATTTAAAATTAATTACCAGCCTTAGAACTTTTTTACTAAATCTGTACTAAAAAGTAATAAATATTATATTTCGGTAACACAATATACATATAACATACAATAAATGTTTTATACAACCACATTTTGAATAGCCTTAACCAATTAGTCCTATTCGTTCTCTCCTCCATACTTCACTTGTCAGCAACAATTCTAAAGTAATAACCTAGTTGCTAGTAATAGCTTGTTACTTTAACCATCTAAATCTCCCTAAAATCATATAAAATTCTATTTATATATGTTTCATAATTTGCTAAAATATTTATTGATTAAATGAATGTTTAAAGAAGCAAAGGGAATGCTTATAAACGTCATGAAAATATAAATATTTTGTATGACAAATGGTTTAAAGGATGAATAAAACACGAGAAAATACATAAATAGAAAAGACAGTAAATCCTTTAAGTCTCATCTTCCTGAGTTCATCAGAGTATTATGGGGCTTCAATAACACAAACTACTTATGTATTTATAAAGGCCAGCCATTCCACGTGGCTGTAAGGTGGGGCGAGAGTATATTACTCGCCGAGCGAGAACTCAATGTTTTAGAAGATAAAAACATCTCGGTCCTGAATGACTCTCTGAGGAGTCAAACAGGGTTGGCAGGTGCAGCCCTACCTGGATGTAGCTGTACGATCCACCTGTCTTTTTACTACTTTATTTATACTACATATAATACAGTTTTTTTTTTTTTTTTTGGTCCCCTTAAGTGCATATCTTTTTTAAAGCATACATCAGTTGGATTTTCTTGTACAAATTGTTAATACATTACATTGTAAAGTACATTAATAAATACTTAGCATATAGCACGAGATATATCAAAACACATTAATATATCTTATAGTTTATTAATAAAGTAAGCTAAAATGGATAGACTTAACGTAATGAGATAAAGAATAAAGGAAAATTCCAATTATAGTTTGAACTTTATTGTGACTTTAATCCAAGTATATAACCATATATTACTAAAAATCGTATAAATACACCATTTTAATCAACATATTTTTTATTTATGTATTTCAACACCTTTTCATGTATTTCAACGCCAGTGGCTCTTTTTATTGACTATTCAATCAGTATTATGAACCACGGTCCAAACCCATCAAATTAAATTTAGTTCAGCCTCCCGAGATTTAAACCCACAGCCTCCTGCATTGAAGTCAGGAGTGCTAACCTTTAAGCTAGCAAGAGGCCCAATTAACCACTGACATTTTAATTAAATATGTTGAACTAATCATTATGTAATGTAAATGTTAGTCATCTTGCTATATATCTTGTATTCAAGTTTGTACATGTATTGTTTGATAAACACCAATTGATTGTTTAGAACAAACACAATGCACTTTGTTTACAGATAACTAATAGCATTAATTATGTTGTCACAGTTGTTGTCTATGTACAAGTTAGACACACATCACATATACATTACAATGTAAATACAAAATGAACCAGGAGTTAACATACATTCCATGTGAATCCCTCTCGACCGAGGAAGGTAAACTGTACTTAATTAGACTACTAAAATGTTTATAATTTGTATTATAATTACCATATCATTATTGTTCTATACTTATATTGTATAAATGTGTGTTCTATGACGTTCACTTGTATTTAAAATCTACTTATCTACCAACACGTAATATGCCTACAAGGAAACTTTGTTTTCTGAAATAACTTAAAAGTAGGTTTTTACTTTATTAGGACCTTTAGGTCATGTGAATAAAATATAGTATTTACTAGGCCAAGTAAATATTTACTCAAATCGATGTGAATAAAGAAATTTAGAATATACTAGCAGTTTCTAGTACTTTCTTTAAATTCTTAGGCACTTACTAGGGATAGTAGATGCTATGCTATATTTTATACATAGTCTCGGCCCATCTCCCTCCGCTAACTTCCTGCATGCTCAACCTGTAACCTCAACTCGCTTCTCACGTGAATGATTGTTTGTTCAACCAACCACGATGTCTTGTAGTCGGATGAAGGATGAATGAAAAAAAAATTGATTATATAAGTAAAATTGATCCACATGCACTTCCTTACTAACCACATTTTTTACTATCAATTTATTTTTAGCTGTAGTCTTTCTTTCAGTAAAAATGGTTTTACTGATACAAATAATGTATACAAATAAACATGTATACATATGTATTCTGGCCAAATAGTGGTTTAAAATAATCAAATTGTATTTTTTTAAACTGATCCGCAAAAAAAGACTACCTGTATATTTTCCAACTAATTCACTCACGCACTCATGTTAGACGTTAAAATTTTTAAAGTACCTCTAAAATAACATTTAATATAGTAATACAACTCAATTTTATAAAGAAATTGATATTTATAAAACAAGTGAAATGGATATTTTACTTCTTGTTATTTTACATTTAATTTTAATAAAATCTAAGCCTAAATCCCGAAACAAAGGACAGGCAAGCAGTCAGTTACTTATAACATTTAATTTTAATTAATTAATACAAAGATAACAAATGCTGTGACCTATATCAAATAAATTATTTTGAAAATAACAAATGTTACATGTAATTTTATAAAATCAATAATTATCTGTACGTTTCTTCACTATGAAGTATATTTTATTATATTTTGTATACAATTAATGTTCCCAAAATTTGAACTTCTTGGTTACTTACAACTAAAATTAAATTTAATTAATCATCAAAGAATTATATTTTCTCACATAAAACTAAGTTTTACATCAATTTCAATAAAAAAACTATTAAAAAATTACTATATATAATTATTCCTGTATTGATACATTATTACCAATCCCCAAATCCTTATAGCTATACAAATCCACGAACCCATCCCTATAGTATAGTGGGAAAAGTCAAGTCATCTGGTTATTTCCAAACAGCATTGAACATTATAAAAGTATTAATGGAAACAAAAACAAAAAAAGAGAATGGAAATAAACGTATAATACGTCCGTAAGATTTATTAAATGGGTAATCAAACAGAGGACTCAGGATGAGAGGCATGCCCCAGGCCAGCTTGAAAATTATCTAGTCAATACTGCAGAAGAAGTTGTATTCACATCAATTTTCAAGCATTTACTAATGCTTGGAACTTACTACCACTGTGAACCAAAGTGAACCAACTTACTACCAAAGTGAATAAAATGGTACCCCTTTTTATTCACTCCAAATCTAGCATTTACTTTGAAAATTAAAAATTCTAGAAAATACTAGCGTATAAGAGATTATTGAAGAAGACAACCTAACTGATTTAACCACACTTAAAGTTGCTAACTGAATAATCCTAACCATTCACCTAGAAACATTGTTCTATTCCTCTCTTCCAAAACAATTGCATTGAACAGTAACATCATAACTTTTATAATTATTACTGACGGATAATTCACTTTCCCAACCTAAATAGAGGCTAAAATGTTTATTTTATTTCCTAGAATCGTAATGGGTAGTGCATGTCAAATTAACTTGTACAAAATACGTGGTAAACAAATTCCCTTCAGTAGTTTTACTACATCAAACCTTTATTGACGAACTAACTAATCATTATATTTCGTTAAAAACCCGTACATCAAATTATATATGCGCCAGTTCAATATTTTAAAAAAGTAATAAAAAATGGAAGTATTTTAGAATACTATTATACAGTAGATTTAAAATTATTTTTTATTAATTACATTATATTTATGCCATTTAAAAGTTTCTAGACTATGCTTTGGATATGCATTCATACGGATGACTAAAGTAAAGAGCTTATTTCGCCAATTTGACATGTAACAATGGTTGATATATTTCCTATAGCTTATCTTTCTACACTTAAATTGTAAAAATTTTTACAATTAAAGAAGATAATCTTTCTGGAAATCAGTTTAACGTTGTAAATTGAAACAAGTTTTTCTAAAGACATGAAATCACTGTTCGCTGGACCAGTTGTAACCTTTGGTCTTTTTTCAACTGCCCTTATACATACAGTAATATTGACCCACTCATCCGCCCTTACACGTACAGTGATGTTGATACGGGACATACAGCTTTACGTGGAGTCCGAACCACGTAGTATTGGTCTGATTTTAAGTTATTTGATTAGCCTGATACTTAGTTTGCTCCCCTAAATGACACCCGGACATTGACTACCACCACCCAACATAGACAGCTTAGACTGCTCTCGTAGTGTCCATGTCGATGGCAACCATTAAGCGAAGGAGCATAGAACACACTCCTTACAATCTCAACAGTTTAAGTATTGTTATCATTATTGGTGTTGCTGTATTTACATTTTTAGAAAAGCAATAAGCAGTTGAATAAATGTTTGTTTCTGTTCTTAAGATTTCTCCAGTGTAATTACTTTCTTTCGAGGAACGCTATTTTTGGTTCTTTCGACCGTTTTAGTTTATGTTTTTTGACGATTTACTTTATAAATGTGTGTAAAGTAAATCTCAACTGTCGATTTCATTTCAGTAAATTATATTACTGAATACTATGTAAAGATTTCAGTATTATCATACGTAGACGTTAGCATTATTACTTTATAATTTTATTGATTTCTTTATTTGTACATTTTTATTATATTTTAAATGTTTACAAAATCACCAATAAAAACACTTTTTACCAGGCCTTTCGCCAGCAAAGCTGGCATCATCAGGCAACACAAATTTATTTTTGGTTATAAACAAAAATTTATTTGTTTTGTTTATAACCAAAAATAAATTTGTGTTGCCTGATGATGCCAGCTTTGCTGGTGAAAGGCCTAGTAAAAAGTGTTTTTTATTGGTGATTTTGTAAATATTTAAAATAAAAAGAAGAATACCAATATCAACTCTGTCTGAAATTAAAAAATTTTATCATACTTTAAAAACATTCTCTTCAGTGCAGAAACTTCTAGATTTAAAACGTATTTATTAGAATTAGTTAATATTTTACTAATAATTTGTTTTCCAATTATTAACTAATACATGGTCAATTATAAACCATGCTTTTGTTTTTTAACAAGGCTACTAATTATCATTTCGTGCACAAAACATACTTTTTTGTTTCATTGTTTTTGTTTTGATGCTAAGTACTAGTAGGTAATTGATTTACATTTCATTCAACACCGGTGCTAATCTCTGGCGAATTGTATTTGTCTTGTGACAAAACTAAGTTCCTCTACAACTCATGTGTCGTTCGCATTTTGTTCGTTCATAACGTAGTAAGGCTTCCATATTTGGCTATGTGCTGATTGTACTGTTTTATAGTTTATTCTTTTATACTACTTTACTGAAATTTATACTTTATGCATATTATAAAAGTTGAGGAATTATTTCTTCAATTTGCGTAGAAGCGTTAAAATACCCCGTCATGGAGCATGCGCACTAGTTGAAAACCACAGCACTTAAAGGGTAAATGTCCTTTATTTATTAAATTATACATCAACAGAGAGCTATTAAATTTAGCTCTCGTATTTTTCCACATCAGCATGTCTGCCTAGCAGGTAATTGATTGTAAAGTTGGGCGTACTTTGACGTGAAGTTTTACCACCTTCCTGTAAGTACTTTTGACAGTTTAATGGAACAGATTGAGTCAGCAACACCCTCATCGCATTATCCTTTTATTACCAAAGCTTTTACATTCGAAAGTGCTTTTAATTTACGAATTACTATTATTTGTATGGTCAATACCACTGTGTATGGAAGGGTATGTGGGTTAATACCACTGTATGGTTAGTTAATAACACGGTACGTGTATGGGTATGTGGGTTTATGCCCCTGTATGTGTGTGTGTGGATGGGTAGGTAAATACCACTGTACTTGTACGGGTAGTGAGTGGGTCAATACCACTATATGTGTATGGCTGGTCAATAACACGGTACGTGTAAGGGTGAGTGAGTTAATGCCGCTGTATGTGTATGTGGGTGGGTAGGTCAATACCACTGTACTTGTACGAGTAGTGAGTGGGTCAATACTTCTATATGTGTATGGTTGGTCAATGACACGGTACGTGTATGGGTGTGTGAGTTAATGCCGCTGTATGTGTATGTGGGTGGGTAGGTCAATACCACTGTACTTGTACGGGTAGTGAGTGGGTCAATACTTCTATATGTGTATGGTTGGTCAATGACACGGTACGTGTATGGGTGTGTGAGTTAATGCCGCTGTATGTGTAACTTATGTGGGTGGGAGGTCAATACCACTGTACTTGTATGGGTAGTGAGTGGGTCAATACCACTATATGTGTATGGCTGGTCAATAACACGGTACGTGTAAGGGTGAGTGAGTTAATGCCGCTGTATGTGTATGTGGGTGGTTAGGTCAATACCATTGTACTTTTACGGGTAGTGTGTGGGTCAATACCACTATATGTGAATGGCTGGTCAATAACACGGTACTTGTAAGGGTGAGTGAGTTAATGCCACTGTATGTGTATGTGGGTGGGTAGGTCAGTAGCACTGTACTTGTACGGGCAGTGAGTGGGTCAATACTACTATATGTGTATGGTTGGTCAATGACACGGTACGTGTATGGGTGTGTGAGTTAATGCCGCTGTATGTGTCTGTAGGTGGGTGTGTCAATACCACTGTACTTGTACGGGTAGTGGGTGGGTCAATACCACTATATGTATATGGTAGGTCAATAACACGATACATGTATGGGTGTGTGAGTTAATGCCGCTGTATGTGTATGTGGGTGGGTAGGTCAATACCACTGTACTTGTACGGGTAGTGAGAGGGTCAATACTACTATATGTGTATGGTTGGTCAATGACACGTTACGTGTATGGGTGTTCACGTGTGGTTCATGTGAGTTAATGCCACTGTATGTGTGTCTGTAGGTGGGTGGGTCAATACCACTGTCTGTGTACGGGTAGGTGGGTGGGTCTTTATATAATATTTTTAAGATAAAAATTGAGTACAGTAATCATATTCTATTATTGTATTCCACCTTTGTGTTAGTTGTAATTGGAAATAATTATAATACATATGATTATCTAGAGGGCTAAAAATGCTTGGGGATGTCATTATATTTTTGAACTATTAGAGATCAGTCACTTGAACTTAAACCAGGAGTAAGAAGATATATTAAATATAAGCATTGGTCGAGGTGTACACGTCGGCCTTAATAATACGTCCTTAAAAGTGCAACACAGTGCCAGAGAGCCTACTCAAATTTCAAACTTTACGAAATGGTGGCCGTTTAAATTTGCAAACTTTTGCTTAATAAGAACAGTAATTGTAATTGTAAAATGTAATTGCTTAGTTTGCTAATCAATTGTACAACAAAGAACTAACTTATAAAAAATTTTAACTGACCCTAAAAATGTACATGTTAACGTCACACAACACAAATAAAGTATGTCATAAGTACAAAATGTACAAATGTCCTTGCGATGTATTTGAGTAAACTACATTTGCGAATCCCTTTGGTCTGAGTAATTCAAACATGGCTTACTAAAATCGATCACTAAAATAATTGTACATTTTGAAGTTATACTGTATTAAACATATATTCTGTATAGAACACTTGTTTTGTATTTCTACCAACGCATAATATTCTGATTAAATAGGTATTTAAAAAAAAATGTTTATCAGTGAGCTGTCAAATTTTTATCACATGTGTAAGATAGTCCCCAAATACTCATAAACATGTATTAAAGAGAGAACAGGTGAAATTGTATATAAAATCAAACATCTTTACTGGAATAAAACAATGAAACAAAACTTACCTCAACACGTTCATCCTACGCAAAACGGCGAATCCAAGCTGAAATGTGAATATTTAAGCTAATTGAAAAATTCCTTCTGATTCCTTTCTTGCAATGATTTACAATAGCAAACTATTGAAAACTTATCCTTAAAATGAGGATTTTTTTGTTTAATACAAGTTACTTATACCTCCGTTTGGAACATTCAAAAAAACTTTTTTTAATTATCTTAATAAATTAGCTATTAAATAAGTACAGTAATAACTTTTTGGTAATTTACTGATATGATTTTTTATAATAGTTCTTTGAAGTAATTATTTCTCATGCGATATTTTTAAAATTGTTGTGGTAAAAATATTACTTTAGAGTTGATTTATTGATTGACTTTTTACTCTGTGGAGGAATTCTTTATGAGTTATTCCAATTAAGATATTTGCTATTTTAATTGGAAAAACCTAAATTTACATCTACAGTTACTTTAATTGTATAGATATTTGACCTTTGTAATACAGTTGTAAAAATTGTCTCCAACAAATAAATATTTTTGCATTTTTTTATTTTGAATTTTGATTAAATGTTCACCTAATGAAATAAAATCCTTATTCGTTGTGCCCTAATAATGGCTTTACTTTTACTGTTGTTTATGTAAGTTGGATGTATTAAACTAAAAATATATTCATATTAATTTAATTTTGTTTAATGAATAAAATGATTTTCTCTTTTGTTAAAATTATTTTGCAACATGCATTTCAATTTCAAAAGTTGCTTTGTATATAATATTTTGGCAATTCTAGTCCTTTGAAATTCAATGTTACGATTAGGTAACTGTTAATGAAACGCCTAAAAGGGTCTACCACAATTACCGCTTAGTTAACCCACTTAGATAGGGTTGACCAAAACTAGCTTCCAAATGGTCGACCCAAACTCTTTATCTTTCTCATTGGTAGTGGTTTATACTCGAGAACAAAATTATAGATAAACTTACTTTATATACTTAAAATAACTTACATATAACCAAAATATAACACTTCAGGAGATAATACTTCCACCTAATATATTAAAGAAATTCTTTTTCTTTATTTTACTCATTGTGCCCTAAATGTTTATTTAACATTGAATACAATTATATAAGTGTTATTATGATATATGTATATCCAGCATAAATGATTACTAAAAAAATAATAAAAACTACATTGAACAAAACTCCATTTGCACACACAAAAAATAACGTTATAACCAAGTAAATAGAAAATTTAAATTTTAAATCTCACACTTTTTTATTTATTTTACATTTTCAAGTTAATTTGTATGATTGTTAGTTATGAAAATAAAAAAGGATCTTGTACATTGAAATAACTGTGTCATAAGAGTCAATTAAAGCAATAATATAAACCTGCCTTTAAAAATAAAATAAAGTGTTCCTACCATGAAAGCGGATTAGGTAACTGCATTAAAACTTTGCGTGGCATTGGGAGATTTCCCACTTTATAGTTGTTGGATTTTCTTGCTATTACCTTTAAATAATTAAAACCTTTTATCTTCTTTGAGTTTAAAAAACTTTGCTCCACGAAGTTTTTGGGGTTGTGTTCCATGCCTGAATCTTGTTTGAATTTGTATTTTAACTCAGAAAATTTAAAATTGACAAAGTATTTGCTAAAATAATTTATAAATAGAAACCTCTTAAGTAATAACTGGAAATTGTAATAAATTACATGTACACTCTCTGTTCTCTATTTATTTACTGTTTCTGCTCGTCAACTATAACACTTGTTTCTTGAATTTAAATATCAATAAATAGAATAGAATAGATTTATTTTTCCTGTTTGACAAACGATTTCTTAATTTAACAGATTATTATTTTATTAAGAGGTAAAAATTGGGTATTCCCTCTAGGCTAACCAGTTTTGATCATTATTGTTCTATACTTATATTGTAATAAATGTGTGTTCTATGACGTTCACTTGTATTTAAAATCTACTTATCTACCAACACGTAATATGCCTACAAGGAAACTTTGTTTTCTGAAATAACTTAAAAGTAGGTTTTTACTTTATTAGATAAGGGTCATGTGAATTAAATATAGTATTTACTAGGCCAAGTAAATATTTACTCAAATCGATGTGAATAAAGAAATTTAGAATATACTAGCAGTTTCTAGTACTTTCTTTAAATTCTTAGGCACTTACTAGGGATAGTAAATGCTATGCTATATTTTATATATAGTCTCGGCCCATCTCCCTCCGCTAACTTCCTGCATGCTCAACCTGTAACCTCAACTCGCTTCTCACGTGTATGATTGTTTGTTCAACCAACCACGATGTCTTGTAGTCGGATGAAGGATGAATGAAAAAAAATTGATTATATAAGTAAAATTGATCCACATGCACTTCCTTACTAACCACATTTTTTATTATCAATTTATTTTTAGCTGTAGTCTTTCTTTCATTAAAAATGGTTTTACTGATACAAATAATGTATACAAATAAACATGTATACATATGTATTCTGGCCAAATAGTGGTTTAAAATAATCAAATTGTATTTTTTTTAAACTGATCCGCAAAAAAAGACTACCTGTATATTTTCCAACTAATTCACTCACGCACTCATGTTAGACGTTAAAATTTTTAAAGTACCTCTAAGATAACATTTAATATAGTAATACAACTCAATTTTATAAAGAAATTGATATTTTTAAAACAAGTGAAATGGATATTTTACTTCTTGTTATTTTACATTTAATGTTAATAAAATCTAAGCCTATATCCCGAAACAAAGGACAGGCAAGCAGTCAGTTACTTATAACATTTAATTTTAATTAATTAATACAAAGATAACAAATGCTGTGACCTATATCAAATAAATTATTTTGAAAATAAGAAATGTTACATGTAATTTTATAAAATCAATAATTATCTGTACGTTTCTTCACTATGAAGTATATTTTATTATATTTTGTATACAATTAATGTTCCCAAAATTTGAACTTCTTGGTTACTTACAACTAAAATTAAATTTAATTAATCATCAAACAATTATATTTTCTTACATAAAACTAAGTTTTACATCAATTTCAATAAAAAAACTATTAAAAAATTACTATATATAATTATTCCTGTATTGATACATTATTACCAATCCCCAAATCGTTATAGCTATACAAATCCACGAACCCATCCCTATAGTATAGTGGGACAACTCAAGTCATCCGGTTATTTCCAAACAGCATTGAACATTATAAAAGTATTAATGGAAACAAAGACAAAAAAAGAGAATGGAAATAAACGTATAATACGTCCGTAAGATTTATTAAAAGGGTAATCAAACAGAGGACTCAGGATGAGAGGCATTCCCCAGGCCAGCTTGAAAATTATCTAGTCAATACTACAGAAGAAGTTGTATTCACATCAATTTTCAAGCATTTACTAATGCTTGGAACTTACTACCACTGTGAACCAAACTGAACCAACTTACTACCAAAGTGAATAAAATGGTACCCCTTTTTATTCACTCCAAATCTAGCATTTACTTTGAAAATTAAAAATTCTAGAAAATACTAGCGTATAAGAGATTATTGAAGAAGACAACCTAACTGATTTAACCACACTTAAAGTTGCTAACTGAATAATCCTAACCATTCTCCTAGAAACATTGTTCTATTCCTCTCTTCCAAAACAATTGCATTGAACAGTAACATCATAACTTTTATAATTATTACTGACGGATAATTCACTTTCCCAACCTAAATAGAGGCTAAAATGTTTATTTTATTTCCTAGAATCATAATGGGTAGTGCATGTCAAATTAACTTGTACAAAATACATGGTAAACAAATTCCCTTCAGTAGTTTTACTACATCAAACCATTATTGACGAACTAACTAATCATTATATTTCGTTAAAAACCCGTGCATCAAATTATATATGCGCCAGTTCAATATTTTAAAAAAGTAATAAAAAATGGTAGTATCTTAGAATACTATTATACAGTAGATTTAAAATTATTTTTTATTAATTACATTATATTTATGCCATTTAAAAGTTTCTAGACTATGCTTTGGATATGCATTCATACGGATGACTAAAGTAAAGAGCTTATTTCGCCAATTTGACATGTAACAATGGTTGATATATTTCCTATTGCTTATCTTTCTACACTTAAATTGTAAAAATTTTTACAATTAAAGAAGATAATCTTTCTGGAAATCAGTTTAACGTTGTAATTTGAAATAAGTTTTTCTAAAGACATGAAATCACTGTTCGATCGATCAGGTGTAACCTTTGGTCTTTTTTCAACTGCCCTTATACATACAGTAATATTGACCCACTCATCCGCCCTTATACGTACAGTGATGTTGATAAGGAACATACAGCTTTACGTGGAGTCCGAACCACGTAGTATTGGTCTGATTTTAAGTTATTTGATTAGCCTGATACTTAGTTTGCTCCCCTAAATGACACCCGGACATTGACTACCACCACCCAACATAGACAGCTCAGACTGCTCTCGTAGTGTCCATGTCGATGACAACCATTGAGCGAAGGAGCATAGAACATACTCCTTACAATCTCAACAGTTTAAGTATTGTTATCATTATTGGTGTTACTGTATTTACATTTTTAGAAAAGCAATAAGCAGTTGAATAAATGTTTGTTTCTGTTCTTAAGATTTCTCCAGTGCAATTACTTTATTTTGAGGAACGCTATTTTTGGTTCTATCGACAGTTTTGGTTTATGTTTTTTTACGGTTTACTTTATAAATGTACGTAAGGTTAATCTCAACTTTTCATTTCATTTCGGTAAATTATATTACTGAATCCTATGTAAAGAGTTCAGTATTATCATACGTGGATGATAACATTATTATTTTATAATTTTATTGTTTTATTTATTTGTACATTTTTATTATATTTTAAATATTTACAAAAGCATCAATAAAAAACACTTTTTACTAGGCCTTTCGCCAGCAAAGCTGGCATCATTAGGCAATACAAATTTATTTTTGGTTATAAACAACAAATTATTTGTTTTGTTTATAACCAAAAATATATTTGTGTTGCCTGATGATGCCAGCTTTGCTGGTGAAAGGCCAAGTAAAAAGTGTTTTTATTGGTGATTTTGTAAAAATTTAAAATAAAAAGAAGAATACCAATATCAACTCTGTCTGAAATTAAAAAATTTTATTATACTTTAAAAACTTTCTCTTCAGTGCAGAAACTTCTAGATTTAAAACGTATTTATTAGAATTAGTTAATATTTTACAAATAATTTGTTTTCCAATTATTAACTAATACATGGTCAATTATAAACCATGCTTTTGTTTTTTAACAAGGCTACTAATTATCATTTCGTGCACAAAACATACTTTTTTGTTTCATTGTGTTTGTTTTGAGGCTAAGTACTAGTAGGTAATTGATTTACATTTCATTCAACACCGGTGCTAATCTCTGGTGAATTGTATTTGTCTTGTGACAAAACTAAGTTCCTCTACAACTCATGTGTCGTTCGCATTTTGTTCGTTCATAACTGAGTAAGGCTTCCATATTTGGCTATGTGCTGATTGTACTGTTTTATAGTTTATTCTTTTATATTACTTTACTGAACATTGTTTTACTATGCATATTATAAAAGTTGAGGAATTATTTCTTCAATTTGCGTAGAAGCGTTAAAATACCCCGTCGTGAAGCATGCGCACTAGTTGAAAACCACAGCACTTAAAAGGTAAATGTCCTTTATTTATTAAATTATACATCAACAGAGAGCTATTAAATTTAGCTCTCGTATTTGTCCACATCAGCATGTCTGCCTAGCAGGTAATTGATTGTAAAGTTGGGCGTACTTTGACGTGAAGTTTTACCACCTTCCTGTAAGTACTTTTGACAGTTTAATGGAACAGATTGAGTCAGCAACACCCTCATCGCAGTATCCTTTTATTGCCAAAACTGTTACCTTCGAAAGTAACAATTTTAACTTTCGAAGTTAAAATTTAACAAAATTTTAAACAAATTTTAATTTACGAATTACTATTATTTGTATGGTCAATACCACTGTGTATGGAAGGGTATGTGGGTTAATACCACTGTATGGTTAGTTAATAACACGGTACGTGTATGGGTATGTGGGTTTATGCCCCTGTATGTGTGTGTGTGTGTGGGTAGGTAAATACCACTGTACTTGTACGGGTAGTGAGTGGGTCAATACCACTATATGTGTATGGCTGGTCAATAACACGGTACGTGTAAGGGTGAGTGAGTTAATGCCGCTGTATTTGTATGAGGGTGGGTAGGTCAATACCACTGTACTTGCACGGGTAGTGAGTGGGTCAATACTACTATATGTGTATGGTTGGTCAATGACACGGTACGTGTATGGGTGTGTGAGTTATGCCACTGTATGTGTGTCTGTAGGTGGGTGGGTCAATACCACTGTCTATGTATGGGTAGGTGGGCGGGTCTTTATATAATATTTTAAAGATAAACATTGAGTACAGTAATCATATTCAATTATTGTATTTAACCTTTGTGTTAGTTGTAATTGGAAATAATTATAATACATATGACTATCGAGAGGGCTAAAAATGCTTGGGATGTCATTATATTTTTTGAACTATTAGAGATCAGTCACTTGAACTTAAACCAGGAGTAAGAAGATATATTAAATATGAGCATTGGTCGAGGTGTACATGTCGGGCTTAATAATACATCCTTAAAAGTGCAACACAGTCCCAGAGAGCCTACTCAAATTTCGAACTTTACGAAACGGTGGCCGTTTAAATTTGCAAATTTTTGCTTAATAAGTACAGTAATTGTAATTGTAAAATGTAATTGCTTAGTTTGCTAATCAATTGTACAACAAAGAACTAACTTATAAAAAATTTGAACTGACCCTAAAAATGTACATGTTAACGTCACACAACACAAATGAAGTATGCTATAAGTACAAAATGTACAAATGTCCTTGCGATGTATTTGAGTAAACTACATTTGCGAATCCCTTTGGTCTGAGTAATTCAAACATGGCTTACTAAAATCGATCACTAAAATAATTGTACATTTTGAAGTTATACTGTATTAAACATATATTCTGTATAGAACACTTGTACTGTATTTCTACCAAAGCGTAATATTCTGATTAAAAAGGTATTTAAAAAAAGATGTTTATCAGTGAGCTGTCAAATTTTTATCACATGTGTAAGATAGTCCCCAAATACTCATAAACATGTATTAAGGAGAGAACAGGTGAAATTGTATATAAAATCAAACATCTTTACCGAAAGAAAACAATGAAACAAAACTTACCTCAATATCACTGGAAACTTAATATTAATGCTTACACACGTTAAATTAAATTTTAATGTTGTATCAACACGTTTATCCTACGCAAAACGGTAGAAGCTAAAATGTGAATATTTAAGCTAATTGAAATATTCCTTCTGATTCCTTTCTTGCAGTGTTTTACAATAGCAAACTTTTGAAAACTTATCCTTAAAATGGGGATTTTTTTTGTTTAATACAAGTTACATATACCTTCGTTGGGAACATTCAAAAATAACTTTGTTTTTAATTATGTTAATAAATTAGCTATTAAATAAGTACAGTAATAACTTTTTGGTAATTTACTGATATGCATTTTTACAATAGTTCTTTAAAGTAATTATTTCTCATGTG
Organism: Stictocephala bisonia; assembly: GCA_035578905.1. NCBI lineage: Eukaryota > Metazoa > Arthropoda > Insecta > Hemiptera > Membracidae > Stictocephala > Stictocephala bisonia. The sequence goes on along the minus strand of JAQJVL010000031.1, from coordinate 2,769,826 downwards.
ATGTTTTTAAAATTGTTGTGGTAAAAATATTACTTTAGAGTTGATTTATTAATTGGCCTTTTACTCTGTGGAGGAATTCTTTATGGGTTATTCCAACTAAGATATTTGCTATTTTAATTGGAATAAGTTAAATTTACATCTACAGTTACTTTAATTATATAGATATTTGACCTTTGTAATACAATTTTAAAAATTGTCTACTACAAATAAATATTTTTGAATTTTTCTAATTTTGAATTTTGATTAAATGTTAACCTAATGAAATAAAATCCTTATTTGTTGTGCCCTAATAATGTCTTTACTTTTAGTGTTGTTTATGTAAGTTGGTTGTATTAAATTTAAAATATATTCATATTAATTTAATTTTGATTAGTAAATAAAATGATAGTTTTCTCTTTTTATGTTAAAATTATTTTGCAACATGCATTGCAATTTCAAAAGTGGCTTTGGTATATCATATTTTGGCAATTCTAGTCCTTTGAAATCCAATGTTACGATTAGGTAACTGTTAGTGAAACGCCTAAAAGGGTCTACCACAATTACCGCTTAGTTAACCCACTTAGATAGGGTTGACCAAAACTAGCTTCCAAATGGTCGACCCAAACTCTTTATCTTTCTCATTGGTAGTGGTTTATACTCGAGAACAAAATTATAGATAAACTTACTTTATATACTTAAAATAACTTATATTTAACCAAAATATATAGACTTCAGGAGATAACACTTCATCCAATATATTAAAGAAATTCTTTTTTAGCTTACTCATTGTGCCCTAAATGTTTATTTAACATTGAATACAATTATATAAGCGTTATTATGATATATGTATATCCAGCCTAAATGATTACTACAAAAATAATAAAAACTACATTGATCAAAACATCCATTAGCACACATAAAAAATAATGTTTTAACTAAGTACATAGAAAATTTTAATTTTAAATCTTACACTTTTTTTATTTATTTTACATTTTTAAGTTAATTTGTATGATTGTTAGTTATGAAAGTAAAAAAGGATTTTGTACATTGAAATAACTGTGTCATAAGAGTTAATTAAAGCAATTATATAAACCTGCCTTTAAAATTAAATAAAGTGTTCCTACCATGACAGTGGATTATGTAACTGCATTAAAACTTTGCGTGGTATTGGGAGATTTCCCACTTTATAGTTGTTGGATTTTCTTGCTATTACCTATAAATAATTAAAACCTTTTGTATTCTTTGAGTTTCGGAAACTTTGGTCCATGAAGTTTTTGGGGTTGTGTTCCATGCCTGAATCTTGTTTGAATATTGTATTTTAACTCAGTAAATTAAAAATTGACACAAAATATTTGCTAAAATAATTTATAAATAGAAACGCCTTAAGTAATAACTGGAAATTGTAATAAATTACATGTACAGTCTCTGTTCTCTATTTATTTACTGTTTCTGCTCGTCATCGACAACACTTGTTTCTTGAATGTAAATATCAATAAATAGAATAGAATAGATTTATTTTTCCTTTTTGACAAACGATTTCTTAATTTAACAGATTATTATTTTATTAAGAGGTAAAAATTGGGTATTCTCTCTAGGCTAACCAGTTTTGATAATAACATCAATATCAATTTCATATAGTCTCTGAGTTCAGACAAGCACATCATTACAACTTAGAACTAATATACACTTAACAAGTATTTCTATCTTGAGAGCACCTACCGTAAAAACTAAAAACTTAAAATTAATTTGTGAATCCCTCGGGTCTGAGAAAGGTGATCGTGTTTCAACGAAATCAATCACCATAATATGTGTGCATTTTTTGGACTCATTTCAGTTCAAAATTTGTTTAATTTTCATTCACTTTTTATTCATTTTATATTTGTTTGTTTAATTATTGATGAGTTGTGGGAAGTAGATAATCGATCATAAGTGCATCTACATAATTTGGCTTCTCAGGGAGAATCACACAATCATGTATTTATATAATAAAATATTCAGCTGTTCTCACCCGGCGAGTATATAGTAGTCCTAACCTACAGCCGGATGGAATGATCAACCTTCTCGTATATTTTTACTGTTTGTGTTATTTACCACCCCCCCCCCCCAGTAATAGGTTGGTGCACTCTGTTTGATTGGACTAACTTTATAAACATTTACGATATTGGCTAAAACCTGTATCTCAACTAATATACTTTTATTTACTGTGTGTACATAAAATTTTCCTACTCTACTTGTAACATTACTATGAATAAATTAATAAATAAATTTATTTCCTTCAAGGAAACATAACAATTTTACAAAGTAAAAAATAGGAATTGAGTAGCCACTGTTGCTATTAATGTAGCTACTAGAAAAGATAGAAAAGACAAACTTAATTTATGTTAATTGAAAAGAAAATTGAGTCTAGCTCGTTTGATTGTAAAATAAACAACTGATTACAATAGAACATAAAATATGGATACAATCATAGTTTATACTACCATCATTCAGTTCATTGGACAACATTATTTTTAATTACGTAATAAAGCGTTATCACTTGAAGGTTTCTTATTTTAGGGGGGGGGAAGGGTATACAATATTTCCGTGAAAAGTAAGAGGTACAAATAAAATAAATGTATTTATTATTTTTACCATCATCTCATTGATTTAAGCTGTTCCTATTGTTTTGCATTGACAATTTATCTTCTTCAATGACAATTTAGATAATATTTCTTATCCGTTAGCACAACAATATATTAATGCAAATTTTAACAAATGATACATTTTTAAATTGAGATTTTTTTTTTTTTTTGTAAATCAATGGTTTCCATAAAAATCTAAATATTTCAAAAGTATTATTTCCAAGTAATAAATAAATACCTTATTTAATTTTGCTATACATAAAAATAATTCATAAATATTAATGAAGTGTACATTTTATTATAGGGGCGTTAATGTTTTTTTTTAAGTAAAGGAAATCGTACAAAAAGGTTTCACATTAATAGTAAAACATTTTTAATCTATTATCAACTTTTGGTTGCCAAATTCAAACAGATATTCTAGAACACAATATATTATGGGTCCACACGGGGATTTCATTGTTATGCAGTTTCTTTAATCCGAAATTTATTAAATAATAGTTAAAAAATAGCGTGCAATTTTTTCATTTTGTAAATAAGTAAACGAAAACTATATTCATGAAAATCTTTGAACTTTCTCAAGTTATTCCATCGTATTTTTGTCCGTTCATATCTTTACAAAATAAATACTATACAAAAACCTTATCATTTTTAATCATAAATTGAAAATTGTAACACTACACGTCATTCAATTAAAAAAAAATTATATATGCCTATATTTCAATAAAATTCCTTAAATCATCTCCTTAAATTGTATTTTACTGTAGTATTGCACAGATACCACTACATAAAGTTTCAAATTGTCCAATTAATTGATTTCTTAATAAACCATACTAGTTTCTGACCACGTCACTTTATATTTAGTATTGAAAATACGTTCAGTCCATATAAATCGCTTTTCTATTTGTAATTTTGTTTTGTTTTACAATTGTTAATTATTTTTATCGTTACAATTTATTAATTTGTTTTAATTTTTAAATCAATCATATATAATTTAAATAATAGTTTGTTATTTTAGTGCTATTATAAAATGGATCCAAACAGATTTTATTATTAAAACAGATTGAAAAATATCCACAAAGTTTATTTAGTAGTATGACGAGTAGCATATTTATTGTAATTGTGTATATATATCCTACATAAACATAAATATTTTTATATATCATCATCATTAATTCCGTAATTACATAATGGTTAATCAAAAACATTACATACCATATTGAACTCTATACTTAATATGCAAAGAGATACATATGTTCGTGTAAAACAATGAAAAATACAACAGGATCCCCACAATGTAGAAAATTAAATCCCTCGTGGATTTATAACATTGTCACATCGTAAATATGCGTTAACCCTACATTTAATCCTTTCAACAAACACAGACTAAACTCTTTTTAATCTTTCTCTTGTTTTGATTAAACTGATTATATAGTCGTAAAAAACATGTAGTTTGAATGTTTTTTTCATTAAAATGTATTAATAACGCTAGATACAATAGTGTTCATCCCATTGTTGTGCAATAAAAAAATAATTTGAAAACAGAATACACTTGATAGTCACAAAAACTAGTTATTAGACGATTTTTTGCATAACCAATATAAGAGTATCAGAGTGTCGAAGAGTCATTACCAAAATATGAGTATAAGTGTGTAAAACGATCATCACTAGCGTAAGTTCTTGGGTAGATCGGAAGGTCATCACCAACATACGTATATAGGTGTAAAACGATCATCACTAACGTCAGTTCTTGGGTAGATCGGAGGGTCATTACCAACATACGACAATAGGTGTGTAAAACAATCATCACTAACGTAAGTTCTTGGGTAGATCGGAGGGTCATCACCAACATACATGTATAGGTGTGTAAAACGATCATCACTAGCGTAAGTACGTGTGTAGGTCAAAGAGTCATCACTAACATACGTGTATATGTGTGTAAAACGATCATCACTAGCGTAGATCTTGGGTAGATCGGAAGGTCATCACCAACATACGTGTATAGGTGTGTAAATATATCATCACTAACGTAAGTTCTTGGGTAGATCGGGGGGTCATCACCAACATACGAGTATAGGTGTAAAACGATTATCACTAGCGTAAGTGCTAGGGTAGGTCGGAGGGTCATCACCAACATAAGTGTATAGGTGTGCAAAACGATCATCACTAGCGTAAGTGCGTGTGTAGATCGGAGAGTCATTACCAATATACGTGTATATGTGTGTAAAACGATCATTACTAGCGTAAATATATGGGTAGGTCAGAGGGTCATCACCAACATACGTGTATATGTGTGTAAAACGATCATCACTAGCGTAAGTGCTTGGGTAGGTCTAATGGTCATCATAAAAAAAATACAAACTATTTGATAAATATCAGGAGCAAAATTATAAAACTATGTTGTAATAAGAGGAACAATATTATGATATATTTAATCTTATTGTAATAAGTAAATTAATACTGAATGTTAGTGTGTAATTACTGAATAAATAACTAAAAAAAAATTGTACATTAAGCTAAATATACATAATAAATAAGTATCACATTGAAACAATTCAGTACAACTCAAATAATACATTTATTAAAAGATAGTTGTATATTATCAGGTAATACATTTCACTAAATATTACGTGAATTTGGTCCAATTTAAAAGTAACAAGTGCCTTAACTTCCCTGCAGTTACCAAGTTGTTAACTGCTAACGAATAAAATCCGTTTAATTTCTTAGAAGTCACTGGTTGATTCTGTATATATTTCAAACTTTACTAGTGTAAATGTTAAAGTCTTTAAAACTTTTCATAAGTTGACAAATTAATATATCTGTATTCATAAAACATTCCTAAAATTTTGATATTTTAGAAGTGAGGACATACAAAGCAAACTTACTCATAACTATGTCATTGTGCATGGAAAATGTGAATACATATATGAAATCAAAATCAACATTATGATTTTCATTTTGTTCAGATATTTGCTCATTTAATACTTTCTTTATTTTCAATAAAAATAAACTGAAATACCAGTGAATACGTGCTTTTATATAACTTTATTCCCAATATTTTTATTCGTTTCATTATTTACTTTTATTTAACAACAAATATTTAAAACAACAAAAATTATAAAATGATTAAAAAAATGAATAACCTGCCGATTTTTCATAACGTTTACCCTCATTAGAAGGTTTATATAATTAATTCAGCATGATTGGATTATATGTCTTCTATTAGGCCTACATTTAACTTCAAGTTTAAATGAATTTCGCCACATTTCTTGAGGGAATATTGTTCAATAGTCTATATTAGTTCAAGATATCATGAAGCATTGAGATGTGTATAAATGAAGTTTAGTGAACATCTTACATTACAACATATAACACAAAAATAAATATTTAAACTTTACATAAATATGCCAAAATCACATATGTAGACCCCACAAAGTTCTTAACCTACACTGTCATTATTCTAAAGAGTAAGAGTGAACGGTGTGATGTCTTGGTAAGGAAATAACTATATACACATATGGTAATCGTATTATATTAAACTAACTTAATATACAAATTTTAAGAATGGTCGATGTTCATTTTACATATTAAATAATGTTATCGAACAGTTCTAATTAAATAAAAAAATTAAGAATCAATTAAAATCAAACTTCTATAATATAACGTCTTAGTCTATCATATGTGATTGGATTTTTATATAATAACAATTATATTTAAATAATCAATGTGTATATATTTATAAAAATATATCTAATGTCTCTGTTAAAATAAACCATAAATAAATTGGCTTACTTAAAACTGAAGCTTTATTATTTATTTCGTTTGGAGTCTTAGTAAATATTTTTTACAGTTAAAACAAAATATTACTTCTATAACTAATATGTAGAACTTTGCTAGTTACTTTATGACGACTAATTTATTAATTGTTAAAATTGACAAGTGTAAACATACGCAGTGCACAGTTCAGTGTCAACCTAACTTTACACTCAATTGTGCAAAGAATTCTAAACTTTTAAAGTGCTTTGAAAGTTGAAAACTTTTACAAAATATATCCCCTAGGAGTGTATAGTTAATCAACGGTATAATGAGTTTGTAAAAACTACCCAATAGTTTACTACATTTCACATTATAAACTACATAAACTATTATATATAGTGCGTACACTTTATTGGATATTAAAAAACTATAAAAGTATATGAAATTTCGGGGTGACATTTTTAATGTTCGATGGACTACAATCTCCAACAACATTAAAAAACTGCTTCGTTAGCATAAAGGATAAGGCTTTGCATATTGATTTAAATCTACGGAGCAGTATAGTTCAAATACTAATGTAATAACATCATCTCCTTTTCTCATACCTACATTAAATTTCTAATCATTTTAGAATGACTATTAGTATTCAAATGGATCATGTAAAATTCCTAACTTGATCATTAACACTATCATTAGACTTTTGAACTTTATAATTTTCAATGAACCAGCCTAGATGTAAAGTTAAAAATACCTAAAAGAAGATTTATTTATTTAATTTTCTCAGGAATATATCGAAGCATTCTGTTTACATTGATATCATCAAATCCTCTAAACTATTTATATAATATTTTATTTTATTAATTTACCAACAAACCAAAATTGTAACACATATACTCTATAAGTAGTTCAACTTGTAACTGTTAGCTGTTTTACTTATAACTGTTACAATATAACTTAATTTCGTTATTTCTTTAAGTCATGTTCATAAGGATTTAATTTGTGTAATATGAGTAATAAATAATGATTAATAGTTCATAAACACGTTTTACTTTCATCTATTGATAAAAAACAATACATCAATAAAGTTAAAACACAAAGAGACGTGTGTTACAATGGTGAAGAGTATTTACAAATGAATTTAATCCATGTTTGTGAAAGGATTAATTGTTGGGTTGAAGCAGATTTACAAAGTGACAACGCTGTAAGTGTACGAGTAACTGATGTCTACATTAAGCCAATGTTGACTGCACGTGTTGGATTAACTATATTTCAACCTGTGCTATCAATACAAAAAACATTATTTTCGTTGAAAAGATTCTGACTTTTTCTATATGTTTTATATTGTTTATATGATGCTAGTCGTGTTAGTTATTTCAGTATTTTGATGGGAAATAAATTTTCGGTTAGGTTCCAATAAATATGAAATAATCGACATTTGTATAATTTTAAATTGAATTAACTACCTAATATTACTTTAAAAGTAAATACATAAATTAAAGTATTATTTCTTTGATAAATTGATTAACTAACTGCTGATTTTGATATATTTTCAGAAAAATTATATATTTTACATTAAATATGTTTACGTTAATTTAGTTTAATGTATAACATTTATATTATATTGGGTAAAACATGAAATTCATGCCTTAGTTAATATTTTATTATTGTAAAATGATTTCATGTGTATTTAAATGTAAACACGTAAATATGACATTGTAAGCTTTTAACATTATGATGATTAAAATTAGATTAAATAAACATAAACTGTCACGATTTACAGCCACACAGACTGGGGCCATGGACGTTTTCAAACGATATAGCTGAGGACGCTTTTGAAATAACTACTTTTGAAATAATCAAGTGCCAAAGCTCCATGAGTACTGGTATGTATACCACCGTGCGTGTATGGGTGGGCGGGTGGTTCAATTACATTGTGCGTGTATGGGTGGGTTAATACCACTGTGCGTGTATGGGTGGGCGGGTGTGTCAATACCACTGTATGTGTATGGCTGCAGTATTTTTTACATAAATATCGTGGTCCAATATATCAGAAAGCGTGAGCGTATGGCTTAAAAATAATTTTTTTTAAATTTCCATGTAACAAAAAAAGTAATGTACAAGTCATAGGCATCTTATTCTTATTCTCAATCTTACTGTATTATATTAGTAGTAGTTAATTTGACAAGTCATAAAATTTGTACAAATTGAATGTATAATTGTAACAAATATTATGTGTTAATAAAGGATTTGAGTCTGTATATCTCAAAAGCTGAGATAAACTCTGAGCTGAATAAAGAATATGTAAAACGTTACGGTCTCACGAACCCTGAAGGAAATTTCCTTCAGGGTTCGTGAGAGCATAGTAGTTGGGCAGCTATATGTGTTACATCCTTAAGAACCTTCAGACAATCCCTGGATATGTCAAGCCCTATAGAGTCACAATCCTTGTAGGGAAAACAGGTAAACTGAAAGGCACTAAATCCTCAGAATTCTGAAGAAGGAGTTTGCTTTTTCCCCTGTAAGTATTACATTTCATCCTAACATTAATATTTCAACAGCCAAACATTATCGTGAAGGGCACTATGAGGTGAATGCGATATTTGAGAGCAGATAAATAATCCGTTTATTTAATCCCCCACCTTGACTCCAGAGCCCTCATGAAGCAATTGCTGGAACTACCAGGAGGTTCAAAATGTTAGGACCAATGACGAAACGATACTATCCAGTCGTAACCATATCAACGCCTTTACGCCTTTTTTAGTCACATATTAGTTTTTAATCTTCTAATTTCTGATAACATACTTGTTTTAATATGTGAATTTGTGTCCACGTTAAACATTTTATCTACACGTATTTTTATATCGTTAATATTGTCATATTTGTTTTTCTGTCGTTTATACATTGTTACAGATTGCCAGGTGTAGTGTGCTCGTTGCAACACCGTGCGTCATAGTTTCACTCCAGCTTCACTAAGCACGTTTATATATTCTTACAGATTGCCAGATGCAGATTGCAGCTTGCTTTTCACAACACCGTGCGTCATAGTTTCACTCAAACGTCACTAAGCACGTTTATATATTGTTACAGATGGCCAGATGCAGATTGCAGATTGCTCTTCACAACACCGTGCGTCATAGTTTCACTCAAACGTCACTAAGCACGTTTATATATTGTTACAGATGGCCAGATGCAGATTGCAGATTGCTCTTCACAACACCGTGCGTCATAGTTTCACTCCAGCTTCACTAAGCACGTTTACATATTGAGTATAAATGATAAATTATTCTTAAGACAATCCTGTAGTAAATGCTGATCTTCACCATATTCATTATGATGACATATAATAAATACTTTCATTTGTGAAATGTTACCAAATTGAAGATAATGTTTGTTACTATAAACCTACTCAAGAGAGAAATCCTAAAGGTAATTACAGAAGTTTTCAGGGAATCATATGTAGGAAGTTATATAACAAGTTTGTGGAGTTCATTAAGTAGGACTTGCTCGTTGTCGAGTGTAAACTTGGCAACTGCAGCAAACTTTAACACCTTATGCCTTTAATTGGACCAGACCAGGTGTGAAGACCTTCTAGCTATAATATTTTTACATCTATTAAAGCATTATCACTCGTATTTTAAGAGCATTTATTTCGTATTCCACTCTCAAATATGGCATCTACTTCATCGTGTTGATGAAATTAAAAGAATTGTTAAAATATAACTTAAATTTATGATTTTGACAGAAACATATGTTTATATTTAATATTTTCTTTTTGTTTACCTAACAACCTATTTATCTATGTAAACAAATAAGTGAAATATAGTCTATTTATCTTTATGCACAGTATTTCGCTCATATTCGCAATCATTAAATTCTCACTCAATTTAATTTAATTTCCCAATAGTGTCACTGTAGAAATTACTACCAAATAATTGAGTAAAAGTTAAATGCCCTTGCTTTGTCAAGAAATGGTCCTCCAGATAATAGATAATAACTAAACCTCAACAAAAAAAGTAACATGTTTCTAGCTGGCTGTATAGAATCAGAAATAATTATCTTCCAAGATGAAGAAACTTGTATGTTAATAATACAATTTAAAAAAATAATATTATTATGTGATAGCATGGCATGAACGTATAATCATTTAGGTAATTGTATTTACGATTGTCTTGGGATACCTTTATAGTTATATAGCTAAAGGTATAATTACAGTTTATTATTACTTGTTATTCAAACTATGTTTTAAATTGCTTAAAATGACGAATTCCTTATATTGTACCATACTTGAAGACAATTATAGTATATTCTTCATATTCGTGTATTTTTTTATCAAATCCACATAGAATTATAGATTGCAATCAAAACTTTATTTAGTAAACACTTTATTTTTATAAATAGCTTGATTATATTTAAATTTCCATCAATAAAAGAGTTATATTCCCTCAAAGTATCATAATTAAAAAATATGACAATATTAATTGCAATTTAATAAGTTATAAAACTGAAATGATATATCCGAGATTAATTGATCAACCATGATATTCCAGAATTACCCTTCTATACAGTTGTTTGGATGTAGTACAATAAGCAGGAATATGCTATTTAATTTTAGTCGTCTATTTCTCAAGATGGTTTTAAATTGTAAAGCTAAACAAAAATTAGTTCTGAAATCATCCAACAGTTAAAAGAAATATTTTCTCACAACGAAATTCTGGATACTGTTATTGCTGATGACATGCCATTCAACAGTTAAGAGTTTAAGTGTTTTGCAAAAGAATGGAATTTCCAGATTTTCACTTCAAGTCCTCACTATCCAAAAAGTAATAGATTTGCGTAAAAAGGAGTTTGTACAGCGAAAGCTATGTTGAAGAAAGCGTGGGAGGAAAGGAAAGACATTCAATTATATTTGTTAAATTACAGGAATATTCCATTGGTGGTATTAAATGTGTCACCAGCACAGCTCCTGATTACCAGAAATCTTCGATCAAGACTTCCACTACAAATACATTCTTTTAAGCCAACTTCACTTCATAATGACGAATATAATAAAATTACTGAAAGGCAGAACAAACAAAAACATTATTATGACCACCATTCAAGAAAATATGAAGTGAATATGAAGAAGGTGAAAAGGTTTTAAATATTAATCGTTAATCTTGCTGACAGTTAGAGACACAGTTACAATAATGTGTATTAGATGGGATACGTGAATTATTAATACTTATTTTTTATTTCTTTAAATAAGTGTTTTTGTTAATTGTTATTGAATCTTATTTTAATATATTAATAAATATATATATATATATATATATATATATATATATATATATATATATATATATATATATATCAAAGATGATATGGTTGAGAGCTAAACCCTAGTACAGAACTCATGTCTACACAAAAAACTGCTCCTTCTGTAATTCTGTAATTCGTCCAGTAACGTTAATGTGGTTGAGAGCCAACTCTTAGTACAGCTATGTTAATGCTATGCTAATGTTAATGTTAATGTGGTTGAGAGCCAACCCTTAGTACAGCACTCATGTCTACACAAGAAACTGTTCCTTCTATAATGAAGTCCAGTAACGTTAATGTGGTTGAGAGCCAACCCTTAGTACAGCACTCATGTCTACACAAGAAACTGTTCCTTCTATAATGAAGTCCAGTAATGTTAATGTGGTTGAGAGCCAACTCTTAGTAGAGCACTCATGTCTACACAATAAGCTGCTCCCCCTGTAATTAAGAGACGTGTTTTTACTTTTATACTTCATTTAGACTAATTAAGCAGTAGAACTATGAGTAAATAAATATAAACAAGAATGTATAATAATAGTTGCAACTATATAGTTAATTTCCTGAACAATATTTTTACTGTCTGTGATCATGTTCTACCTTTACAACCATTCAATTTTGAACTGATCCTATTCATAACAATCCTTTAAAGGAGCTAAACAGAAGTTATTTTAATTTTATATGTTGCTTAGGATGAAAAGACGTGTTATATAAATGTTATATGAAACAAATATGACAAAATGAAAAAGCTATATAGAAATAAATGTCCTTGGGGACCCCAGGATATAATTTATCTAGATAAATTTAATTTTAATTTTTGTATGCATAAAATGTTTTTATTGATGACTTATTAGTTACGTACACTCTCTTTATTTTTTGTAAGAGCATTCTGTTATCATTAAGTGACGATAAGATGCTTATGCTTCGAAGAACAAATATGTTTCAATAATGCCTTTTACGGTAATGAGTTTTTACAAAGAGGTCCAATATCTGCAATGATGCAATGACTAGCCATTTACCGTGACTGGGGAGAAGCATGGCAGAATACAGTACATGGAACTCATGTTACTTAGCCCAGCTTGTCCAGCAAATATTTATTCTTTAAAAATGAGCCACATAAAGTAGTGTGTGATAGTATTATAGATGAGTAGGACAAGATTTTTTTATGTAATATACATTATTATAAAATGTGAATACAATAAAGATAAAAAAGCAGTGTAATATAAATGGTGTGAAATATACTGATTGTTTTCTTGCGTAGGCACTCAGTGGTAAGTCTTTAGACTGCGCAGTTCAAGGTCAACGATTTACCCTTAGGGTACGGACAAAGGTTGGTCCTGATTATTAGAGACAGGATATTTGAATACATAAAACTCGGTACGTGAAAATAAATAAAAAGTTAATGTTATATTTACAACATGGTAATTTAATACTTGCGATAATCTCGTATTATAGACATATTAAGGTGATGTAAAGCAAAAGGACAAGAAAATGTAAAATATAACGTAAGGCAATATAATGTAAATTAATATTCATGACAAGTGAGTGGAATGTAGATGAAAAGGAAGTTTAAAATAAAGGACAATTTAGTGGAAGGTAGAGTAATAGAGGGGCAAAAGTTAGTAATATATGTGACAAGATAATCTAATATAAACTATAAAGTGTTGTAATAAAGAAGTTAAGCAATACAAAAGACTGAGTAAAATAACATAAATATAAATGTAATCTAGATTTTTCCAAGAAATTGTAGTTTATTTTCTACTAAAATAAAACACATTTAAATCAAATACATTCTAATCATTCTTTTGCTTAATAAATGAAAACATCTACCGTTTTTGTGTTATTATAATTCAACATATCAGGAAACATAGTTAAATTTACAAAATTTAAAGTCGTTGGAAGTTATTTATTAAAATTATGATTACATGTTTATTTCAACATATACTACGTTCTTTATTTAACTACTAGAACATTTAACATGATAAAAAATCGTTTAGTCATATTTTTCACTTATCTGAGTTTAATATCTTACTAGTACATCAGTTATATTTTTAAGATACCACAATCTTAGCCCCAACGAGCGAAGCGAGTCTACGTAATACAAAGGGAATAAACCATTAGTAGTGGTAGGTAGATGTTTTTACTTCTACGAATTTGCATTGATCCAGCAATGTATGTATCTCAATATATATAATTCACGAAGTGTGAGCTGAGAGGAAGATTAGAAAGATTTTTGGGAAGATGAGGTTAAGAGTGGGTAACAGACGGAGAAACATGTTATCTAATGCTTGTGCATTGAGACTCCAGGATTTAGCACTATGGACACATATTTTTGCATTAGGCTATTTCTTTCCTAAACAATTATTATAAATCCTAACAATTTATATATTTACTTTGGCTCTGAGTTATAAATAGCATAGATTCATATCTGCTCTAGACTCACAATCAGATGCAAGTGGAGAGATAATTTCGAATGTAATTAGTTAACAACCAGAATATGGGAATGTTTCATCGTGTTATTTGTCACATCAATGTTACCTCCTTCTTTATGCCCCCACTATCACACACCACTTCCCCCCCCCCTCAGACAGCTCACGTATCTTGCCTTCCTTGCAGTACTGAATATCTCTATCTTTCTAGCAATGAAAGGGAAATAACCATCACCCTTGTTGCAGTATGTGACATAAAACCGAGTATAAACGTCAGCCATGTAAATGTATCTGTGACACCACTATCCCCCCCCCCTCACGCAGGTCACGTATATGCCTTCCTTGCAGTACTGAATGTCTCTATCTTTCTAGCAATGAAAGAGAAATAACCATCGCCCTTGTTGCAGTATGTGACATAAAACTGAATATAAACGTCAGCCATGTAAATATACCTATGACACCACAATCTATACTTACTAAAATATTATTTTGAATTATGAAAATACGAATTTTTTATCACTACAGGTCCTACAGCTTGAGAAGAAAGTATTGTTATACTAGAAAAAATATAGTTAGCCCTCAATGTTTTATTAAAAAGTTATATAGATCTAAGGATAAAATATTTGAAATGAAAACTAAATTTAAATATTCTTCTGTTTTAACCCAAATGTTCATAGATAAATATCAAGTAAAAAAAATATTGGTAAAAATAGTGCTATAATATTACTAATATGTAATATTGATAATAATATCAAATATTTTTATACTAAATATTTCATTACAGAACAACATATGGTACTCTATCACTAAAAAAAACTATTATAAAGTCTATTTATATATCTATGGAATTCATACAGATTCCAACCAAAAAGAGATTCTTGGTTCTTTCTTAGTGACCTGCCGCAAAGAGTCTTTATATATAATTTATTAATATGGTTAGTTACTCTTTGTTTTTTTATAAATTGTGTAGTTTTTATTTAATACTATTTATTTTAAATACTAAACTAATAATGTATTGAAACATGACAAATGGTACATAAAACTGTATAATTAATTTTTTATACTGACGATAAAACTATTGCAAACATTATATAAGCTAAATAAATAATTTTAAGTCCCATTTATTACAGAAATAATTTTACAAGTTATTTAATTGTTTAATATTAATTAGATAAATCACACTCAAATCCAACCTAACTTGATACTTGCAATTAATTCGCTATTCGATAGTCCTACATGTTAATTCATATATTACAACAAATTATCACTTAAACTCTTCATATTTTTATTGTTATAAAATTATTGGTAAACTGAATATCTTAATTAATTCTTTGGTTTAGTAGGAGAAGAAATCGAAATACATTTGGAGACATTAGATTATCTTTAAATCATGATATTATATTTGACGAGGTGAAAAGAAAAGAGAAATTGACAGCTTTTATCTCTATATATTTGTGTTTAATGTATTTGAATGGTATAGCTAGTACAAAATATTAAATATTTGTAATGATTTTTAAACAGCAATATAGTAAATATATCCCTTTCACAAAAAATAACAGTTACGTTTTAATAATATACCTCATGCTATGCTGTGTATAATTGTAAGCTACTTGCTTATGGCTACCTGTAATACTCCAATATTGAAATATTTATAATAATAAAACAGTATACATGAAAATATACCTTTTTAAAAAGAAAGGGTCCACCGTCCTTATATTTTGTGATAGCAACAATTACCTCAACCTCATTTTTTTCTTTTATTTTAATAAATTTTTATAGTTTTATTTAAATTATTACTTTAATCCTAAAAAAAAAATAAGTTTAAGAGAGTCAATCTACAAAGTTCCCTTTCTTGTTCAAGTTGCTAAATAGCCAGAACGAGCCTCCCGAACTTCTACCAAGAGTTCATTTCTGCTGTCCAATCCAGACAATGTCAATTGTCGAGATGTTCACTCGAAGCCACCATTCAACTAACTACTCAGTGCCTCAGAACGTATCCAATGAATGAAATTCATATCGCCAAGAATGTCTCTTCTACGCTTTAGAGTTCAGGAACAAAGCCCACCAGATTGTCCATTATTGATATGTAGGATAAAATCTTGCATCCATTTTTACATCTTAGCTTGTTGAACAAAAGTGCATGTCAGATGGTTCTGTTAGTCTTATTATTTATTTATTATTTGCACATTGTACTGCATGTCTCAGCATGAAATCTGTTTCACAACGAAATGCGTCTGTTAGATCAGTGATTTTACATTGATGTATTTTCCTTGCCTCATTGATGTTTACTGTATTATTTTATACCACTTTTAATGTATTATTGAACATGGTTATTTAGCTTTAATGTGTTATTATTGTTCCATATTCATTATTGTTAATTGATGTATTTAGTTACTTTATTTTTATTATTGTTAATTGTTACAATCCTAACAATACATTGACATCGACTACTGTAGAATAGTTCTATAAAATATTCTTGTCTTGTTATAAAATAGTCGCATCTTGCAGATTGAGTTAGTTCAACTCTTTATAAAATGAGTTCTAAGGGTGCTATTAACACCTGCCAGTAAAATTTTTAATTACCTAATTAGAATAGACTTATTTCATTATAATGCATTGGTTTCTTTAACATTAGCACTGGTGTTTAGTTGAAACCTCTAAGAATTGACTTGTGTGGATGAACTAAATTGTTTATTGTGTGTACGTAATTTTTACATCACATTTCATGTGTTTTTCCAGCCTTTGTCAAAAAGATCTGTAAATTAAATATAAATGTATTACTTCTTTTAATAAACGACAATGGTTCATGATATTTTGTTTAATTTACTGTATATGTGTGGATATTGAAAGTAGTTTTTAAATGGTAGTAATGTTTCAAATATTTTTGAGTCGACTATATTCCTCCAATCCCACCCACCATCAGATGTACAAAATCACTACTCGTCTTCCTGCCCACTTTATAGACTACGTAACTACTGATAACCTTCACACCTACGCTCGAGACATATCTAATATGCCTACTTCCACTACTATTATTCATGTTAATGTGCTTGAAGTATGTAATGAGGGAAAGGTTATGAATACGTGAGAATAATTAAAAGATATATGTGCAAGGATCATAACAAACTGTTGAATGAACAGGTAAATATTGATTCCTAGATAATGTTACACAATCTACTTTTAGCATATAAAGAAGAGAACAAACATCAGTAACTGACCAACTATACTTCAGTTGTCTCCGTGTTGATGATTCCAAGCCAACAGTTCTAGAGTCTCTCGACCGAGATACATTTTAAGTGGTAGAGTTGAACCCCAGTGTCGTTCCTTTGTAAGTCCCTCTGGCCTGTGAACGTGTTTACACAAATAATCACCATAGTGTAATTACAATCATATACGTATATTGTAAGAAATTAAATTTGTGATATGTCGTAGGACTCAACCACTTATACAAGTGCAGCGGTGATGACCCACCCATCCGCCCGCCTAGACACCTGGACAAGTACGTTCTTCTTCATACATATGAGACACCGACATAACTTTAGCAAATTTTAAGGCAAATATGAATGATTACATGAGTATAGGATGAGTGTAGATGACCTGTGTAGGCTGGTTACTAAATGAGTTTAACGATTCCTCAGAAAGGATCATTTATTAATAGCATAATAACTAGGTTAACTAAGACAACTACAGCTTTACGTAGAATCCGAACCACGTAGTGTTGGTCTGATTTTCAGCTAATTGACAAGCCTGATACTCTGTTCTCTCCCCTACACAACGTCCGGATAGTGACTACTGCCCAAAATGGACGCCCCAGGCTTCTCTAGTAGTGTCTACGCCGATAGTTACCACTGAGCGGACGCTATGTCAGTATTCATAGGACAGAGTATAGAGCCTATCGCCTACAAACTCCACAACACTGTGTTCCCAAGTAGCAGGGTTACAGCAATGTGCCACCAGTACAGACAGTGGTCATGCCCCACCTACCCAGCCATATATCTACAATGGTCATGTACTAGTATTCTATGAACCCGCACAACCACTGATCTATCATACTCTGTTTACGCCTGCTACTATTAGTGACAAAACCCAAGACAATAACACAATCTGAGATCCTATAATGTGCCACCAGTACAGACAGTGGTCATACCCCACCTACCCATCCATACATCTACAGTGGTCATGTACTAGTATTCTATGAACCCACACAACTACTGATCTACCATACTCAGTTTACGCCTGCTACTATTAGTGACAAAACCCAAGACAATAACACAATCTGAGATCCTATATTCCCACCCAAACCTCACCAATTCATTTACAGTAGTTGTGTATGTAAGTTCCTTCTATCGTAAAATTATCAAAGAAATAAAAGACTACATTTATAAAATTATGGTGTTTTTTAATAGTAACAATATATAAGTGTTTGTAATGCTCTCACCCAAATACATAAACAAAATTTAAACTAGCAAATAATAGAATTTGTTTGTCCTGCATATGATAGAATACGTCACAAAGTCTACTATTGACACCAATTCTTTGTGACTAACGGTAAAGAGTCAAGCCCGTTTCGATCGTATTTTAACGATATTGAGCTGAAAGCTATCGACATATTTGTAAAAATACTTTTTAATTTCTACTATTTTTTTTAATTATTAACCTAACACTTGTGTTACAGGCATAAAAGCCTCTGGTAGAATATGTTCCCATTTTTTTCATTTGTATTTAGGATGAGGATGATACAGTTTCGCTCTCTAAGTAAACTAAATCATTATCTGTCATGAAAAATCAATAATGTTAAGATCACATTTTTAGTAGGTGAAGGCTATTTACAAAAGTTGTATGTTTTTAATTATTTTATGTAAAATATGTTAGTATATTCCAGAAATTTACTATAGATTTTCAAGGCCAATATTGTTTTTTAATATAACTATTTATAGTTAAATAAATCAAAGTTAGAATTTAAGAGTACACCAAAAGAAGTAAAACATTGTCTAAAAGTTACCTTAAATGTATGGTTTCACGTTAAATATTGTGAGAAAATAATCAACGAAAAATGCAGAGTAAAAACGAGTTATTTACGAACTGAGGTTTCGTTTTAATTGTGTATGGTTTACTGTACTTTATAACCTATACAATTTGGCACTAGGCAATATGTGTATAAGTAGTATAATATGGGAGTTCTGACTCAAAGTGACGTCACGTCAGACCGCTACCAGCACAGGGTCAAAGGTCACCGCCTATCTGTTATCAGCCACGTGTTGACCTTGAGGTCAAGTTTACTATTGTTTACAACTGTTATCAGCCACGTGGTGACCTTGAAGGTCAGTTGTCCTAGGTCAGTGTTGTTTTGGTGTGACGTCACACCATTTTCGCGCTCTTTTTTCTGACGTTACGCCTGTCGTCTGCTAGTATCAGCTGATGTGGTGCCATATGTGAAAGATGCACAAAAAAATCTGTTTTTCTTAAAATGTACTAACTGTTTTTTTCCACAGTGTTACCAACTCACACGATGCAGAAAAAAAAATATCTTAGTGCTACCAACTCACACGATTTATTACATTATACTATAATAAATACTGTATACGATTATTAAAAAATATTTCCATATATTAAATACAAACGCGTCGTTTTTTTCGGTGTTACAGTAATATTTTAATTTAAATTCGTAATCCTTTTTTACGTTTAAACTATAATAAATACGAATACGATTATTAAAAATACAAACTCGTTAATAAATACGTTAAAATATGTTCGTTAAGTATTAGGAGAACAGAACTTGGCAAGATCTCTGAAGTCGAGCGTTGGCGCGCTATCATATCGCTTGACCCTAGTGTCAGGCGGCGCGCTTTATCAGCCGACTTTTCTTGGCAACAATTACGGTTCCTCTTCACTTCTGCTAACCTAATACTTTATTTATTTTAAAACTTCTAAAATCGTTCACCTGAGCTAGACAAGGTGTAATATGTTTAAATAAAATTAATTGAAGGATTGTTCTTAACCAGTCAACGTCTTTTTTTCCCTGATTTAATCCTATAAAGAGTATTTACATTATAGTACCTACATCTAGTAGATGATATTCATATAATAATTAATATTTATATTTTTGAAAACTCTATGAAAAAGGTTATGCTTTAATTAAAGTGTATTTTTTTCTTGTTACACGGTATACAGTATTAATGTGAATTATAATAGTAATATTTTGTATTTTATATAGTATTAATTTGTTCTGACCGTTTAACATATGAACCAGAGGGTTTTTTCTTCTTGTTGTTGTATAGTTTTCATGTATTAAATATTTAATTTAGTATTTAAAAATCATAAGGTAAAATACTATTCTATGAATTTAAATAGTACCTACATATAGTATGCGATATTCATATAATAATTAATATTTATATTTTCGAAAACTCTATGAAAAAGGACAGGTTGTGCTTCAATTAACTAGTGTATTTTTCTTGTTACACAGTATTCAGTATTAATTTGAATAATAATAGTAATATTTTGTATTTTATATGATGTATTAATACTATATAAAATGTATTTTTCCAATAATTCTTATTTAATATATTATTAATTTGTTCAAACAAAATCGGTTTTTCTTTATATTATATCAAATGTACCAACTGTTTTTTCACAGTGTTGCTAACTCACACGATTATTTGCATAATACTATATACCAGTATTTTTTTTCTTGTTGTCAGTGTAGACAACTTATGCTTTCATTCGTAGTATATTATAATAAATCCGTGTACTATAATAAGTGCATCGATATTTATTCTTTGTCACGTTATAATATAATAATTGTTATGGCTGTAAATTTAAACAGATTAAAAAGGATTCTGGTTTTTCTGTTTGCATATTTTATTTCAATATTGCATGTATTTATACTATATGAAGTACATTGTTCATACTAAATCATTATTTTCGTTGTACTATAATAAATGTAATTAATTTTTATATACAAATCAGTTAGAATATCTTTGAAACAGCTTACACAGGTAGTTTTAAAGTAATATTCAATAAAAATCTGCAAAGAGCGGCAACTTCATCTGTATCTCAACAACATCCAAAGTTTAATCAATTGGTAAATATTTGTAAGAATGTTTATTTTTTAATATATGTGGTAGTGAGACAGATATAAAAATTCATATAGTTTAATAAAAATCTGCAAAGAGCGGCAACTTCATCTGTACATGCATGTATCTCATCAACAACTAAAAGTTTAGTAAATATTTATAAGAATGTTTATTTTTAATGTATACTCTATATGTGGTAGTAAGACAGATGATATAAAAATTCATATAGTTTAATAAAAATCTGCAAAGAGCGGCAACTTCATCTGTACATGCATGTATCTCAACAACAACAACCAAAGTTAAATCAATTGGTAAATATTTGTAAGAATGTTTATTTTTAATATATGTGGTAGTGAGACAGATATAAAAATTCATATAGTTTAATAAAAATCTGCAAAGAGCGGCAACTTCATCTGTACATGCATGTATCTCATCAACAACTAAAAGTTTAGTAAATATTTATAAGAATGTTTATTTTTAATATATACTCTATATGTGGTAGTAAGACAGATGATATAAAAATTCATATAGTTTAATAAAAATCTGCAAAGAGCGGCAACTTCATCTGTACATGCATGTATCTCAACAACAACAACCAAAGTAAATCAATTGGTAAATATTTGTAAGAATGTTTATTTTTAATATATGTGGTAGTGAGGCAGATATAAAATTCATATAAAAATTCGTTTTAATTTCAACAAATATCACAAACACGTATTGAAAAAATCGAACTTTCAAATAATTTTTAAAAAAAACTTGTGACCGATTCATCACGAATAATTTATTTAAGTAAGGTCAAGATAACTGCATTATTATATGTTTCGGTTTTAAATAAGATATATTAAACGTTTATCGCAATAAAAAGTTATACCTTGACACTGATTTAATCATTAAATAAAAACTAAACTCATTGGCTCACTTAGAACGGGGGAAAAACCAATATAAAAATGGAATAATACAATATAGATGTTAAATTCAACATAAATTTCATTTCAGATATGTAAAATTATGAGTTAAGGAGTTCAATTATTATTCCCTCACACGTTAGTTAAAACAATCGAATAATATTGAATTACGAGCCATATTTAGACATATGTAATATTACAATATGTAGCATTTATTTCAGATTTCCATTAGGATCTTACACATGAGAGCCTTACGTAAAATTTAAATCTAATATGTTAAACACATTAGAGATTACAGTTATGTAAATATTAAATGGACAAAAATGTTTAATTTTTTCATGAAAGGATCTTCATACGTGTCCAACTATTATAATATTGAGAGAAACGATTAATTATAAATGACACTTTAAGTTAATAACATGTTTTTTTCCTATTTTGTAAAGATAAATTCTCTTATTAACAAATTAAGTAAATAAAAAAACAATTCTATGAATCCATTAATAACTGTATAGTGTATTAAATGTTGCATATTATTTTGACAATTTTATAATAATAATTGCCTTTTCTTATAATTTCAACATAAATATCACAAACACGTATTGAAAACATTGAACTTTCAAATAACTTTAAAAAAATTGTGACCGATTCAACATGAATAATTCATTTTAGTGAGGTCAGAATAACTTCATTAATATAGATTTATTTAAAAAATACATATTATTTGTTTATAGCAATAATAAATTATACTTTGTTACTAATTTTATCATATAAAAACTAAAATCATTAGCTCACTTTGAATGGAAAAAACAATATAATACAATATACATTTAATTTCAGATATGCGTACAAAACGTTCTTCTACACTTGCATCCTTGAGTGCATACATATGCGTTATGTTTAAGATGAGACATGTCTTGTATATGAGAAATTATCTAAGTTCCATTTTATCAGTGTCCGTATGTTGAGTAAGGATGAGAACTGAGTATCAGGATTGTCAATTAGTTGAAAATCAGACCAATAATACGTGTTTTTGATTCAACTCTATGTCCCTTAATTTCACTGGTTGTTAGACTTTAAATGAAATGTCCGTTCTATGAAACAGTCAAACTCCGTTAGCAACAATATTATATTGGTTATCCATGCTCATACTACTCACATTCACCTTAGAATACGTTCAATCTTGTGTTGCCTTCTCATATCTAAGAATAATACTTTATATTGTTTTCTCTTAAAATGAGCCGTGAGAGTAAATACTATAATAATTGTTATGTTTAAATAATTTGTATAACACAGGTTATACCAAATCAACCGTTTAAGTTTATACTTCTTTTGTCTACATATCTTTTATATTCGGTTTAATGATAGAAATAAAGATGTAATAAAAATGATAGTAAAATAAATTAAACTTAGCTAAGTAAATTAATTTCGTGTTTTCATAAAGATATTTTTACTAGTATCCGCATTATAGATTTCTAAAGAGATGGTAAACATTAGAGCCTGCAGTTCTGTATATCTGGATAAATATTAAATGGATAAAAATGTTTAATTTCTCAAATAAAGGATCTTCATACATGTACAACTATTATAATAAACATGAGAGAAACGTCTAAATATAAATGACACTTTAAATTAAAAAGCATTATTTTTCGTATTTTGTAAAGATAGTTTCTCTTATCAATGAATTGGGTAAATAAAACAACAATTTTATGAATCCATTAATAACATTATAGTTTTGTCAATGTCCGTACGTTGTGCAGGGGAGAGAACTGAGTATCAGGCTTGACAGACTAACGTATTACTGTCGGCTGAGCAGAATGAAAGAAAGATAAACGAACAAATTAGTTTAATTTCTTATTAGTATAGTGCAAATAAATGCAAATCTATAGCATTAAATGAAAATAAGAGAAATATCGATTAAAAAGTAAGCTGACTAAATGATTGTAAATTTCTGGTTCAAGTGATGTCAAGTGATATGATAGCGCACTCGAATAGACTCAAATTAAATCACTTACTTATCGAATGAAAATATAAACTTTGCATTAAAAGATGTATAAAATATGCACACTGTGACTCTATAGTAAAAACCCATTTAGTGGGAAAGCAAAACTGATTCACCACGAGTAGTTACATTTTAGAACTTACTAAAACCTAGTGTCATAACTAGTACCCACCTTTTTGATCACTTTGTTGATAGCAAACAAAGAATCTATATATAGAACTTTCCTTCCATAATACGAGAATATTTGTATAACAATTAGTCTAAACTAAATGTACCAGTTGTATTAACTTTGAAACCTAAGTAAATCGGTCAAAAAATCATATATGAGTAACTCAAGTAATAAAATATAAATTTCTTTATAATTACAATGATTTTTAATTACGTTCATTCTAATTTGATGTGATTAAAATTTTAGTTTTTGTCATGAACATTTTCTGTGTGATAAACATAGCCAATAAATAACTAAAACACCAATGTTAATTATTCTGAATTTTTACATTTTAGTAAACAAGTACTATGATTATTCGTTTCAGAGCTTTATATCAAAACATCTTCTTTACTATGTATCGTACATATATACGTATCATTAATATAAAATACTGGATTTATAAGATATAACATGATTTTACACGGTTAAATTTCAGTTTTTCCGAGGCTATAAATATCTAATAAACGCGCAAATTGTATAGCGATAACAATTATATGAATAAACATAAAATATTGGATATACACACATATATTAAATTTAAAAAAGATAACTAATAAGTATCTAGGTGTTTCTATATTTTTACTGTAGTTAGTTTATACAATCATTCACCTCAATGACCCCATAAATTTGAACTAATATAAGACATCAAAACCACAAAAATGTATAAATCAAACGATTTATTTAAATTACCAACTGAATTAGTTTAGGATAAAAAAATAAGGTATTATACAAATGATACACTTCTTATATCACCATTAGGATGTTATACATAAGAGCTTCAAATAAGTCTAAAATGCTTTACATATTCGAGCTTAGTGTTCTGTAAATATAACTATACATTAAATGAATGAAACATTTTTTTATTTCTCAAAGAGGGGATTTTCATACGTATTCAACTACTCTATTAAAACTTAGCGAAACGATTTAAATGTGAATGACACTATGTTTAAGCAGGTTTTTTCCTATTTTGTAAAGATAATCAAACGGATAAAACAACAATTTTATAATTATTCCGTTAATAACTACATAGTGAATTGAATGTTACATAGTATATTACTAGTTCATAAAATGGTCTTTTGCTTATGACTGATTTTAAGAGTATAATTTATTTTGGTAAACATGACAAAACAGATATGACCAACTTCGTTACATAGAACTGGTGTCAGTCCATTTAGAGATATACACTTATTTAAATTTTATTTTGTATAATCCTTATTGGTTGACTTCTTTTAGATTACAAAAATAAAACGACTTAGTCTAGAATATACAAGCCTTGAAAATATTAAATATATTTTTAAATGTACAAAAAATGTTCATTTGTCAAATAACGGATATAAATTCATATACAACAATTATATCATACTTGAGCCAAACTATTAAAATTAAAGTTCATCAACGACTGTAAAGATAATTTATATAGTCAAATATTTGGGTAAATAAAACATTATACGAGATTGTTCTGTTAAGAAAGATATTCTTATTCTTTATTTATTTACACATTTTTCACATCTTTATTTACAAATATTGTCCTTGATCAGAATCTTTGAACTTGTGATTCTTCAACTCCTTTCAGCTCGGCCATTAGTCTGTTGTAGAGTTCTTCCCCACACTCTTTAGGACCGATGCTTTCAAATAATTTAATAAATGAGTATTCGTGATTTCTAACTTTGTTGCAAACGCCACAATCAGGACCACAAGCAGCTGTTTCTGTACGGTCCCTCTTAAATTTTATATTTTCTACATCCTCGACCAGTTCAGCCATTCTTTGAAGTTTTTCTTCAGCTTCTGGACTCCAGCTAGGTTTTGCAAATCTCAGCTCAAACATGACCATCAGCAAGTTTGCACACATTGTACCTGTGGGTGATAGTGTTGTTACCCGGATGCATCTGGGTCAGAGTGTGATAAAGTGTCTGAAGAATACCTTTATGTAACTTGAAAACTGTATTGAAAGAGTGGTGGGTGGATAGTAACAGATTTATATTAAAATGTTGTCAAAATCGAACGGTTATTGTATCTTAAAGATAATGTTTCACACAAAACAGTTCACTCTTAACAAGTGTGATATTATATAACTAAGACATATGTTTACTATAGTACAAACAATTTTTAATAAATTAATAATACTGGTTTTTGAAGCTAAAAATACACATATGAATGAAAATAATTTACGTTCAATTTCATTACTCATAATCCATATAAAAGGCATGTGATACTTTTGTTATTTTTAGTATTATAAAAATTAAAGACTATGAAAATAAATCAACTGCCATGATGCAATTAAAACGAATCTCAGCCATATTACAGTTGTATTATTTTTGTCTTTAGTTAGCATACATTTTTATTTATTTTTTTCCCAAAAAACTTGATATGATTTGTTTGTAACGTAATTTTAGTTGACAAGGCTCATACATTGTAAAACTGTACATTGTGAAGCCAAATAAATTAATTTGAATATGAAGTGCAATTGAACATACAATACACTCCCTTTCATCCAAATAATGAACTTTATACTTTAGGTAATACTAAAAAACCTTATACTCTACGAACAAAACTATACATTGTATATCTATGTAAATACAAATGTACATAACTAGACTTCATATTCGTATATTACATTCAAGTATGTAGGATTAACATAATGAACTTGGGTATAGGACATTTATTTTATGATACCTATTTACGTTGTATTCATGTTATTTATATTAATATGGAATAGAAACTGTAATTTAGATAATAATTTATGTCTCAAACACAGTGAATTATTAGCATTGATATTAAGTAACACTCAAATAATAATATGGAATGAAAACTATAAGTTACTTTCAAAGCTAATTCCCACTCACTTTGTCTTATTAGAATTGATAGTAAGAAACTTTCAAAATAATTCATATAACGTTTGTATTAACAAAACCATATGTATATTTTAAACTAGTTAGGCCAGAGGATTAAGGCAGTGAGGAAAGAACAAAGTAACCCAAATGCCGTTCAAAAACAAATAGAGCACACTTATTGTAATGTATTACAAATAAAGTAACCAAAACCACAATTGTTAAATGTAATGTTTGTCGTTGCGTTAAATAAATGAGAATGGTAATTTTGCACTTCATTGTTTTCTCTTAAATATATTTTTCCATGCCAAGGAAAATAACACATATATGTTTTAAATGAATGTATGTCTATGTTACAATAGGAATGTGTTGTTGTGTAATATTTAAAATAAATACTATCACTTTAAAACTTTCAAATGTTTATCCTCCTCCAACTAAATTTTTATACATTACATGTTATGTGTTCTGAATAATTAATTTATAGATAAAGAACATTTATTGAGAAAAGTTTCGTTAAATCATAGAAATATAATTACGTAATATGCTTAATGTTTAAGGCTTGGAGATAAATGAAACATATTACTCATAGTAAAATTTCTTTTTTCAAAATATTAATATAGTAAAACACAGTTACTTTGAATAAATACTATCTATTAATATAGCTTTATTCATTAAAATTATACGCACATAATACAATTTTAAAACAATCGTTATAAACTCAATTTGTCCTACTGTAAATCTACGTTTAGTTTGAAATATAATGCATAATTACATTAAGTATTAGACTTTAATTTTTACTATTTTAATCAAAGAATATCACAAAGACAGATAGAGTAGCTTACGGTAACTTTTTAGTGCAACTTCATTAAATTCGAACTGTGCACATACACATATAAAGGGGCTTATATTACTAAGTATACTGTATAATTTATAATTTTTATTGTGAATATTTAATGTTAAACAGGAAATCCAATATTTTAAACTATTTTTTATAGGTTATTAGAGGTATTCATCATTTTTTTAAATGTTGTATTGTAAACGCGTAGTTTATTAAATTGTTTTGTAAAGACTGTAATGTGCTATTGTTTAGAATATAATATAAAAAACTCTACTGTTTATAATGATCAGTTCAGAGGTAAATGTAAAGTGAAATGAAGTATCAGAGTCATAATAAATGTCATTAAATGGTGCAAATTATAAAATGTTACTTTATGTGTCATGCACTATCTTATTAATAAATTCAGGATTTGCAATAATATACTATAATGTATTAGTAATAGGAAATCTAAAATTATAAGATTTAATTACGTATATGTATATAAATAAAATATACACAGAAACTAACCAATATTGTTAATAAAATACGATTGATTCTAATAACCAGTCTGAATGCAAATATAGTTAATCTTAGCACAATGACCCGTACTAATAAGTCAAGATAACCATAGATAAAGTAAAAGGCCAACGCTGTAATTTATTTGTTATAGCATGAGTACACATTAGATTTCCTGTTTAACATTAAATATTCACAATAAAAATTATAAATTATACAGTATACTTAGTAATATAAGCCCCTTTATATGTGTATGTGCACAGTTCGAATTTAATGAAGTTGCACTAAAAAGTTACCGTAAGCTACTCTATCTGTCTTTGTGATATTCTTTGATTAAAATAGTAAAAATTAAAGTCTAATACTTAATGTAATTATGCATTATATTTCAAACTAAACGTAGATTTACAGTAGGACAAATTGAGTTTATAACGATTGTTTTAAAATTGTATTATGTGCGTATAATTTTAATGAATAAAGCTATATTAATAGATAGTATTTATTCAAAGTAACTGTGTTTTACTATATTAATATTTTGAAAAAAGAAATTTTACTATGAGTAATATGTTTCATTTATCTCCAAGCCTTAAACATTAAGCATATTACGTAATTATATTTCTATGATTTAACGAAACTTTTCTCAATAAATGTTCTTTATCTATAAATTAATTATTCAGAACACATAACATGTAATGTATAAAAATTTAGTTGGAGGAGGATAAACATTTGAAAGTTTTAAAGTGATAGTATTTATTTTAAATATTACACAACAACACATTCCTATTGTAACATAGACATACATTCATTTAAAACATATATGTGTTATTTTCCTTGGCATGGAAAAATATATTTAAGAGAAAACAATGAAGTGCAAAATTACCATTCTCATTTATTTAACGCAACGACAAACATTACATTTAACAATTGTGGTTTTGGTTACTTTATTTGTAATACATTACAATAAGTGTGCTCTATTTGTTTTTGAACGGCATTTGGGTTACTTTGTTCTTTCCTCACTGCCTTAATCCTCTGGCCTAACTAGTTTAAAATATACATATGGTTTTGTTAATACAAACGTTATATGAATTATTTTGAAAGTTTCTTACTATCAATTCTAATAAGACAAAGTGAGTGGGAATTAGCTTTGAAAGTAACTTATAGTTTTCATTCCATATTATTATTTGAGTGTTACTTAATATCAATGCTAATAATTCACTGTGTTTGAGACATAAATTATTATCTAAATTACAGTTTCTATTCCATATTAATATAAATAACATGAATACAACGTAAATAGGTATCATAAAATAAATGTCCTATACCCAAGTTCATTGTGTTAATCCTACATACTTGAATGTAATATACGAATATGAAGTCTAGTTATGTACATTTGTATTTACATAGATATACAATGTATAGTTTTGTTCGTAGAGTATAAGGTTTTTTAGTATTACCTAAAGTATAAAGTTCATTATTTGGATGAAAGGGAGTGTATTGTATGTTCAATTGCACTTCATATTCAAATTAATTTATTTGGCTTCACAATGTACAGTTTTACAATGTATGAGCCTTGTCAACTAAAATTACGTTACAAACAAATCATATCAAGTTTTTTGGGAAAAAAATAAATAAAAATGTATGCTAACTAAAGACAAAAATAATACAACTGTAATATGGCTGAGATTCGTTTTAATTGCATCATGGCAGTTGATTTATTTTCATAGTCTTTAATTTTTATAATACTAAAAATAACAAAAGTATCACATGCCTTTTATATGGATTATGAGTAATGAAATTGAACGTAAATTATTTTCATTCATATGTGTATTTTTAGCTTCAAAAACCAGTATTATTAATTTATTAAAAATTGTTTGTACTATAGTAAACATATGTCTTAGTTATATAATATCACACTTGTTAAGAGTGAACTGTTTTGTGTGAAACATTATCTTTAAGATACAATAACCGTTCGATTTTGACAACATTTTAATATAAATCTGTTACTATCCACCCACCACTCTTTCAATACAGTTTTCAAGTTACATAAAGGTATTCTTCAGACACTTTATCACACTCTGACCCAGATGCATCCGGGTAACAACACTATCACCCACAGGTACAATGTGTGCAAACTTGCTGATGGTCATGTTTGAGCTGAGATTTGCAAAACCTAGCTGGAGTCCAGAAGCTGAAGAAAAACTTCAAAGAATGGCTGAACTGGTCGAGGATGTAGAAAATATAAAATTTAAGAGGGACCGTACAGAAACAGCTGCTTGTGGTCCTGATTGTGGCGTTTGCAACAAAGTTAGAAATCACGAATACTCATTTATTAAATTATTTGAAAGCATCGGTCCTAAAGAGTGTGGGGAAGAACTCTACAACAGACTAATGGCCGAGCTGAAAGGAGTTGAAGAATCACAAGTTCAAAGATTCTGATCAAGGACAATATTTGTAAATAAAGATGTGAAAAATGTGTAAATAAATAAAGAATAAGAATATCTTTCTTAACAGAACAATCTCGTATAATGTTTTATTTACCCAAATATTTGACTATATAAATTATCTTTACAGTCGTTGATGAACTTTAATTTTAATAGTTTGGCTCAAGTATGATATAATTGTTGTATATGAATTTATATCCGTTATTTGACAAATGAACATTTTTTGTACATTTAAAAATATATTTAATATTTTCAAGGCTTGTATATTCTAGACTAAGTCGTTTTATTTTTGTAATCTAAAAGAAGTCAACCAATAAGGATTATACAAAATAAAATTTAAATAAGTGTATATCTCTAAATGGACTGACACCAGTTCTATGTAACGAAGTTGGTCATATCTGTTTTGTCATGTTTACCAAAATAAATTATACTCTTAAAATCAGTCATAAGCAAAAGACCATTTTATGAACTAGTAATATACTATGTAACATTCAATTCACTATGTAGTTATTAACGGAATAATTATAAAATTGTTGTTTTATCCGTTTGATTATCTTTACAAAATAGGAAAAAACCTGCTTAAACATAGTGTCATTCACATTTAAATCGTTTCGCTAAGTTTTAATAGAGTAGTTGAATACGTATGAAAATCCCCTCTTTGAGAAATAAAAAAATGTTTCATTCATTTAATGTATAGTTATATTTACAGAACACTAAGCTCGAATATGTAAAGCATTTTAGACTTATTTGAAGCTCTTATGTATAACATCCTAATGGTGATATAAGAAGTGTATCATTTGTATAATACCTTATTTTTTTATCCTAAACTAATTCAGTTGGTAATTTAAATAAATCGTTTGATTTATACATTTTTGTGGTTTTGATGTCTTATATTAGTTCAAATTTATGGGGTCATTGAGGTGAATGATTGTATAAACTAACTACAGTAAAAATATAGAAACACCTAGATACTTATTAGTTATCTTTTTTAAATTTAATATATGTGTGTATATCCAATATTTTATGTTTATTCATATAATTGTTATCGCTATACAATTTGCGCGTTTATTAGATATTTATAGCCTCGGAAAAACTGAAATTTAACCGTGTAAAATCATGTTATATCTTATAAATCCAGTATTTTATATTAATGATACGTATATATGTACGATACATAGTAAAGAAGATGTTTTGATATAAAGCTCTGAAACGAATAATCATAGTACTTGTTTACTAAAATGTAAAAATTCAGAATAATTAACATTGGTGTTTTAGTTATTTATTGGCTATGTTTATCACACAGAAAATGTTCATGACAAAAACTAAAATTTTAATCACATCAAATTAGAATGAACGTAATTAAAAATCATTGTAATTATAAAGAAATTTATATTTTATTACTTGAGTTACTCATATATGATTTTTTGACCGATTTACTTAGGTTTCAAAGTTAATACAACTGGTACATTTAGTTTAGACTAATTGTTATACAAATATTCTCGTATTATGGAAGGAAAGTTCTATATATAGATTCTTTGTTTGCTATCAACAAAGTGATCAAAAAGGTGGGTACTAGTTATGACACTAGGTTTTAGTAAGTTCTAAAATGTAACTACTCGTGGTGAATCAGTTTTGCTTTCCCACTAAATGGGTTTTTACTATAGAGTCACAGTGTGCATATTTTATACATCTTTTAATGCAAAGTTTATATTTTCATTCGATAAGTAAGTGATTTAATTTGAGTCTATTCGAGTGCGCTATCATATCACTTGACATCACTTGAACCAGAAATTTACAATCATTTAGTCAGCTTACTTTTTAATCGATATTTCTCTTATTTTCATTTAATGCTATAGATTTGCATTTATTTGCACTATACTAATAAGAAATTAAACTAATTTGTTCGTTTATCTTTCTTTCATTCTGCTCAGCCGACAGTAATACGTTAGTCTGTCAAGCCTGATACTCAGTTCTCTCCCCTGCACAACGTACGGACATTGACAAAACTATAATGTTATTAATGGATTCATAAAATTGTTGTTTTATTTACCCAATTCATTGATAAGAGAAACTATCTTTACAAAATACGAAAAATAATGCTTTTTAATTTAAAGTGTCATTTATATTTAGACGTTTCTCTCATGTTTATTATAATAGTTGTACATGTATGAAGATCCTTTATTTGAGAAATTAAACATTTTTATCCATTTAATATTTATCCAGATATACAGAACTGCAGGCTCTAATGTTTACCATCTCTTTAGAAATCTATAATGCGGATACTAGTAAAAATATCTTTATGAAAACACGAAATTAATTTACTTAGCTAAGTTTAATTTATTTTACTATCATTTTTATTACATCTTTATTTCTATCATTAAACCGAATATAAAAGATATGTAGACAAAAGAAGTATAAACTTAAACGGTTGATTTGGTATAACCTGTGTTATACAAATTATTTAAACATAACAATTATTATAGTATTTACTCTCACGGCTCATTTTAAGAGAAAACAATATAAAGTATTATTCTTAGATATGAGAAGGCAACACAAGATTGAACGTATTCTAAGGTGAATGTGAGTAGTATGAGCATGGATAACCAATATAATATTGTTGCTAACGGAGTTTGACTGTTTCATAGAACGGACATTTCATTTAAAGTCTAATCACCAGTGAAATTAAGGGACATAGAGTTGAATCAAAAACACGTATTATTGGTCTGATTTTCAACTAATTGACAAGCCTGATACTCAGTTCTCTCCCTTACACAACATACGGACACTGACAAAATTGAACTTGGATAGATTTTACTTATACAAGAAATGTTTCATCTTAAACATAGGGCATATGAATGCACTCAAGGATACAAATGTAGAAGAATGGTTTGCTGCATATCTGAAATGAAATGTATATTGAATTTAACATCTATATTATAATATTATTCTATTTTTATATTGTTTTTTTCGTTCAAAGTGAGCCAATGAGTTTAGTTTTTATTTAATGAGTAAATCAGTATCAAGGTATAACTTTTTATTGCGATTAACGTTTAATATATCTTATTTAAAAACCGAAATCTATAATAATGAAGTTATCTTGACCTTACTAAAATAAATTATTCAAGTTGAATCGGTCACAAGTTTTTTTCAATACGTGTTTGTAATATTTATGTTGAAATTATAAGAAAAGGCTCGTATTAATATAAATTATCAACATAATATACGACATTTAATACACTATAAAGTTATTAATGGATTCATTATTGTTTTATTTACTTAATTCATTTATAAGATAAATTATCTTTACAAAGTAGGAAAAAACATATTTTTAACTTAAAATACGATTTATATTTAATCGTGGTATATTATAATAGTTTATACATGTATGAAGATCTTTTCTCGGAGAAATTGAACATGTTTATTCATTTAATATTTACATAACTGCAAGCTCTAATGTATTTAACATATTAGATTAAGATTTTACTTAAGGCTCTTGTGCGTAAGATCCTAATGGAAATCTGAAATGGAATGTATAGAGAACTTCACATCTATAGCCTATTGTAATATATTAGAGAAAATAAACTATTATTTTTCAATTCTATATTTATACACTCACATAAAAAAAAATCTTCTCAACAAAAGGACTTAAGTATGCAAATGATGAATAACGTTTTGTTTTAACAAGTCTGAAATGAAATGTGTATCAAATTTTATGTTGATACCCTTGTCATAAGTAGAATATAACTTATTGAAGTATTGTAGTAAATTTATAATAAATAACAACAATTTACATCTATAAAGTAATTATTTATGATATTAGGTTAAAATAATGGGATAGTTTGTAAATAGAGAGGCTTTATTTGATGTCTTAAAGTAAATGCTACATATTGTAATATTACATATGTCTAAATATGGCTCGTAATTCAATATTCTTCGATTATTTTAACTAACGTGTGAGGGAATAATAATTGAACTACTTGACTCATAATTTAAATCATTACCAATATCAACTAAATATCAAATTTACTAACAAATTTCAGACACATCTATCCTTTAGCAGAAGACGCTCCTGGTTTGAATATTAAATTATCATAACAAATTATTACTATATTAAATATAAATTATTATTTGAATAAATACTGTAAATACAGTATTATTGAACCATTTATGAAAGAAAAAATGTCACCATTTAGGATAGCAGAGCCAACTAGAAACTTTGGTTGTTGTTGAGGAAAATGCATGTATGAACTACTTGACTCATAATTTAAATCATTACCAATATCAAATTTACTAACAAATTTCAGACACATCTATCCTTTAGCAGAAGACGCATCTGGTTTGAATATTAAATGATCATAACAAATTATTACTATATTAAATATAAATTATTATTTGAATAAATACTGTAAATACAGTATTATTGAACCATTTATGAAAGAAAAAAATGTCACCATTTAGGTTACCAGAGCCAACTAGAAACTTTGGTTGTTGTTGAGGTAAATGCATGTACAGATAGGTCTACTAATGAAGTTTCCTCTCTTTGTAGATTTGTATTAAATTATATGAATTTTTATATCTGCCTCACTACCACATATAGAGTATATATTAAAAATAAACATTCTTACAAATATCTACCAATTGATTAAAGAAAAAAATATTCGTCAGGTCACCTAAACTTTGGTTGTTGTTGAGATACATGTATGTACAGATGAAGTTTCCACTCTTTGCAGATTTTTATTGAATTATATGAATTTTTATATCATCTGTCTTACTACCACATATAGAGTATATATTAAAAATAAACATTCTTACAAATATCTACCAATTGATTAAAGAAAAAAATATTCGTCAGGTCACCTAAACTTTGGTTGTTGTTGAGATACATGTATGTACAGATGAAGTTTCCACTCTGCAGATTTTTATTGAATTATATGACTTTTTATATCTGTCTTACTACCACAAGTACACATGATGAAACATAGCATCAGCAAAATTGGACTTGGACAATTTCATACCAAACAAATACATCAGTTGGTTTTTAAAAAGGACAGTATTTTTTATAGAGTTTTCAGTATTTAATAATTTACATTATTATACTTTATTCCTAAATAACATTTAAATATTGTGCGACTTAGTACTTTAAAAATATCTGCAATACAACTTCTCCTTACGATTTTTAAATAATTAATTAAATATTACTATAACTTATTGCATAACAGAATTTAAATATTGTATTACTTATGTCATTAAAAAATTATAGAATAGTATATTACCTTACGATTTGTAAATATTAAATCAAATATTAAATAAAATATAATATGCTTTTTATTTTTTATACATCTACTAAATATATGGAAAAACCACTTAAATATGAAATACGAACAACATGCAATGAAAAACAAAGTATCAGGCTAGCACAATAACAACTATTATATCATAACGTGACAAAGAATAAATATCGGTTGACCATACTGATGAATCGATGCACTTATTATAGTACACGGATTTATTATAGTACAATTTGAATGAAGAAAAAACCCTCTGGTTCATTTGTTAAACGGTCAGAACAAATTAATACTATATAAAATACAAAATATTATTCAAATTAATACTGTGTAACAAGAAAAATTACACTTTAATTAAAGCACGTCTTTTTTCATAGAGTTTTTGAAAAATATAAATATTAATTATTATATGAATATCATTTACTATATGTATGAACTATAATTTAAATACTCTTTATAGGATTAAATCAGGGAAAAAAAGACGTTGACTGGTTAAGAACAATCCTTCAATTAATTTTATTTAAACATATTACACCTTGTCTAGCTCAGGTGAACGATTTTAGAAGTTTTAAAATAAATAAAGTATTAGGTTAGCAGAAGTGAAGAGGAACCGTAATTGTTGCCAAGAAAAGTCGGCTGATAAAGCGCGCGCCGGCTGACACTAGGGTCATGCGATATGATAGCGCGCTCATGATATCAACGGCCGAGTTCAGAAATCTTACCAAGTTCTGTTCTCCTAATACTTGACGATCGTTTTAACGTATTTATTCGCAACCGAAAAGGATATAAAAGGATAACGAATTAAAATAATATTACTGTAACACCCGACACGTTTGTATTTAATATAGAAATAATTTTTAAATAATCGTATACAGTATTTATTATAGTATAATGTAATAAATCGTGTGAATTGGCAGCACTGACATATATTTTTCTGCATCGCGTGAGTTGGTAACACTGTTGTGGAAAAAACACAGTTAGTACATTTTAAGAAAAAACAAATTTTTTTTGCATCAGCTGATACTAGCAGACGAAAGAGCGCGAAAACGGCGTGACGTCACACCAAAACAACACTGACCTAGGACAACGTCGCGGGGGGTCCACGTGCTCGTAGTAAACTTGACATTCAAGGTCACCACGTGGTGATTATCAATGAAAGGTCAACGACCTTGCTGATTATCAGTAGTAAACAATAGTAAACTTGACCTCAAGGTCAACACGTGGCTGATAACAGATTAGCGGTGACCTTTGACCCTGTGCTGGTAGCGGTCTGACGTGACGTCACTTTGAGTCAGAACTCCCATATTATACTACTTGTATAGTTATTTCGATTGGATTTATCATTCTTTTCGAATATATATGTGGTGATTGATCTTTTTATTCATTATGGTTCATATATTTCTACACTATCACAATGTTTTTTTTTAAATACCTGTTGTTTATTTACATATTCAATCTAAAAACACAAGAAAACTTACATATTCAAGAAAACTTGTAAAGTAGTCTCTTTTATTTGTCTGCTCATAAGCTTGCTACTGGCATAATCAAATATAATATATCTAATACGAAACAACCCGATAACAAATTAGATTCATATACAACAAAATAAATCATAATTCAAAATTTAAATTTATGACCAAAACTTTGTTATGGTAATAGTTTTAATTTAAACATAGTACACGTTTTATTTAATTTCTTTTAATCATTAAACTTCCTTCTTTAAAAAGTATTACAGTTACTGCGACTAAGTTTCAGCAAGCTCTTCCGTCCTCAACTTTCTCGCCTACCAACTTTTATAACCTAAATACTTCCTTCTCTGTGCACATTTATCGTTAAATATTCAAAAAAAACTTTAAAATTTGTAAATGTATTAATTTCCATTTTGTTTACTGAACCTCTTTGAAAATGTAAATATTTATAAAGGGAATTATAGCTGTGCATATTTATATTAGCTTACACAAGTATATACAGAGCTGTTAAAACAATTTGGCCGTTTTTTTAATTTTTTATATATAATTAATTCTCTGTATTAATTCAATACCATTTTTATTATAAAACAATAATATGCATCAAATTCGTTTTTTTCTATATGCCTAAACAATCGTTATTGCTAAATACAAACATGTGTATATTTACAATTGAAAAACATTTGCCGAAAAACCAACCCTTTTTGTACATGTAAATAACTTATTGAGATATACAAAATAGTCTGAATGTATTTGATTTACTTATACGTTAGAGATCTAGTATAATTGTACAGCAATATTTTAGAGTTCTAGTAAAATTTCACAGCAATAAAAATGCATTTTTTGTTTTTACACTTCTAAAGGTTCGTCTAGGGTTATGTTGTATGATACGCTTACACAATAAGAACCCTGTGTTCGAAGAGCTTCAGTGTTCTCTTATCGCATTGCTTAGACGGATTGTTCCCATAAGAGTCTGCCATACCTGCTGCCATATTGGATTTCATCCTTCGTGTTTGTTTCAAATAAAGATTAAAGCTTTATTTATGGAATTAAATTTTAAACATTGCACATTTTTAAGAGACTAGTTGTCTAGAGTTTTTTATATGTTTTATTTGTGTCATGTATTATTTTAATACGATTAATGATTTATATAATTAATATTTTAAAACCAATACCAAGTGGACAAAATCTAATGTCTTTATCCGCAATTATACCATAAAGAGTGTAACATTTTTAAATTCATATTTTTTTTATTTGTAGCCATGAAACGTATCTGCGTGAATCAATATTAAACTGCAAAATGCGGACATCGTCCACTGACGAACAGAATACCCGGTGAACAAGCTAGGAAGAGAAAGTAAACTGCCACCATTATTCACTCACACAATGGCTTGGGTATTGAAGGACAAACGAAAACCGGTCTACTAATGGTTGACGGAGTTATAACTAGTTCCAAAGTCAACAACAGGTTGAGGGTCGGTGACTTGACTACGACCAGCCACAAGAGAAGACTGTCAAAAGAGTAATGACTATGTATAGTACTTCTTATGCCAAACAGCTGGTATTAACCTATTTCAATTAATTCACATAACTTCTAAAATAAGTCTGAAGACGTCAATCCGTTCAAATGCCGGAGATAACTTTTCAAACAATTTTATTCAAAATTTATATCCAAACTGAACAATAAAATTAAGCAAATAAACGTCATCGGAAGATAAAATAAACCGGATTTTATTGATCTTTTGATAACAAACGCAGTAAACACAGACTCTTTGTACTCCCATCCTTATTTAAACAACCGTACAGCACACGTTAAACAATATCGTCACAGATAAGGCACCTTTATATAAAATAGGCACTTGTTAATAGTTCGTTTTTAAACACATTGATTCACCTTCATCACGGATCTATACATTCTTATTACACTCATCAAACAGTAGATGAACCAATTTTAAAACATTACATAAGTGTATATAACCCCTGCTCGCTTCGAGTGCCAGCCCCAACGCCCGTATAATATGAAAAATGCATCAATAGTAATGTCAGTCATAAAAATTAAACATGTTTATTTATTAACAAAACAGCTGTTATTAGTTTACTA
The DNA here is from genome assembly GCA_035578905.1 of Stictocephala bisonia. Lineage (NCBI taxonomy): Eukaryota > Metazoa > Arthropoda > Insecta > Hemiptera > Membracidae > Stictocephala > Stictocephala bisonia. Next base: position 2,730,113 of record JAQJVL010000031.1, on the reverse strand, counting down.
AAATCAAACCAATTTTATCATTATGGAACAATCTTTTAGGGGCAGTTTATACCCCTTAGTAGTTATAATTTAGCTGTCCTATTTAAGACATAAAGAAACAGTGTACAATATGTCAGCTTTCTGCCTACATGGGAAGTTGGAGAATTAGTGATGAGTGAGTGAGTGGGTGACTGAGCCAGGGTTTTGCCTTTTATAGATATAGATAAAAGTAAGTTCTATTTTAAATTAGTAAATCTATACTTAAAGAAAAGAATTACATATGAAGATTTTTTTCAAGAATTTTAACAAACATGGAAAATGCACTCTGAAATACGATATAAAATAAGCTTTGCAACATTATTTGGGAACGCATTTCAATATTTAAAATGTGAATATCAGAAACTGTATTATTTTTATCAGTGAAACACAGAATTGAGTTTGTTTGATTATAATAATGCACTATGTTAAGTATTAAAGTTTGAATTTATTGTATATACTAATAACAGGTTTTATTTATTCACTAAATATGGTATTTTATATTTTATTAAAGCATGATATAATTTATTTATCTATTGATTTTCCTCTCACCTATTTATTACTATTCCATACTCAATTATTAAAAGATAATAAACGTTATATTGATTATTTTTTATATACCTACAGCTGTGTTATATGAATCAAATTAACCATTGAAAATTGTGAATTTTTTGTGTTTTTGAATAATAATAGTTTATAGCTTGTGTAATAAGTATCCCAGGTCAATACGCTCCTAGCCTCTTACAAGATGGACAATAATAGGACGTTTCCATCATCCTATGAGGATAAGTGTAAAAGAGAACTTAATAGTCCTAACTTAGTATTTTCACTTAAGTAATTTTATTTTATGCTTGGGAATTTTTCAATTAGAGTGATAGCAATCAAAATATTATTGTTTTATAAAATACAACAAAATGCGTAGTTACATAAATGACTGATCATTTATATTTAAATAAGCGACTCATCCTCTTGCAATACATGTTTAAAAAATGTTGTATTGTGTGGGTTTGGGAAGACAGTTATTGGTTTTCCACCATTAGACATATTGTCACTTCAGCCAATATTGCAGCTCCAGATAAAGGGTGTTGGGATGGAAAATCCCAACAATTTTCTCTCTCAAAATAAAAACTGTTAACCAACATTTATAAAACTTTAAAAAACACTATATTTCTTCAATGAACTGTTATTTCATTTTATGGTACAATATTATGGACTTATTTATATTGAAAAATATAAAGGTAGCATGTAATATTATAAAGTAGCATGTGTACGTGAAGCAGCAGTTGTTATGAACATATTACAGTGCCTATGACCAGAAGAGAAATAGTGTAGTCATCACAAACGGGAAAAAACTGTTTTGTTATTTCGCTTTTCTTTAATTCATATAATATTACCTTACACAAAACAATAAAATGGTAATTACTAATTTAAAATATATTATTTTACATAAAAAGTGTATTTGTTTGAGAGGCATTTTATACAATAATACGTAAAAATTGTTGTTGTGTCCAATGATCCAAGTCCCTTGGGCGACTTTTTAAATGTACCTCCTGACCCTCCTTCTTCTAACGGAGAATTGAACCCGTGACCATCTGCAATCAGAAGTACCATCCACCAACCCAGCAGGATGACTTAAAATTGTTATTTTCTGTCAACTCATACCTTTTGAAATCAATTCCTTAAATAATAACAGTTTTTCGTGCTAGGTTATGGTATTTGAAATTTGTTAATGATGTAGTATCATATGAGGGAGACAAAGGTAGTTGGACATTTGCCATAATTACGTGAAAATTACCAATCACGACGTTTCGATTTGGTAAAACCCAAACCTTTTTCAAGGGCTAAAAACTAAATTACATCTACACAAACATGTTATAAAACTACGTTCTTAAACTAATAAACTTATCTACTTTAATAATTATCTACATTTTACCTAGATCCTAGAATGGGGTACAACAAAATCGACCTTATACTAAATATAAAAAATTTTATCGTAGACACTGCATTTGGATTGTATCATCCTCACTTCGTACCTGGGACGTCTAGACGCCATCGTCACTGCGGGTCGTAAGATTTCATCATTTTTGTAATATTTGATTATTGTATTGTTTTATTCCTAATAATTGTTGTCTTTTCAGGTTAAAATGTAATCGTAATAGTAAAATGTAATTGTAATAGTAGTCTCAGCCCTTCCGAGTCATATATATAATTTTTGTGCATGTTGAATGTTATTTTAAATTAATAGTGTTTTTCAGGTACCATATATTTATGATTAGTTAATGTAATCTTATTTCAGTCTGATTTGAATATTAATTTTAATTATGTTTTAACATTTTTTTGTTGATATCGTGACCTTGACAGCGCCTAATTGGTTGTATTAATTTAACCCTGTTAACATTTTATATTTGGTATAAGTTGATTTTGTTGTACTCCATTCTAGGATCTAGGTTAAAATGTAGATAATTATTAAAGTAGATAAGTTTATTAGTTTAAGAACGTAGTTTTATAACATGTTTGTGTAGATGTAATTTAGTTTTTAGCAGTTGAAAAAGGTTTGGGTTTTACCAAATCAAAACGTCGTGATTGGTAATTTTCACGTAATGATGGCAAATGTCCAACTACCTTTGTCTCCCTCATAAGGTTATGGTAGTTACTGTAGCGGATGTGTTGGTGATCCTAGCGGTCAGCTCTACTTTAATTCCGAGAGGGTGGTAGCACTGGACAGACTTCTCAGAGATTGTGACGTTCTCAGATAAACCTACTCGTATTTAAAAATGACATTCATTTGCCAGCCATTACAATGTGTTCATCTAATTGGTAAAACTATTGATGGTAACCTTTTAATTTGTTTAACTCATGACATTTAAAAATTATAAAGTATTTATATTTTATAATCAATACTATTTTATTACTATAATGGTTAACATAATTACAAAATATTGTATTAGTCTATATTAAATAAAGAAAATGTTAAATAGACGATGTAAATTACATGAATATCCAAAGTTAATTATTTATAAAAATAACTTTTATGAACTTTATCAAGTAAAAATAGTGATAATTATCTTATAATTATTACCATTACATTGTTATTATTTTAATTTACTAGTATATTTTATTTGTAATAAGAATAATGAATTAAAATAATAAATAAATAATGAAAATGTAGAATGTATACAAAATGTAGGAATAATACATAATCGAATTGCTCTTATATTAGTCAATTAGTAGCTGATGTATATTTTTGCTAATGGGGATAGAACACTGTTTTCTTAAATGTATTATTTGAAAATACGTAAGGAGTTGTACAATTTTGAAGTCACATTATCAAAGTTTGTCTTATTATCGAAACTTAGCTTCCATATGCTAGCTACCAAACTTATAAAATATTAAAAATTAGTTTAAAAACAATATTTAAATAAAATAAAATCTTCAGTTCAAAGTGCATGTGTCTTAGTGATTAAATATTTATCTCCCGTCACTGAACTAAATCCAGTTTTTAACACCTGCTCATGCGATAAAATAAAGACCAGCAATTGACTCCTGAAAAGATTACAATGGGAAATCATTTACTATGTGATCCATAGTTTGAACTTCAATTAAGTAAAAGTATTTAAGTAAAAGACCTTTTCTCCATACTGTGTCATAGGCTGCTGAAAGGTCCTTTCTCCAGACTGCGCCACAAGCTGCTGAAAGGTCCTTTCTCCAGACTGTGTCAAAGTCTGCTGAAAGGTCCTTTCCCAAGACTGTGCCATAGGCTGATTAAAGGCCCTTTCTCCAGACCGTGTTATGTGCTAGTGAAAGGTCCTTTCTCAAGACTGTGTCATAGGCTGTTGAAAGGTCATTTCTCCAGACTATGTCACAAGCTGCTGAAAGGTCCTTTCTCCAGACTGTGCCATAGGCTGCTGGAAGGCCCTTGTTCCATACTGTGTCACAAGCTGCTAAAAGGTCTTTTCTCCAGACTGTATCAAGGCTACTGAAAGTCCCTTTCTCCAGACTGTGTCAAAGGCTGCTGAAAGGCCCTTTCTCCAGACTGTGTCAAAGGCTGCTGAAAGGCCCTTTCTCCAGACTGTGTCAAAGGCTGCTGAAAGGCCCTTTATCCAGACTGTGTCAAAGGCTGCTGGAAGGCCCTTTCTCCAGACTGTGTCAAAGGCTGCTGGAAGGCCTTTTCTCCAGACTGTGTCAAAGGCTGCTGGAAGGCCCTTTCTCCAGACTGTGTCAAAGGCTGCTGAAAGGCCCTTTCTCCAGACTGTGTCAAAGGCTGCTGAAAGGCCCTTTCTCCAGACTGTGTCAAAGGCTGCTGGAAGGCCCTTTCTCCAGACTGTGTCAAAGGCTGCTGAAAGGCCCTTTCTCCAGACTGTGTCAAAGGCTGCTGAAAGGCCCTTTCTTCAGACTGTGTCATAGGCTGCTGAAAGGCCCTTTCTCCAGGCTGTGTCCAAGGCTGTTGAAAGGCCCATTCTCCAGACTGTGTCAAAGGCTGCTGAAAGGCCCTTTCTCAAGATTGTGTCAAAGGCTGCTGAAAGGCCCTTTCTCCAGACTGTGTCAAAGGCTGCTGAAAGGCCCTTTCTCCAGACTGTGTCAAAGGCTGCTGGAAGGCCCTTTCTCCAGACTGTGTCATAGGCTGCTGATGTTACTTACTACTACCTTATCTATTCCTTGAATGAATTTAGTAGTGTAAAATACGTAATTTAAATTTTCCTCTTCTTTATTTATTTTATTAATTCGATCCTCAATAAATCCATCATTTTACAATTATTCTTTTAAGAATAATCAATATGACTAGGAAAACCACGATCAAAAACTATTATATGAAGATATTTGGAATAAATAAACACTTAAAATTTATTTAGAAGGAATGTTGGTTTAGTTTAATATTACCGTTTCTTTAAATGCTCACAGTTCAATTCTGTTATAAAAATTTCTATGTAAATGTTCTTTCACACTAATTATGATTTTTTTTATTTTAAAGCTTTTTATTTTATTTGGTAGAAATCTGATGTTGTTCTAAGAAGACTTGGTGACAGGATTGTCCCTGGGTACTGAGTTATTGTAAATTAACCTTTACTGGTATGATTTTCCATAAATTAACATAGTATAAACTTGTCGTTTTCACTTATTTTTAACAGTTATCAGTTATTTTAAGTATTTTAGATGATTCTTGTAGCTCTCATAATGTATAATATAAATTGCACGTGTATAGGTGAATGGATGGGTCCATATTGTGCGTTTATGGATATTTATAGAATGTACATTACAGCTATAAAGCTGAACTGATTACCAACCTATAAATGTACAGTGGTATTAACAGTATAATTATCTCTTGTTACTAGAGTACAAGAGAAAATTATATTACATTACAAACTATATAAGTGGCAGTTGAGTCTATATATAGATTATTACATTGAATGATTTTATTTAGATACTGCTATCTAGAAATAAATATATAACATTAAAATCTTAATAGTAAAGACATTTCATAAGTTGCTTTATGAGAAAATAGTTATTCCTAAATGTTTCGCCAAATGGTAGCCAACAGTTGCCTAATAGAGTATGATGAAATATGGCAGAGTTTTGACTGATGTCTCTTCCACACGAACGTTACAGGAATGATAGATTAGTCGAGACTAATAGGATTTGCTAATGCATTCTCATTTAAAACAATATTAATTTTTTATCTTACAAATTCTTCGATCTTTATTTAATGTGGGCAAATTTAACTAATTTAAAATGAAATATATATATTTGTTTTAACATTTTTATTTAGTTTCATATATTTTTACTTATGAAAATTATAGGTAGGATAGCACCTAAACCCTAAACTCCTAGCATTTTTACACCCAACTGAACCTTTCTTATACTCACTGGCAAACTTTAGTTAAATAATATGTATAGCTAGAGGAAACCTAGCAAAAACGTAGGCCATATATTTCTAATTGTGTTTAAACATATTAGAGCTTAGTGATAATTTATTTATACTGACTTATTAGAAAACAATAGTGTCATAAAATATAATTAATTATTTATGTTTAATTTAATTCGCAAATTTACATAAGCATGCAGGCTTGTGCCTTTGGTCATAGAATGAAGTATTGATCCTTACCTCAGTTGGTAGTTCAAACTTTGAACATTGCCCTCCACATTCCTAGCCTTAGGAGTAGGCTGTAGGAAGTAAATATAATGGGCTGTGTGGCTGTCAGATATTTGTATTTGTGATTTAAATTGTACTAAGCCACCATACCACCATACCGGCTAATCACGTGCATTTTTAACTTCTTGTTGTAATATCAGCGATAATAACGTTTCTTGATTCAAAATATTTTTTTCAAACTATGCTTCTAGATACGAAAATACCTATACATCGTTTCTTCTGTAATCGTGAAGATTAAAAAGACTAATCAGAGTCCTTTGTGTATTATAAGGGCCTCCAAAAACCCCAACACACATATGTTACAATGGCAACTGGGACGATTTTCTTCGGGACACAAAATAATACCATTGAAAGCTGCAGCCTAGAATTTTTATAATTTAGAGTTACAAAACGGCATTGATCAAGATAACGATCAAATAAAATTCACAAACAGCCACGTAACTAAAATAAAATTGCTTCCAGCCATTGCATTTAGCTCTTTATAGCTTTATTTTCCAAGTTACATTTTACAGTTTTTGTAAATGTTATTGAAAAAAAACTGCAGTTATTTCGTACTCACAATAATGTGAACTTTAATTTCTATTTAAGATATATGAAAAAGTAATGTGAGTCAAATTAAAATGTAAATAAAATTGGAAAATTATTATTTTTTTAGTGTTAAATATGTTTAAAAACAATGGCCTCCTCTCAGACAGATGTGGTGTAACTGTAAAAACAGTAATCCCCAGATTCTCACCACATCGAATTTACGATCCAGCCTTTTTGGAACTGGTGAAAAAACATGGAGTTCCATTGTTCCCAAACAAGACCATCTGTATTGTTTTAAGCAGAAACACTAAACCTGCTGTCCCTAATTGTTTTTACACCTTTTCATTACACAATGAACTTTGTTTTTGCAATTTTATTAATTCCCTTCCATGTATCCTTCGTTCATTTATTGTAAAATCAACTCCTCATTTATTATGAAATCCCAATAAACAATATGTTACTATCACACAATATATTTAGAGTATATATAAATTAGCTAACAATGCCACTGTTACCTTTATTAAATAAACACATGTTACGTAAAGTTCACGTAAATCCTCACGCCTCCAAGCAACCATATATTTTTACTTGAAGAAATACAAAAACGCTAGTTTATCGATAACAATTTAAATATATACTTGAGGCCTTTCGAAAACAACGATTCAATCATTAAAATCAACAACTAACTAGAACATATTGTGTATACAAAAAATAACATAAAATAAAGGCTGATATAAAATAAGTGTTAGTTTAAGAAATGAAAAATGGAAATGTTGGATACATTTTTATACAATAACAACTGTCCATCATTCCTATCTCAGAACTATTGAAAAATATTGTCACATGTAGTATATTATGATAAATGTGTAACTAGCGATATGTGCCTAGCTAAAAATGTATTTAAGATGATAGTTATTTGTCATAAAAATTGTTAAACTTTATTTAGTTTGTTTTTATGTATTTTAAAATTGCTATATATTATATAGTATATTCAGTAATATATAATATTTGGCTATTGTATTCAAAAGAGCTTTGTTAAACAACGCACGTGAATTACAACGTATTTTTTTCATTAAAAATTACTTCATTTCGTTTTATTCAATGATTTAATTTACTATTATACGTAACGAAATTTAACCATACAAACTTAAAATTAGGGTGCAACAATATTTTTTTTCTTAAACTGTGTAATTTTTGAAAATTTTAAAAATGTAAATGTGTAATTCAACTTTAATTATATTTAATCTATTTTTACCTACAACTTTATGTAATATAAACTAACCAGTGGTCAAGTTGTCTAAGGTATGAAATTAAATGAAAAACTACTTTATTTTTAAGGTGAGGTTAGGACTAGACAGTCCTCTCTACCACCTATGAGGGCTACGAGCCTGGGTTAGAAATAGTGCAGCTTCGAATCTATTCGAATCCTGTCTTAACTGTAATTATTTATCAGTAATGGACACCTTGTACCGTATTGGTTCTCCTCCTGACACTGGCTGAATATGTTCCCCTCACATAATAATAGTCTATAGAAAATAGGCAGAGTGAGGTGAAAAAAATTGGATCGGCCACTCTTTTTACTTAATAAAAAAAAAATTAAAATGGGAGCAGTAATGTTTAAATAAAGCATTAAGAATGAATTTTATTGTTTATAAACCCACATGTTTTATTCGGTGTTTCAGCTGCGGGAAAATCCTTCTTTTGTGTGCCACCACAGAAGGAGGGTAAGAACACGAGATAGCATTGTGTTGAAAACATCTGTTATGAAAACATATGTACAGCTGATAACACTTGCAGGGATGGAGGTTCTGTATCCCGTATTTCATTTCAAAGCGTGTTATTTGTTTAATGGAAACTATTTTTAGATGTGAATATTTATAAGTGGTTATCTATTAATAATTACCTTTTGACATGAATTAGAGATAAAACTTGGATTAAATTGAAGCCAATATTTAGTAACATTATTAAAAAAATACGCCATTATAAGAAATTATTAATTTTATTCATAAAAAATTTGGCCAGTCCATTTTTTTTTATTAATAAAAAACATATCTATTGTAATATGAACCAAAACAAGCATTTCTATAATTTCACTCACATCTGACAACAAGGTTAAAAAGTACCTTAAAAAATATTAGGTCCTTACTGCCACATTAAGGTAACCTGGGTTACTTCATTAAACATATCTTATATTACGCATGGGTTAAACTGTCAAGTGAGAAAATATGTAAGTTTGATTATAGTTTTAGTATTTACATTCTTTAATGTGTTCAATATTTCCGTACAGCCCACACCTAGCACCTAGGTATGTTTTTTCCGTACAGCCCACACCTATCACCTAAGTATGTTGTCTCCGTACAGCCCACTCCTAGCACCTAGGTATGTTGTCTCCGTACAGCCCACACCTATCACCTAGTTATGTTGTCTTCGTACAGCCCACTCCTAGCACCTAGGTATGTGTCTCCGTAAAGCCCACACCTATCACCTAGGTATGTTGTCTCCGTACAGCCCACATCTATCACCTAGGTATGTTGTCTCCATACAGCCCACACCTAGCACCTAGGTATGTTGTCTTCGCACAGCCTACACCTAACACCTAGGTATGTTGTCTCCGTAAAGCCCACACCTATCACCTAGGTATGTTGTCTCCGTACAGCCCACACCTATCACCTAGGTATGTTGTCTCCGTACAGCCCACATCTATCACCTAGGTATGTTGTCTCCGTACAGCCCACAACTATCACCTAGGTAAGTAGTGTATATCTGACAGTTCTGGGCTCACTTTCGGGTATCTTCGGCTATCTTCGGCTTTCGGATCCAAGATGACGACTACGTTCGGGTACCTTCGGGTCACGTGACCACCCCGAGCTCTAATTGGTCGAGAGCGACCACCTTCGGGCATCTTCGGTAGTAGTTATTTTCTGCTGGAGCGAGACCCACTTTTTTTTGGTCACGTGACCGGATCCAAGATGGCGGCGCAGGGGTACCAACCCACTGTGGGAATTTTCCCTCCCAAAATTTCCCTCATTTCCCTCACATTTCCCTCACATTTCCCACATCATACTATATAAAATGCACTTTTTTGTCCAATATGACGTCATGAAATACAAAAGATGGCGACCGGATCCAATATGGCGTCCCTTCCCGCCCGCGCCAACTCACACCCCGTGGGAAAATTCCCTCCCCAAAATTCTCCCATCCAATATGGCGTCTTTATACTATATAAAATCAACATCATATATACTATAACAAACGTAATACTTCACATACTCTATGTGGCCGACGCGATCACAGCGCACCTAGCGGCAATATCGATCGCAGCGCCCCTGGTGGCAATGCAGCGCACCTAGCGACATCAGCTGTGAGCGGGTGACGCATGCGCAGGGAATTGCTACTCTGTGCAAATGCGCACCTGGTAGCAAAATTAAGCGCATCCACTCGGAAACATGACGCCTTCGGAAGGGAAGTCCCCCCCCCCTTCTTAAAATCCCTCGTTATACTATATAAAATACACTCCTAACCTTTTCACCGTTATACTATATAATATGCTTTCGTGTACTTCCAACAACCGTCGGCTACCTTCATCCGTCAGCTGCTGGTCCAGCGCGCATGCGCGTTGTTACTCTACTCATATATACACTATAACAAATGTAACATGTCTTATACTCTATGTGGCTGACCCAATCGCAACACACCTAGCGGCAATGTCGATCAATCACAGCGCACTTAGCGGCAATACCGATCGCAACGCCCCTAGCAGCAATACCGACCGATCACAGCGCACCTAGCGACCACATCGGTTCGTGGGTGGTGCATGCGCAGAGACTTGCTACTCTGTGGCAATATACACTATAACAAATGTCGATTGCTCTCTGTGCAAATGCGCACCTAGTGGTAAAATTAAGCGTATGCTTTCGGAAACATGACACCTTCGGAAGGGAAGTCCCTCCTCTCTTCCCAAAGTCCCATGTCATACTATATAAAATGCAAAGGATGGTAGACATTTACATATGTACCATATAAAATGCTTTCGTGTACTTCCAACGACTACCTTCGTACGCTATTCATCTGTCAGCTACTGGTCTGGCGCGCATGCGCACCCATATGCTACACTCTGATTGGTTGCCTCCTCACTTTACAGGTAATCTTTCTCACACGTACTGTTAGCCTACCTATTTAAATTAATTTTGAATGTTACTATTAACATGTGCTCTTACCTTCGGGTACCCATCTACGGCTTCCTTTAACATACATCCTACCTATACTTATCTATTCAATCACGGTTCAGTACATACTCAAGGCAACCCACAATACACGGTTTATTTAAAAATTAAGGGGCAGCTATATTTAATACACTGTTAACCTTTTGGTCCTTTAACTCCCATCTACTTAACTTCATATCAAACACACCTAACATCCTTCAAACTTAATACGCTAGCTTCTCACTCTTACCCATGCCTAACCGGACTATCCAACCTAAAGTACTTTAACTGTACTTACGAGGTCTACTCGGGCTTTACCAGTTCGTTACTACAAGCTTCACATTGTCTTTCATTAACTATCAATTTCCTATTTTCACCCACCTTTGCGTGCGTGTACATGTTACCTAGGTTACATTACCTACTTTCACTCACTTTTATTATCAATTCTGTGGACTCTCTATTACCTCACTTCCTATCCAGAACCTAGCCTCACTTCCTATACTCAAAAATCCCTTCCTTTGTACTATAGCGACACTCAAGGACTAATTCACTATCATTTCACAAACCGTGTCTCACTGCCTCTGCTCGGTGAACTGACAGTCCAATAGTTCTCGCGCACTTGTCTTATCGAAACCACTTCCATTACCACAATCATTGCTTTACATCTTTTATTTGCTCAATGTCTTTTAATAATCACTTAACTAACATTGTACATAGTCCCTTCTTCTCATTTTGAAAAACAGTACTACACAGGATGACGTAATCGGAGTTTCAAGTCTGGACAGGCGCGTGACTCATACAGCGGCTGCGAAACTCGGGTATAGGGCTCCAGGCGCCAGACTGGTTTTCATGTCTAGGCGTGGACCTAATCACCCCCTCCCCCTCCCCCCTCGATCCCTATATAAACGACCAACACACTCAATCTGTCTCACTTCTGCTCTTGCGCTTGTACTGATCAGACGTGTCTTCACTTTGCTCCTACTCAATATCAGTAATTATTCTTCTAATTTACATTTTGACCTTTGTTCTTTGTGCGGTATTTTGAATTTGTTTCACCCACTCCCCCCCTCGATCCCTATATAAACGACCAACACATTCAATCTGTCTCACTTCTGCTCTTGCGCTCGTACTGATCAGACGTGTCTTCACTTTGCTCCTACTCAATATCAGTAATTATTCTTCTAATTTACATTTTGACCTTTGTTCTTTGTGCGGTATTTTGAATTTGTTTCACCTACTCCTCCCTCGATCCCTATATAAACGACCAACACATTCAATCTGTCTCACTTCTGCTCTTGCGCTCGCGCCGATCAGACGTGTCTTCACTTTGCTCCTTGATATCAGTAATTATTCCTTTATATTTCGGACGCCATTCTCTGTACGGTATTTCAAAGTAATAATCAATACTTTGTGCCCTTTGTTTTTCTTCCGATTTAATTTTGTTTAAAAGATGGAATCCTTTTCCATATACGACAACCTCGTCACCATTTCCCGCCGCTTCGACACTTCCGATCCCGACCCCCTTACTGTTCTGACCGAACATAAAAATAAAATCATGGACGAAATAAACAAACATCTAAACAGGCTCGGGGGAGTAAAATGGTACATCACGGTTCAAATTAAATTTTCCAAAATTGTTAATAACGAAGAAATTACCACCACTCCCTTCTTTCACGGTAAAACTCGACCCTTGCTACCTTCCGATTCTTTAGATGTACAATACTCTGAAGCTCTTGACAAAATTCTAGAAAGCGTGGCTAAATGGGTTAGTCAAGGTAGTGGGTGGGTAATAGAAAACGTTTTACACCTAGATCTGTTCATTGTTAAATATCAACCTTTGTACGCCTCTTCCTACATACCCACCCCCAAAAAAATTGCCAACCCCAAACAAGGAATCATAAATATTAAAAACGACGACAATAAATGCTTCCTGTACTCTGTTCTTTCTCAATTGTACCCCGATAAAAACAGACGTGTAAGCTATTATAAATCCTTCGAACATAATATAAATATGTCTGGGATTAGCTATCCTGTAAAAATTTCCGATCTCGATAAATTTGAAAAACTAAATCCCACTTTGTCAGTCAATATATTCAGCTTTGAAAACGATGAAATTTACCCTTTACGTATAACAAAAGAAAAATTCAGACTTCACCACATAAACCTGTTACTTTTGACTACTGATACGACTACTCACTACTGCCTGATCACTAACATGTCCCGACTCTTATCTCACTTAACTAAACACGATGGTGTAATGTTTTACTGTGACTACTGTCTACACAGATTCTGGACTAAAGATCTACTTACTAACCACTTACCTTTGTGTTCACCTCACGGAGCACAAAAGACCAGACTACCGACTGATGACGAAAAATACATGTCTTTTACAAACTATACACTTACCCACAAAGTACCATTCACCATTTACTGTGACTTTGAAAGTTTTGTTGTTCCAATCCCCACTACAATTAACGACCCCACTACTTCACATACTACCAACACTGCCCATCACGTCCCCTCTGGCTTTTGCTACATAATCATCGATAGTAACGGTAAACCCATAAAGCAACCAAAAGTCTATAGCGGCCCCAACGTTGTAGATACGTTTCTAAATTGTTTGATTGAGGAGTCTAAAGAGCTCTTACCTATCATTCATAAAAACATTCCGATTAATATGTCTCCACAAGACAAAATTATCTTCCAAAACGCTACCACCTGCCACCTTTGTAAAAAACCTTTAGACGGTGACAAAGTGGCCAACCACAATCATTTAACGGGTGAGTTCCTAGGACCCGCCCACAATTCATGTAACCTAAACTACAAAGTCCCCGACCACATCCCAGTCTTCTTCCATAACCTCAGAGGTTATGACTGCCACCATCTTATCCAAGGGTTAGGTAAAGTCAAAGAAGAAAAACTGTCATGTATCGCTACTACCAGCGAGCGGTACATTTCAGTCACCCTTGGGTCACTACGATTCCTGGATTCACTCCAATTTTTAAACGCTTCTTTGGACACACTCGTGTCCAACTTAGTTACCGACGGGGCTTCCAAATTCCAAATTTTAGGGCAGTGTATGACCAATACTGAACTACTTCTACGCAAAGGTGTCTTTCCCTATTCTTACATGACTGAGACATCTAAACTTTCAGAGACACAACTTCCTTCGAAAGAAGCATTTTACAATGACCTGACCCAAACACCTATATCTGATGATGACTATACCCATGCACAGACTGTGTGGTCAACCTTTGGTATGACCACTTTGAAAGAGTACCACGATCTCTATCTCATGACAGACGTGTTGTTATTAGCTGATGTTTTTGAAAACTTTAGAACTACCAGTATGACATACTACGGTATTGACCCATGTAACGTATACTCTGCCCCTGGACTAGCATGGAATTCCATGCTAAAAATGACTGACGTAAAACTCGAACTACTCACAGACATTGACCACCACCTCTTTGTCGAGTCTGGGATCCGGGGTGGTGTCTCCATGATACCTAACCGGTACGCCCAGGCCAACAACGCTTACTTACCCGACTATGACTCATCGAAACCAACCAACTATCTAATTTATCTAGATTGTAACAACCTGTACGGAACCAGTATGTCCGATAGACTCCCAGAGTCTGATTTTAAATGGATCGACCCACAAGCCATTGACTTTACAAAGGTACCCGACGACTCTGACATAGGTTACATTTTAGAAGTGGACCTGCACTACCCTGATCACCTACACGACTTACATTCAGACTTTCCACTGGCTCCCGAACGTAAAGTAGTGACAGACGATATGCTCTCCCCCTACTGCAAGGACCTACTTGACGAACTAAACTATAAACCCACCAAGTCCGAAAAACTACTAACCACTCTATACGACAAAACAAAATACGTTGTACACTACAGGACTCTAAAACTTTACTTACAACTGGGACTTGTACTGACTAACATCCACAGAGTTCTAAGTTTTAAACAGTCTGCCTGGTTAGCCCCATTTATTAATTTTAATACAGAGAAAAGAAAAGAAGCGAAAAATAACTTTGAAAAAGATTTTTTTAAATTAATGAACAACGCTACATACGGAAAATCCTTGGAAAATGTTAGGTCGCGCATTGATTTCAAATTGGTCACCAACGAAAAGCAATTAGTCAAATGGACAGCTAGTCCCAGACTTAAAACGTTCTTCGCGTACAATAAAGATATCGCGGGATTGGCATTGAAAAAACAAACAATCTTTTTAAACAGACCCATCTATGTCGGGTTCTCAGTATTGGAAATCTCAAAATTCATCATGTATAACTTTCACTATAATTGGGCAATAGCAAAGTACGGGAAGAACATAAAGCTTTGCATGACCGATACCGATTCATTATTTTACAATGTTTACACACCAGACGTTTACGCTGACATTAAAAACGAACTTCATCTTTTCGACACATCAGACTACCCACCCAACCACCCGTGTTATAGCATTTCAAACAAAAAAGCGTTAGGTAAATTCAAAGATGAAATGAATTCCAATCCGGCTAGGGAAATCGTTGGTTTAAGAGCAAAGTCCTATTCCGTTTTAAATTACGATATGCAGGAAAAGAAGGTAGCCAAAGGTGTCCCCCGAGTCGCTATAAAAAAACAACTAAAACATCAAATGTATAAACAATGTCTTTTCCATCACATCCCCAAAACAACATCCGCGTTAAACATTAGAAGTGAAAAACACAATATATACACACAGAATATTTCAAAATTATCACTTTCCCCATTCGACGATAAACGGTACATTTTAGAAAACGGCATTGACACAGTAGCATACGGACATCACATCATCAACAAAAAACGAGCTGTAGAACACGATCACGATTACATTAACAAAAAACCAAAACGCACTCATAAACTTTAAAACAGAAAAACAATAATATACATTCACTTCAAACATAACAATTAATAAAAGAACAACTAAAAAAGACAGAACGTCCTTCCAGAACCGTTACCTCCTTCCTTTCCTACATCCTGTGTCACTTGCATATGACACCAATTCCACTACATCGGAACTCTGTTAAACTCTTCTAATAACCCATGGTTACTAACATGTCCGAAGAAACCCAATTTACAACATTGGACGGGCCCGACCCAACCGTAGTGCAATGTAAAAACCTCATACTGGGTGAACCTTCTTCTTGATTACGGTAACTCCTACGCCAGGTAAGTAATGTTAAGGTAGTTTTAAATAGATTCTTTTACCATCATCATTTTAAAAAACAATCCATAAAGTAAATTCTGTTATAATACGAACACTTTTGTGAGCTTACATAACTTCAATTTATTAACAGCTATCTCCAGCTCCAAGTGATAGAATACCGTACCATCGAGGTGAGGACGGCCCAAACTTAATAAAAAATGTCCGACTGTTCTCCAAGGTAGCCGTAAAACGCATAAGACCTGAGACAGTCCTGCAGCTTGGGGCTGGGCTAAACCCTGTAAGACCTTGAGTCGCAGTCCGGGCCCTCGTAAGGTACATGTATGATTGAATGGCTGGATAGTATCCATAGGTGAGGGAGAGAGGCTTACAAAAAGAAAAAAAAAAAAAAGAAAAAAAGAAAAAAAAAACACAAAATAAAAAAATTAAAAAAACAAAAAAAGAACCAAAAATAATAAAACAAATGTATATATAAAAACCCCTTTGTAAGTCTGTACGTCACATTGAAAGGCTTCTCTAAGTAAAGTGATGTTTTTACTTACTGAGGGACCCAAAAATATAAAAGTAAATAACTAAATAATACTGGGAGGTAGCATTTTGTTATGGAGTGGCTATCACCGTAACTTGCGATGGTTGGGGCAAGTTACATTAAATTACCCGTGGGGGTTACCAGACCTCTATCGGGAGCGTCCCATGGGAATTGGGCAATGCCCTTAAGTTTTGCCTTCAGCTTACTTGAGGGTAGTGAGGAATTAAACACTCACCGTGAAAGAAAACTGGTTAAATACTAAAATCTGTGAGAATCAGGAAGTGATCCTGTACTATATGGTACAACTTTCTAAAAGAAGAGTAAATTATGTCCAAAAGTAAGAAAAAAAATCAAAGATACATACAAATTTCAGAAAACTTTACATAAAAATGTAATTGATGAAAAATGTCTCAAATCAAGGAAGAACTACCAACATAGTAGTCTCTAAATCCCTTAAAATTTAGTTAAAATCTCAATAAATAGGGATATTTGTGTACAAAATATGTTACAATTCCCTAAAATCATTTCAATTCAGTGTCATAACAATAATATCTGTCCTAAACATTTAAAATCCCTTTAAAATACTCTTATAGAACCTTTATAAACTTAGTTTGAGTTGAAAACAACATACAAAACTAATGTAACACATGTAAATTAATTGTTTTACTTACATAACTATCCAATTGACTCAAAACAGATGACAAAGTGTAAGTAGTCAATAGGAATAAATTCTCTTTAATGTTCACATTTTAAGTCTGGTTTTAACAAAACTCAGTACTAATGATTGTTTACGTATTAAACAAATAAACGAATAGTTAGTTGAAATGTGTCTATTGTAGAGACTTTGACATTAACAGTAAGAAAGTTTAGTTCCTTTTAGTTGTAATATACTCGATCAGAAAATGTATATACACCACCCTCAGAGACCCAAACACACTTCCATGAACAACCTACCTACCTACCTACAAACATTCATCACTCTTGACTTACCATCTACCTACTCAACACACACAAAAGACCAACCACACACTCTTCATACAACACCTCTGATACATCATTCACTTGAACATTACATAAAACATCAGATTGACACTCTACATCCATGAACAACCTACCTACCTACCTACAAACATTCATCACTCTTGACTTACCATCTACCTACTCAACACACACAAAAGACCAACCACACACTCTTCATACAACACCTCTGATACATCATTCACTTGAACATTACATAAAACATCAGATTGACACCCTACATTCATGGAAGACCTACCTACCAAACATACAACTTGACTGACCACCCACCTACACATCACACACAGTATTCTCGATAGATCACTTAACTACCTATTACATGAAGCCTCCGATTGACTCAAAATCCTAACATTCATGAACAACCAACCTCCCAAACATACGACTCAACCACCAACAAAAACAAGACTTCACGTATAACCACACATTTAACATACAAGACCAACTACACACCAGTCAATCATGACTTAACATGAACAACCCACCTTCAACCTATATAACATCCAACACTCTTGACTTACCACTCACCTACTCAACACACAGATAGACTACATAACCAATCATTACATAAAACCCTAGATCGACACCTAACATTCATGGAAGACCTACCTACCAAACATACAACTTGATTAACCACCCACCTACACACCACACATTCATCTTGATAATCCATTCACCCTCCCATAAAAAGACTCTTGTCAGACTATTTACTTAACATACAAGACACCACACATTCTACACCAACCATCTACCTACTCAACACACAAAAGACCAACCACACACACTCTACATATAAGACTCTTGGTTGGTCACCCACCAACTCAACATACAACACCTCTGATACACCATTCACTTGAACATTACATAAAACCTTGGATTGACACCAATCATTCATGGTAGACCTACCTACCAAAAATACAACTTGACCATCCACCCACCTACACATCACACACAGTACTCTCGATAGATCACTTAACTACCTATTACATGAAACCTCCGATTAACTCACAATCCTAACATTCAAGAACAACCAACCTTCCAAACATACGACTCAACCACCAACAAAAACAAGACTTCACGTATAACCACACATTTAACATACATGACCAACCACACACCATTCAATCATGACTTAATTAACATGAACAACCCACCTTCCACCTACGTAACATCCAACACTCTTGACTTACCACTCACCTACTCAACACACAGATAGACTTCATAACCAACTATTACATAAAACCATAGATCAACACCCAACATTCATGGATGACCTACCTACCATACACACGACTTGACCACCTTCCCAAAGCACAAGACTTTCGAAGGACCACCTACCAAACATACAAGAACAACCACACACCATAGAGGCATGACCTAACACTCAACCCACCTACTCAACATATAAAACCTCTGATACACCATCCACTTGAACATTACTCACCTGTGATAGAGCACCCACTAATCAACACACATGAATAACCTACCTACTCAACATTCTACACTCTTGACTAACCACCCACCTACTCAACACACACAGTACTCTCTATAGACTACATAACTACCCATTTACATAAAACCTTAGATTGACTCAATACATCCATCGATGACCTACCTACCAAACATTCGACTTGATCACCTTTCCAAAGCATAAGACTTTTAAAGGACCACCACCCATTTAACATACAAGAACAATCACACACCATACAGGTATGACCTAACAGTCCACTCACCTACTCAACATATAACACCTCTGATACTCTATCCATTAGAACATTACTCACCTGTGATAGACCATCCACTTAACCAACACACTTGACTCCTGATACTCTATCCATTAGAACATTACTCACCTGTGATAGACCATCCACTTAACCAACACACTTGACTCCTAATAGACCATTCCACCTACCTCTACACACACGATTCCTTAGGACACACCCTACACCCATCACTCATCCTACATACAAAACTCCTAGAGAACTACCCATTCACCATAAAAACACTATTGCTTCATATAATCATGTTTTAAAATAACATTATTAGACTATAAGATAGGTTAATTATAGCTAAAGACCTAAAGTGTTTCCTAAAATTCTACTTTTCAACTAAAAATACAAGAAAAAGGTAGGTTTTAAAAAAAACATAGAAAAAGTTAGGTTTAAAAAAAAGAAACATAGAAAAAGTTAGGTTTAAAAAAAGAAACATAGAAAAAGTTAGGTTTAAAAAAATGAAACACAGAAAAAGGTAGGTTAGCAAACATCAGAAAAGTAAGTCTAACAATCAACTGAAAGGATGATTGTTATCCTTACTTTTCCGAAAAGTTCAGTTAAAAAGTTAATTTTAACTGAACTTTTCTGATGTTTGCTAACCTACCTTTTTCTGTGTTTCATTTTTTTAAACCTAACTTTTTCTATGTTTCTTTTTTTAAACCTAACTTTTTCTATGTTTCTTTTTTTTAAACCTAACTTTTTCTATGTTTTTTTTAAAACCTACCTTTTTCTTGTATTTTTAGTTGAAAAGTAGAATTTTAGGAAACACTTTAGGTCTTTAGCTATAATTAACCTATCTTATAGTCTAATAATGTTATTTTAAAACATGATTATATGAAGCAATAGTGTTTTTATGGTGAATGGGTAGTTCTCTAGGAGTTTTGTATGTAGGATGAGTGATGGGTGTAGGGTGTGTCCTAAGGAATCGTGTGTGTAGAGGTAGGTGGAATGGTCTATTAGGAGTCAAGTGTGTTGGTTAAGTGGATGGTCTATCACAGGTGAGTAATGTTCTAATGGATAGAGTATCAGGAGTCAAGTGTGTTGGTTAAGTGGATGGTCTATCACAGGTGAGTAATGTTCTAATGGATAGAGTATCAGAGGTGTTATATGTTGAGTAGGTGAGTGGACTGTTAGGTCATACCTGTATGGTGTGTGATTGTTCTTGTATGTTAAATGGGTGGTGGTCCTTTAAAAGTCTTATGCTTTGGAAAGGTGATCAAGTCGAATGTTTGGTAGGTAGGTCATCGATGGATGTATTGAGTCAATCTAAGGTTTTATGTAAATGGGTAGTTATGTAGTCTATAGAGAGTACTGTGTGTGTTGAGTAGGTGGGTGGTTAGTCAAGAGTGTAGAATGTTGAGTAGGTAGGTTATTCATGTGTGTTGATTAGTGGGTGCTCTATCACAGGTGAGTAATGTTCAAGTGGATGGTGTATCAGAGGTTTTATATGTTGAGTAGGTGGGTTGAGTGTTAGGTCATGCCTCTATGGTGTGTGGTTGTTCTTGTATGTTTGGTAGGTGGTCCTTCGAAAGTCTTGTGCTTTGGGAAGGTGGTCAAGTCGTGTGTATGGTAGGTAGGTCATCCATGAATGTTGGGTGTTGATCTATGGTTTTATGTAATAGTTGGTTATGAAGTCTATCTGTGTGTTGAGTAGGTGAGTGGTAAGTCAAGAGTGTTGGATGTTACGTAGGTGGAAGGTGGGTTGTTCATGTTAATTAAGTCATGATTGAATGGTGTGTGGTTGGTCATGTATGTTAAATGTGTGGTTATACGTGAAGTCTTGTTTTTGTTGGTGGTTGAGTCGTATGTTTGGAAGGTTGGTTGTTCTTGAATGTTAGGATTGTGAGTTAATCGGAGGTTTCATGTAATAGGTAGTTAAGTGATCTATCGAGAGTACTGTGTGTGATGTGTAGGTGGGTGGATGGTCAAGTTGTATTTTTGGTAGGTAGGTCTACCATGAATGATTGGTGTCAATCCAAGGTTTTATGTAATGTTCAAGTGAATGGTGTATCAGAGGTGTTGTATGTTGAGTTGGTGGGTGACCAACCAAGAGTCTTATATGTAGAGTGTGTGTGGTTGGTCTTTTGTGTGTTGAGTAGGTAGATGGTTGGTGTAGAATGTGTGGTGTCTTGTATGTTAAGTAAATAGTCTGACAAGAGTCTTTTTATGGGAGGGTGAATGGATTATCAAGATGAATGTGTGGTGTGTAGGTGGGTGGTTAATCAAGTTGTATGTTTGGTAGGTAGGTCTTCCATGAATGTTAGGTGTCGATCTAGGGTTTTATGTAATGATTGGTTATGTAGTCTATCTGTGTGTTGAGTAGGTGAGTGGTAAGTCAAGAGTGTTGGATGTTATATAGGTTGAAGGTGGGTTGTTCATGTTAAGTCATGATTGACTGGTGTGTAGTTGGTCTTGTATGTTAAATGTGTGGTTATACGTGAAGTCTTGTTTTTGTTGGTGGTTGAGTCGTATGTTTGGGAGGTTGGTTGTTCATGAATGTTAGGATTTTGAGTCAATCGGAGGCTTCATGTAATAGGTAGTTAAGTGATCTATCGAGAATACTGTGTGTGATGTGTAGGTGGGTGGTCAGTCAAGTTGTATGTTTGGTAGGTAGGTCTTCCATGAATGTAGGGTGTCAATCTGATGTTTTATGTAATGTTCAAGTGAATGATGTATCAGAGGTGTTGTATGAAGAGTGTGTGGTTGGTCTTTTGTGTGTGTTGAGTAGGTAGATGGTAAGTCAAGAGTGATGAATGTTTGTAGGTAGGTAGGTAGGTTGTTCATGGATGTAGAGTGTCAATCTGATGTTTTATGTAATGTTCAAGTGAATGATGTATCAGAGGTGTTGTATGAAGAGTGTGTGGTTGGTCTTTTGTGTGTGTTGAGTAGGTAGATGGTAAGTCAAGAGTGATGAATGTTTGTAGGTAGGTAGGTAGGTTGTTCATGGAAGTGTGTTTGGGTCTCTGAGGGTGGTGTATATACATTTTCTGATCGAGTATATTACAACTAAAAGGAACTAAACTTTCTTACTGTTAATGTCAAAGTCTCTACAATAGACACATTTCAACTAACTATTCGTTTATTTGTTTAATACGTAAACAATCATTAGTACTGAGTTTTGTTAAAACCAGACTTAAAATGTGAACATTAAAGAGAATTTATTCCTATTGACTACTTACACTTTGTCATCTGTTTTGAGTCAATTGGATAGTTATGTAAGTAAAACAATTAATTTACATGTATTACATTAGTTTTGTATGTTGTTTTCAACTCAAACTAAGTTTATAAAGGTTCTATAAGAGTATTTTAAAGGGATTTTAAATGTTTAGGACAGATATTATTGTTATGACACTGAATTTAAATGATTTTAGGGAATTGTAACATATTTTGTACACAAATATCCCTATTTATTGAGATTTTAACTAAATTTTAAGGGATTTAGAGACTACTATGTTGGTAGTTCTTCCTTGATTTGAGACATTTTTCATCAATTACATTTTTATGTAAAGTTTTCTGAAATTTGTATGTATCTTTGATTTTTTTTCTTACTTTTGGACATAATTTACTCTTCTTTTAGAAAGTTGTACCATATAGTACAGGATCACTTCCTGATTCTCACAGATTTTAGTATTTAACCAGTTTTCTTTCACGGTGAGTGTTTAATTCCTCACTACCCTCAAGTAAGCTGAAGGCAAAACTTAAGGGCATTGCCCAATTCCCATGGGACGCTCCCGATAGAGGTCTGGTAACCCCCACGGGTAATTTAATGTAACTTGCCCCAACCATCGCAAGTTACGGTGATAGCCACTCCATAACAAAATGCTACCTCCCAGTATTATTTAGTTATTTACTTTTATATTTTTGGGTCCCTCAGTAAGTAAAAACATCACTTTACTTAGAGAAGCCTTTCAATGTGACGTACAGACTTACCAAGGGGTTTTTATATATACATTTGTTTTATTATTTTTGGTTCTTTTTTTGTTTTTTTAATTTTTTTATTTTGTGTTTTTTTTCTTTTTTTCTTTTTTTTTTTTTCTTTTTGTAAGCCTCTCTCCCTCACCTATGGATACTATCCAGCCATTCAATCATACATGTACCTTACGAGGGCCCGGACTGCGACTCAAGGTCTTACAGGGTTTAGCCCAGCCCCAAGCTGCAGGACTGTCTCAGGTCTTATGCGTTTTACGGCTACCTTGGAGAACAGTCGGACATTTTTTATTAAGTTTGGGCCGTCCTCACCTCGATGGTACGGTATTCTATCACTTGGAGCTGGAGATAGCTGTTAATAAATTGAAGTTATGTAAGCTCACAAAAGTGTTCGTATTATAACAGAATTTACTTTATGGATTGTTTTTTAAAATGATGATGGTAAAAGAGTCTATTTAAAACTACCTTAACATTACTTACCTGGCGTAGGAGTTACCGTAATCAAGAAGAAGGTTCACCCAGTATGAGGTTTTTACATTGCACTACGGTTGGGTCGGGCCCGTCCAATGTTGTAAATTGGGTTTCTACGGACATGTTAGTAACCATGGGTTATTAGAAGAGTTTAACAGAGTTCCGATGTAGTGGAATTGGTGTCATATGCAAGTGACACAGGATGTAGGAAAGGAAGGAGGTAACGGTTCTGGAAGGACGTTCTGTCTTTTTTAGTTGTTCTTTTATTAATTGTTATGTTTGAAGTGAATGTATATTATTGTTTTTCTGTTTTAAAGTTTATGAGTGCGTTTTGGTTTTTTGTTAATGTAATCGTGATCGTGTTCTACAGCTCGTTTTTTGTTGATGATGTGATGTCCGTATGCTACTGTGTCAATGCCGTTTTCTAAAATGTACCGTTTATCGTCGAATGGGGAAAGTGATAATTTTGAAATATTCTGTGTGTATATATTGTGTTTTTCACTTCTAATGTTTAACGCGGATGTTGTTTTGGGGATGTGATGGAAAAGACATTGTTTATACATTTGATGTTTTAGTTGTTTTTTTATAGCGACTCGGGGGACACCTTTGGCTACCTTCTTTTCCTGCATATCGTAATTTAAAACGGAATAGGACTTTGCTCTTAAACCAACGATTTCCCTAGCCGGATTGGAATTCATTTCATCTTTGAATTTACCTAACGCTTTTTTGTTTGAAATGCTATAACACGGGTGGTTGGGTGGGTAGTCTGATGTGTCGAAAAGATGAAGTTCGTTTTTAATGTCAGCGTAAACGTCTGGTGTGTAAACATTGTAAAATAATGAATCGGTATCGGTCATGCAAAGCTTTATGTTCTTCCCGTACTTTGCTATTGCCCAATTATAGTGAAAGTTATACATGATGAATTTTGAGATTTCCAATACTGAGAACCCGACATAGATGGGTCTGTTTAAAAAGATTGTTTGTTTTTTCAATGCCAATCCCGCGATATCTTTATTGTACGCGAAGAACGTTTTAAGTCTGGGACTAGCTGTCCATTTGACTAATTGCTTTTCGTTGGTGACCAATTTGAAATCAATGCGCGACCTAACATTTTCCAAGGATTTTCCGTATGTAGCGTTGTTCATTAATTTAAAAAAATCTTTTTCAAAGTTATTTTTCGCTTCTTTTCTTTTCTCTGTATTAAAATTAATAAATGGGGCTAACCAGGCAGACTGTTTAAAACTTAGAACTCTGTGGATGTTAGTCAGTACAAGTCCCAGTTGTAAGTAAAGTTTTAGAGTCCTGTAGTGTACAACGTATTTTGTTTTGTCGTATAGAGTGGTTAGTAGTTTTTCGGACTTGGTGGGTTTATAGTTTAGTTCGTCAAGTAGGTCCTTGCAGTAGGGGGAGAGCATATCGTCTGTCACTACTTTACGTTCGGGAGCCAGTGGAAAGTCTGAATGTAAGTCGTGTAGGTGATCAGGGTAGTGCAGGTCCACTTCTAAAATGTAACCTATGTCAGAGTCGTCGGGTACCTTTGTAAAGTCAATGGCTTGTGGGTCGATCCATTTAAAATCAGACTCTGGGAGTCTATCGGACATACTGGTTCCGTACAGGTTGTTACAATCTAGATAAATTAGATAGTTGGTTGGTTTCGATGAGTCATAGTCGGGTAAGTAAGGGTTGTTGGCCTGGGCGTACCGGTTAGGTATCATGGAGACACCACCCCGGATCCCAGACTCGACAAAGAGGTGGTGGTCAATGTCTGTGAGTAGTTCGAGTTTTACGTCAGTCATTTTTAGCATGGAATTCCATGCTAGTCCAGGGGCAGAGTATACGTTACATGGGTCAATACCGTAGTATGTCATACTGGTAGTTCTAAAGTTTTCAAAAACATCAGCTAATAACAACACGTCTGTCATGAGATAGAGATCGTGGTACTCTTTCAAAGTGGTCATACCAAAGGTTGACCACACAGTCTGTGCATGGGTATAGTCATCATCAGATATAGGTGTTTGGGTCAGGTCATTGTAAAATGCTTCTTTCGAAGGAAGTTGTGTCTCTGAAAGTTTAGATGTCTCAGTCATGTAAGAATAGGGAAAGACACCTTTGCGTAGAAGTAGTTCAGTATTGGTCATACACTGCCCTAAAATTTGGAATTTGGAAGCCCCGTCGGTAACTAAGTTGGACACGAGTGTGTCCAAAGAAGCGTTTAAAAATTGGAGTGAATCCAGGAATCGTAGTGACCCAAGGGTGACTGAAATGTACCGCTCGCTGGTAGTAGCGATACATGACAGTTTTTCTTCTTTGACTTTACCTAACCCTTGGATAAGATGGTGGCAGTCATAACCTCTGAGGTTATGGAAGAAGACTGGGATGTGGTCGGGGACTTTGTAGTTTAGGTTACATGAATTGTGGGCGGGTCCTAGGAACTCACCCGTTAAATGATTGTGGTTGGCCACTTTGTCACCGTCTAAAGGTTTTTTACAAAGGTGGCAGGTGGTAGCGTTTTGGAAGATAATTTTGTCTTGTGGAGACATATTAATCGGAATGTTTTTATGAATGATAGGTAAGAGCTCTTTAGACTCCTCAATCAAACAATTTAGAAACGTATCTACAACGTTGGGGCCGCTATAGACTTTTGGTTGCTTTATGGGTTTACCGTTACTATCGATGATTATGTAGCAAAAGCCAGAGGGGACGTGATGGGCAGTGTTGGTAGTATGTGAAGTAGTGGGGTCGTTAATTGTAGTGGGGATTGGAACAACAAAACTTTCAAAGTCACAGTAAATGGTGAATGGTACTTTGTGGGTAAGTGTATAGTTTGTAAAAGACATGTATTTTTCGTCATCAGTCGGTAGTCTGGTCTTTTGTGCTCCGTGAGGTGAACACAAAGGTAAGTGGTTAGTAAGTAGATCTTTAGTCCAGAATCTGTGTAGACAGTAGTCACAGTAAAACATTACACCATCGTGTTTAGTTAAGTGAGATAAGAGTCGGGACATGTTAGTGATCAGGCAGTAGTGAGTAGTCGTATCAGTAGTCAAAAGTAACAGGTTTATGTGGTGAAGTCTGAATTTTTCTTTTGTTATACGTAAAGGGTAAATTTCATCGTTTTCAAAGCTGAATATATTGACTGACAAAGTGGGATTTAGTTTTTCAAATTTATCGAGATCGGAAATTTTTACAGGATAGCTAATCCCAGACATATTTATATTATGTTCGAAGGATTTATAATAGCTTACACGTCTGTTTTTATCGGGGTACAATTGAGAAAGAACAGAGTACAGGAAGCATTTATTGTCGTCGTTTTTAATATTTATGATTCCTTGTTTGGGGTTGGCAATTTTTTTGGGGGTGGGTATGTAGGAAGAGGCGTACAAAGGTTGATATTTAACAATGAACAGATCTAGGTGTAAAACGTTTTCTATTACCCACCCACTACCTTGACTAACCCATTTAGCCACGCTTTCTAGAATTTTGTCAAGAGCTTCAGAGTATTGTACATCTAAAGAATCGGAAGGTAGCAAGGGTCGAGTTTTACCGTGAAAGAAGGGAGTGGTGGTAATTTCTTCGTTATTAACAATTTTGGAAAATTTAATTTGAACCGTGATGTACCATTTTACTCCCCCGAGCCTGTTTAGATGTTTGTTTATTTCGTCCATGATTTTATTTTTATGTTCGGTCAGAACAGTAAGGGGGTCGGGATCGGAAGTGTCGAAGCGGCGGGAAATGGTGACGAGGTTGTCGTATATGGAAAAGGATTCCATCTTTTAAACAAAATTAAATCGGAAGAAAAACAAAGGGCACAAAGTATTGATTATTACTTTGAAATACCGTACAGAGAATGGCGTCCGAAATATAAAGGAATAATTACTGATATCAAGGAGCAAAGTGAAGACACGTCTGATCGGCGCGAGCGCAAGAGCAGAAGTGAGACAGATTGAATGTGTTGGTCGTTTATATAGGGATCGAGGGAGGAGTAGGTGAAACAAATTCAAAATACCGCACAAAGAACAAAGGTCAAAATGTAAATTAGAAGAATAATTACTGATATTGAGTAGGAGCAAAGTGAAGACACGTCTGATCAGTACGAGCGCAAGAGCAGAAGTGAGACAGATTGAATGTGTTGGTCGTTTATATAGGGATCGAGGGGGGGAGTGGGTGAAACAAATTCAAAATACCGCACAAAGAACAAAGGTCAAAATGTAAATTAGAAGAATAATTACTGATATTGAGTAGGAGCAAAGTGAAGACACGTCTGATCAGTACAAGCGCAAGAGCAGAAGTGAGACAGATTGAGTGTGTTGGTCGTTTATATAGGGATCGAGGGGGGAGGGGGAGGGGGTGATTAGGTCCACGCCTAGACATGAAAACCAGTCTGGCGCCTGGAGCCCTATACCCGAGTTTCGCAGCCGCTGTATGAGTCACGCGCCTGTCCAGACTTGAAACTCCGATTACGTCATCCTGTGTAGTACTGTTTTTCAAAATGAGAAGAAGGGACTATGTACAATGTTAGTTAAGTGATTATTAAAAGACATTGAGCAAATAAAAGATGTAAAGCAATGATTGTGGTAATGGAAGTGGTTTCGATAAGACAAGTGCGCGAGAACTATTGGACTGTCAGTTCACCGAGCAGAGGCAGTGAGACACGGTTTGTGAAATGATAGTGAATTAGTCCTTGAGTGTCGCTATAGTACAAAGGAAGGGATTTTTGAGTATAGGAAGTGAGGCTAGGTTCTGGATAGGAAGTGAGGTAATAGAGAGTCCACAGAATTGATAATAAAAGTGAGTGAAAGTAGGTAATGTAACCTAGGTAACATGTACACGCACGCAAAGGTGGGTGAAAATAGGAAATTGATAGTTAATGAAAGACAATGTGAAGCTTGTAGTAACGAGCTGGTAAAGCCCGAGTAGACCTCGTAAGTACAGTTAAAGTACTTTAGGTTGGATAGTCCGGTTAGGCATGGGTAAGAGTGAGAAGCTAGCGTATTAAGTTTGAAGGATGTTAGGTGTGTTTGATATGAAGTTAAGTAGATGGGAGTTAAAGGACCAAAAGGTTAACAGTGTATTAAATATAGCTGCCCCTTAATTTTTAAATAAACCGTGTATTGTGGGTTGCCTTGAGTATGTACTGAACCGTGATTGAATAGATAAGTATAGGTAGGATGTATGTTAAAGGAAGCCGTAGATGGGTACCCGAAGGTAAGAGCACATGTTAATAGTAACATTCAAAATTAATTTAAATAGGTAGGCTAACAGTACGTGTGAGAAAGATTACCTGTAAAGTGAGGAGGCAACCAATCAGAGTGTAGCATATGGGTGCGCATGCGCGCCAGACCAGTAGCTGACAGATGAATAGCGTACGAAGGTAGTCGTTGGAAGTACACGAAAGCATTTTATATGGTACATATGTAAATGTCTACCATCCTTTGCATTTTATATAGTATGACATGGGACTTTGGGAAGAGAGGAGGGACTTCCCTTCCGAAGGTGTCATGTTTCCGAAAGCATACGCTTAATTTTACCACTAGGTGCGCATTTGCACAGAGAGCAATCGACATTTGTTATAGTGTATATTGCCACAGAGTAGCAAGTCTCTGCGCATGCACCACCCACGAACCGATGTGGTCGCTAGGTGCGCTGTGATCGGTCGGTATTGCTGCTAGGGGCGTTGCGATCGGTATTGCCGCTAAGTGCGCTGTGATTGATCGACATTGCCGCTAGGTGTGTTGCGATTGGGTCAGCCACATAGAGTATAAGACATGTTACATTTGTTATAGTGTATATATGAGTAGAGTAACAACGCGCATGCGCGCTGGACCAGCAGCTGACGGATGAAGGTAGCCGACGGTTGTTGGAAGTACACGAAAGCATATTATATAGTATAACGGTGAAAAGGTTAGGAGTGTATTTTATATAGTATAACGAGGGATTTTAAGAAGGGGGGGGGACTTCCCTTCCGAAGGCGTCATGTTTCCGAGTGGATGCGCTTAATTTTGCTACCAGGTGCGCATTTGCACAGAGTAGCAATTCCCTGCGCATGCGTCACCCGCTCACAGCTGATGTCGCTAGGTGCGCTGCATTGCCACCAGGGGCGCTGCGATCGATATTGCCGCTAGGTGCGCTGTGATCGCGTCGGCCACATAGAGTATGTGAAGTATTACGTTTGTTATAGTATATATGATGTTGATTTTATATAGTATAAAGACGCCATATTGGATGGGAGAATTTTGGGGAGGGAATTTTCCCACGGGGTGTGAGTTGGCGCGGGCGGGAAGGGACGCCATATTGGATCCGGTCGCCATCTTTTGTATTTCATGACGTCATATTGGACAAAAAAGTGCATTTTATATAGTATGATGTGGGAAATGTGAGGGAAATGTGAGGGAAATGAGGGAAATTTTGGGAGGGAAAATTCCCACAGTGGGTTGGTACCCCTGCGCCGCCATCTTGGATCCGGTCACGTGACCAAAAAAAAGTGGGTCTCGCTCCAGCAGAAAATAACTACTACCGAAGATGCCCGAAGGTGGTCGCTCTCGACCAATTAGAGCTCGGGGTGGTCACGTGACCCGAAGGTACCCGAACGTAGTCGTCATCTTGGATCCGAAAGCCGAAGATAGCCGAAGATACCCGAAAGTGAGCCCAGAACTGTCAGATATACACTACTTAGGTATGTTGTCTCCATATAGTCCACACCTATCACCTAGGTATGTTGTCTCTGTACACTGCACAGCCCACACCTATCACCTAGGTATGTTGTCTCCGTACAGCCCACACCTATCACCTAGGTATGTTGTCTCCGTACAGCCCACTCCTAGCACCTAGGAATTTTGTCTCCGTATATCCCACACCTAGCACCTATGTATGTTGTCTCCGTACAGCCCACACCTATCACCTAGGTATGTTGTCTCCGTATAGCCCACACCTATCACCTAGGTATGTTGTCTTCGTACTAGTATTTTCTCTCAATTGTATACTATTGTACTTTTGTAGACATTACATATTTTTTATTCAACATTAATTGGCTTTGAACTGAGGAGATCAAGATCTAAGGCTAAGTCCCTAACCTATCTTCAGTACTTAATAATTAAATAAAGTTTACGCCCAACTATGGTCTATATGAAACGGGTAGTAAATTAAAAAAGCAAACACACAAAAATAATAAGTTATTAAGTGTTTTATGGGTACTTAGACTATTTCTGTATGTGTTTTACTTAGTATATCTTTTGTGTAGTTAATAACTATTTGAGCTACGATACATTATGGAGTATTATTTTACATTATAATCCTGATTTAATATGTAGATAAAATAGGTAATAGTCATATAAAGTGTCCTTTATTAATATTTTTAATAATTTGAAGTGTAATATTTTTGTACCCAAGTATAGTTACCCAACTTTGTATTTTGTTTAATACTGACCAAGAGTGTTTTTTAGTGAGAAATTAAAAAAAGAAACATGTTCGTGTTAAATGTAGTTACTCAAACTAAAATATGTTCACGACATAAGTGGTGGTAAATTAATAAAAGAAACATGTTCGTGTTAAATGTAGTTACTCAAACTAACATGTGTTAACGACATAAGTGGTGGTAAATTAATAAGAGAAACATGTTCGCGTTAAATGTATTACTCAAACTAACATGTGTTAACGACGTAAATGGTGGTAAATTAATAAAAGAAACATGTTCGTGTTAAATGTATTACTCAAACTAACATGTGTTCACGACATAAGTGGTGGTAAATTAATAAAAGAAACATGTTCGTGTTAAATGTATTACTCAAACTAACATGTGTTCACGACATAAGTGGTGGTAAATTAATAAGAGAAACATGTTCGTGTTAAATGTATTACTCAAACTAACATGTGTTAACGACGTAAATGGTGGTAAATTAATAAAAGAAACATGTTCGTGTTAAATGTATTACTCAAACTAACATGTGTTCACGACATAAGTGGTGGTAAATTAATAAAAGAAACATGTTCGTGTTAAATGTATTACTCAAACTAACATGTGTTCACGACATAAGTGGTGGTAAATTAATAAGAGAAACATGTTCGTATTAAATGTATTACTCAAACTAACATGTGTTAACGACGTAAATGGTGGTAAATTAATAAAAGAAACATGTTCGTGTTAAATGTATTACTCAAACTAACATGTGTTCACGACATAAGTGGTGGTAAATTAATAAAAGAAACATGTTCGTGTTAAATGTAGTTACTCAAACTAACATGTGTTCACGACATAAGAGGTGGTAAATTAATAAAAGAAACATGTTCGAGTTAAATGTAGTCACTCAAAATAACATGTGTTCACGATATGAGTGGTGGTAAATTAATAAAAGAAACTTGTTCGAGTTAAATGTAGTTACTCAAACTAACATGTGTTCACGGCATGAGTGGTGGTAAATTAATAAAAGAAACATGTTCGTGTTAAATGTAGTGACTCAAACTAACATGTGTTCACGACATGAGTGGTGGTAAATTAATAAAAGAAACATGTTCGAGTTAAATGTAGTCACTCAAAATAACATGTGTTCACGACATGAGTGGTGGTAAATTAATAAAAGAAACATGTTCGTGTTAAATGTAGTTACTCAAACTAACATGTGTTAACGACATAAGTAGTGGTAAATTAATAAAAGAAACATGTTCGTGTTAAATGTAGTCACTCAAACTAACATGTGTTCACGACATGAGTGGTAGTAAATTAATAAAAGAAACATGTTCGAGTTAAATGTAGTCACTCAAAATAACATGTGTTCACGACATGAGTGGTGGTAAATTAATAAAAGAAACATGTTCGAGTTAAATGTAGTTACTCAAACTAACATGTGTTCACGGCATGAGTGGTAGTAAATTAATAAAAGAAACATGTTCGTGTTAAATGTAGTTACTCAAACTAACATGTGTTCACGACATGAGTGGTGGTAAATTAATAAAAGAAATCTGTTCGTGTTAAATGTAGTTACTCAAACTAACATGTGTTAACGACATAAGTGGTGGTAAATTAATAAAAGAAACATGTTCGAGTTAAATGTAGTTACTAAAACTAACATGTGTTCACGACATAAGTGGTAGTAAATTAATAAAAGAAACATGTTCGTGTTAAATGTAGTTACTCAAACTAACATGTGTTAACGACATAAGTGGTGGTAAATTAATAAAAGAAACATGTTCGTGTTAAATGTAGTTACTCAAACTAACATGTGTTCACAACATAAGTGGTGGTAAATTAATAAAAGAAACATGTTCGTGTTAAATGTAGTTACTCAAACTAACATGTGTTCACAACATAAGTGGTGGTAAATTAATAAAAGAAACATGTTCGTGTTAAATGTAGTTACTCAAACTACAATGTGTTAACGACATAAGTGGTAGTAAATTAATAAAAGAAACATGTTCGTGTTAAATTTAGTTACTCAAACTACAATGTGTTAACGACATAAGTGGTAGTAAATTAATAAAAGAAACATGTTCGTGTTAAATGTAGTTACTCAAACTACAATGTGTTAACGACATAAGTGGTAGTAAATTAATAAAAGAAACATGTTCGTGTTAAATGTAGTTACTCAAACTACAATGTGTTAACGACATAAGTGGTAGTAAATTAATAAAAGAAACATGTTCGTGTTAAATGTAGTTACTGAAACTAACATGTGTTAACGACATAAGTGGTAGTAAATTAATAAAAGAAACATGTTCGTGTTAAATGTAGTTACTGAAACTAACTTCCCACACACTACCAACTTAAATCTGTTCAATCTAAATTTCCCACACACTAAATACAC
This sequence comes from Stictocephala bisonia, assembly GCA_035578905.1. Classification (NCBI taxonomy): domain Eukaryota; kingdom Metazoa; phylum Arthropoda; class Insecta; order Hemiptera; family Membracidae; genus Stictocephala; species Stictocephala bisonia. Next base: position 2,696,492 of record JAQJVL010000031.1, on the reverse strand, counting down.
ACATCGATACTAAAACCTACAGAAATATAAGAGCTAGCAGTTAAGGAGGAAGTTCGTGCTGTCACGGTCTCCCCGTACTTCCAGTTTAGTTTACACATATCTACTGTACCTAACATTGTTTACCATGTTGAGTGATTCATTGTGTTCTGTTTGTAACAATCCACTACCACCGGATAATGACTTTGTGATTTGCTCAGTAAGTAAGTGTACACTTCACTATCATTGTGCTGGTATTACGGAAAAGACTTATAGGCTAAAGAACAGAGAACAACGTAACAAGTACAAGTGTGTGTTGTGTCGCAACAAGAACAGTGCAAGTCCTTCCGTTAAAAGTGACAGTGGGTCTGAACAGGATTATGTACTTTCTAAGAAAACTGCAGTAAGTAAGACAACAGAAAATGTTACCCTTGATGTTCTTTTTAAAAAATTATGTGACTTTGAAGCTACAGTAACAGAAAATTTGAAAAATATGGTAACTAAAACTCAATTCTCTAATGAAATAGACACTCTTACAACATCCGTTAATTTTTGCTCAGATAAAATCGATGATTTTACCAAAGAACTTGAACAAACAAATGCAAAAATCAAATCGTTAGAAGCATCCAACAGTCAATTAGTAGAGGAAAATAACTATCTAGAGAATAAACTTTCCTTGCTTACTGCGCAAGTTGAAGACCTGCAACAGTATAGCCGAAATTTAAATGTTCAGCTAAACGGGATTCCTGAGTCACAGGGTGAAAATATATTTGCATTAGTAAATAAATTATCAGTTGCTATTGATGAACCAATCACCCTCAACCACGACATACAGGCAGCGCACAGAATGGGGAAAGTTGGAACTCGACCAAGACCCATCATTGTGAGATTTTCAAACCGCCAAAAAAGAGATCAGGTTTTAGAGAAGAGCAAAAAAGTCAGACTAGCAACAACAGACTTTATGCAGAACGTTCCAGCAGCACCAGTGTTCGTAAATGAACATCTTACGCAGTACAACAAGAACTTGCTCTACGAGGCTAATCGCTACAAGACAGCCAGGATGGTCCAGTACGTGTGGGTGAAGGGAGCCAAGATATTCGCCAGGGAATGAGACAATACTCAGACCAGGAAGATCAGCAAGGTGTCTGACCTGGAGGAGTACTTCGGGCCCTTGAACACAGAGCAGCATCCACGGAACTGAAACTCTCCGCATCACACCGCCAATGTATATAGTATATAAATATAATTATTCTAGGTTATGAGTAGTTTTAAGAATAATCTATCTATATTTCATATAAATATACGTAGCTTACGCAAGCACTTTGACGAGCTTTTAGTTTTTTTATCAACTCAAAGTGAGATTATTCACATTATTGTTTTGTCGGAGGTGTGGATTACCTCTTCCGAAATCAGTAAATTTTCAATAACTGGTTATGATTTATTAATACAAGATAGATTAAGTAATGCGTCCGGGGGACTTGTAATATACGTCAATAGCTGTTTTAAGTATGAATATAATAATTTTCTTTATACGGATGCAGAGGGAATTTTATTAAAATTACAACTTCAAGTAAATCAAATCAAACAAAATTTAAACATTTTAGGGTTTTACAGGAATTGTAATTGCAGATTTCAGCAGTTTCATGATGAGGTTGAACAAATTTTACTGAATTTATCGGGACCTAGTATATTGCTTGGGGATTTAAATTATTGTATTTTGGAAAAAGATAATACAGCTGAAACGTTTTTGTCAATGCTTTCTTCACTGGGCTTTGTTTCTTATGTTAACGAGCCAACTAGGGGAGAAAGATGTTTGGATCATGTTTTTATAAGAGACTGTAATAAGTTAGTTTTTGATTGTAAATTGGAACATTTGGATTTAACGGATCATTCAGGTATTTTAATTAATTGTAAATCTGTAAATATTAATCCATATAAATATGAGTGTATAAGAACGGTAGATTATAATTTGTTAAGTAGAAGATTAGCAGCCCAAGACTGGTCAACTGTTAAAAACTCTTCTAATGTTAATACGTGCCTTTCAAATTTTTATAATATTTATAATTCTGCATTGGAGCAATCTTATTATATAAAACATTCTAATAGAAAAATCAGAAAACGAAATCCTTGGATTTCAAATTATCTAATTAAAAAAATAAATGAAAAAAATTATCTTTTTAAAATATTTAGAATTAATAAGGAGGATGCGGAATTAGAAGGAAGATATAAACAACTTTCTAGAGAGTGCAATTTGCTTGTAAAAAAAGAAAAACTTAGTTATTATTCAAATAAAATTAAACAAAGTAATGGAAATTCTCGAGAATATTGGAAAATAGTCAAATCCATTACACGAAAAGAAGTTCAACATTCTAAAGACTTTATTGTTGAAGGTAAACAAGTTTCGGTAGAGGGTAATGAGGGGCTCGTTGCAAATGCTTTCAACAAACACTTCACAGAAATGCCGAGTCATTTGATCAGTCAGGCATTCGGTTCGGACATGTTTGAACGACCAGAGATGGAGACCTTTGACCATGAGTGTGCAATTTCCGAAGTATCAGCAGTTGAACTAGTAAACATTATCTGGTCAATGAACAACAAAAGATCTGTTGGTCTGGACGGCATATCTATTCTAACTATTAAACGTAATCTCCCTACACTTTTGCCGTCTCTACTTCACATTATTAACTTGTCTATTACAACCGCAACATATCCTGATCTTCTAAAAACATCTCTTGTTGTGCCAATTTATAAAGCTGAGGATCCAAAATTTATTAACCATTACAGACCAATCTCTTTACAAAACAGCATATCTAAGATTCTAGAAAACTGTATAAAGGTACAACTTGTAAATTTTTTTACTCATCATTGCCTATTTTCACCCCATCAATATGGCTTTATAAAAAATAAAAGCACAGATTTAGCACTAGAGAGACATATAACAGAAATTGTCAATAATGTCGATGAGCGGAAACCTACTTTGGCCGTTTATCTTGACTTTACTAAGGCGTTTGACCTCGTCGATCTGGACCTTTTAATATATAAATTAGAAAAATATGGAGTCCGAAACAACTCCTTAAGATGGTTCAAATCTTTTTTGTTCGGTAGAAATCAAATAGTGAGGATTAATGGGGTTTACAGTAAGACGTTACCTGTGAGGTTTGGAGTACCTCAGGGTGGAATTCTCGGACCAAACCTGTTTGTCATATTTTTGAATGATTTACTGTCTTTAAACCTAAACTCTAAAGTTTTTGCTTTTGCAGATGACAGTAGTTTAGTATGTTTTGCTAATAATTTTGAAATTTTAGAAAGCAAAATAAATAAAGATTTATTAAAAATTTCAAACTGGATTAATAAAAATAGACTTTTAATAAATACAAAGAAATCTAGCTCAATTATCTTTTCATACAAACCATCAACAGTGAGTAAATATAAAAACGAATTAAATATCAAATGCCACTCTCATGCTTGCATCTATGAGTGTACTTGTGTAAAAATAGATTTTAGTGAAAAAGTTAAATATTTAGGTATATTCATTGATTCTGATTTGAGGTGGCACTCTCATTTGGAATTTCTTGTAACAAAATTACGGAAAATCAACTATAGTCTCTACCATATGAGAGGTTTTTTGTACCCCCTTGATTTACGTACATTGTACTTATCTTGGTTTGAATCCACCCTGAGGTATGGAATTGTACACTGGGGAGGTACTTTCAAAGATATTTTAAAACCACTAATTATAGTACAGAAACATGCCATTCGTACAGTTTGTAGCGTGGGAAAGTTTCATCCCTCTGCTGAACTTTTTAACTTTCTTAATGTCATGAATTTCAACCGTATTTACACATATTCAATTTTAATGTTTGTCAAAAAATATAGTTCAATTTTTAATCATGTAAACGTTATTAAGTACACTAGGCATGTCAGTAATAAAATGTTGATTTTTCCTCTGTACAAAAAAGAAACTAGTAGAAACCAATGTTATTTTAAATGCACTTTAATGTTTAATAAATTTTTAAAAAATCTTAATATTAATGAAAAACTTTCTAATTACAAGACAAACTTAAAAAAATTACTTCAAACAATAGATTAGAAACCTTGTATATGCTTATTGAATCTTATAGTATTAATACATTGTTAGTATATTTATGGCATATGTTTAAATGTGTAATGTATATATTATGTTTCATGTTTTAGTTTAAAATAATTAACAGTGTTGTGTTTCCTTTATATTTTTGATGTAGAAATAGTGAAGTAAGACTGCTAGAAGACTAAGTTTAATTTTAAATGTATTCTTCAATTTCATTTTAGCCGAGCGTGCCTTGTGCACATGGCAAACTGTTTTATAAAAAACTTATTATGTGAATAAAGATTTTCTTATTCTTATTCTTATTCTAACATGTGTTAACGACATAAGTGGTAGTAAATTAATAAAAGAAACATGTTCGTGTTAAATGTAGTTACTCAAACTACAATGTGTTAACGACATAAGTGGTAGTAAATTAATAAAAGAAACATGTTCGTGTTAAATGTAGTTACTCAAACTAACAATGTGTTAACGACATAAGTGGTAGTAAATTAATAAAAGAAACATGTTCGTGTTAAATGTAGTTACTCAAACTACAATGTGTTAACGACATAAGTGGTAGTAAATTAATAAAAGAAACATGTTCGTGTTAAATGTAGTTACTCAAACTACAATGTGTTAACGACATAAGTGGTAGTAAATTAATAAAAGAAACATGTTCGTGTTAAATGTAGTTACTCAAACTACAATGTGTTAACGACATAAGTGGTAGTAAATTAATAAAAGAAACATGTTCGTGTTAAATGTAGTTACTCAAACTACATGTGTTAACGACATAAGTGGTAGTAAATTAATAAAAGAAACATGTTCGTGTTAAATGTAGTTACTCAAACTACAATGTGTTAACGACATAAGTGGTAGTAAATTAATAAAAGAAACATGTTCGTGTTAAATGTAGTTACTCAAACTACAATGTGTTAACGACATAAGTGGTAGTAAATTAATAAAAGAAACATGTTCGTGTTAAATGTAGTTACTCAAACTAACATGTGTTAACGACATAAGTGGTAGTAAATTAATAAAAGAAACATGTTTGTGTTAAATGTAGTTACTCAAACTACAATGTGTTAACGACATAAGTGGTAGTAAATTATTAAAAGAAACATGTTCGTGTTAAATGTAGTTACTGAAACTAACATGTGTTAACGACATAAGTGGTAGTAAATTAATAAAAGAAACATGTTCGTGTTAAATGTAGTTACTCAAACTACAATGTGTTAACGAAATAAGTGGTAGTAAATTAATAAAAGAAACATGTTCGTGTTAAATGTAGTTACTCAAACTAACATGTGTTCACGACATAAGAGGTGGTAAATTAATAAAAGAAACATGTTCGAGTTAAATGTAGTCACTCAAAATAACATGTGTTCACGATATGAGTGGTGGTAAATTAATAAAAGAAACTTGTTCGAGTTAAATGTAGTTACTCAAACTAACATGTGTTCACGGCATGAGTGGTGGTAAATTAATAAAAGAAACATGTTCGTGTTAAATGTAGTGACTCAAACTAACATGTGTTCACGACATGAGTGGTGGTAAATTAATAAAAGAAACATGTTCGAGTTAAATGTAGTCACTCAAAATAACATGTGTTCACGACATGAGTGGTGGTAAATTAATAAAAGAAACATGTTCGTGTTAAATGTAGTTACTCAAACTAACATGTGTTAACGACATAAGAGGTGGTAAATTAATAAAAGAAACATGTTCGATATAAATGTAGTCACTCAAAATAACATGTGTTCACGATATGAGTGGTGGTAAATTAATAAAAGAAACTTGTTCGAGTTAAATGTAGTTACTCAAACTAACATGTGTTAACGACATAAGTGGTGGTAAATTAATAAAAGAAACATTTTCGTGTTAAAAGTAGTGACTCAAACTAACATGTGTTCACGACATGAGTGGTGGTAAATTAATAAAAGAAACATGTTCGAGTTAAATGTAGTCACTCAAAATAACATGTGTTCACGACATGAGTGGTGGTAAATTAATAAAAGAAACATGTTAAATGTAGTTACTCAAACTAACATGTGATAACGACATAAGTGGTGGTAAATTAATAAAAGAAACATGTTCGTGTTAAATGTAGTCACTCAAACTAACATGTGTTCACGACATGAGTGGTGGTAAATTAATAAAAGAAACATGTTCGAGTTAAATGTAGTCACTCAAAATAACATGTGTTCACGACATGAGTGGTGGTAAATTAATAAAAGAAACATGTTCGAGTTAAATGTAGTCACTCAAAATAACATGTGTTCACGACATGAGTGGTGGTAAATTAATAAAAGAAACATGTTCGAGTTAAATGTAGTTACTCAAACTAACATGTGTTCACAACATAAGTGGTGGTAAATTAATAAAAGAAACATGTTCGTGTTAAATGTAGTTACTCAAACTAACATGTGTTAACGACATAAGTGGTAGTAAATTAATAAAAGAAACATGTTCGTGTTAAATGTAGTTACTCAAACTACAATGTGTTAACGACATAAGTGGTAGTAAATTAATAAAAGAAACATGTTCGTGTTAAATGTAGTTACTCAAACTACAATGTGTTAACGACATAAGTGGTAGTAAATTAATAAAAGAAACATGTTCGTGTTAAATGTAGTTACTCAAACTACAATGTGTTAACGACATAAGTGGTAGTAAATTAATAAAAGAAACATGTTCGTGTTAAATGTAGTTACTCAAACTACAATGTGTTAACGACATAAGTGGTAGTAAATTAATAAAAGAAACATGTTCGTGTTAAATGTAGTTACTCAAACTACAATGTGTTAACGACATAAGTGGTGGTAAATTAATAAAAGAAACATGTTCGTGTTAAATGTAGTTACTCAAACTACAATGTGTTCACAACATAAGTGGTGGTAAATTAATAAAAGAAACATGTTCGTGTTAAATGTAGTTACTCAAACTAACATGGGTTCACAACATAAGTGGTGGTAAATTAATAAAAGAAACATGTTCGTGTTAAATGTAGTTACTCAAACTAACATGTGTTCACAACATAAGTGGTGGTAAATTAATAAAAGAAACATGTTCGTGTTAAATGTAGTTACTCAAACTAACATGTGTTCACAACATAAGTGGTGGTAAATTAATAAAAGAAACATGTTCGTGTTAAATGTAGTTACTCAAACTACAATGTGTTCACAACATAAGTGGTGGTAAATTAATAAAAGAAACATGTTCGTGTTAAATGTAGTTACTCAAACTAACATGTGTTCACAACATAAGTGGTGGTAAATTAATAAAAGAAACATGTTCGTGTTAAATGTAGTTACTCAAACTACAATGTGTTAACGACATAAGTGGTAGTAAATTAATAAAAGAAACATGTTCGTGTTAAATGTAGTTACTCAAACTACAATGTGTTCACAACATAAGTGGTGGTAAATTAATAAAAGAAACATGTTCGTGTTTAATGTAGTTACTCAAACTACAATGTGTTAACGACATAAGTGGTAGTAAATTAATAAAAGAAACATGTTTGTTTTAAATGTAGTTACTCAAACTACAATGTGTTAACGACATAAGTGGTAGTAAATTAATAAAAGAAACATGTTCGTGTTAAATGTAGTTACTCAAACTACAATGTGTTAACGACATAAGTGGTAGTAAATTAATAAAAGAAACATGTTCGTGTTAAATGTAGTTACTCAAACTACAATGTGTTAACGACATAAGTGGTAGTAAATTAATAAAAGAAACATGTTCGTGTTAAATGTAGTTACTCAAACTACAATGTGTTAACGACATAAGTGGTAGTAAATTAATAAAAGAAACATGTTCGTGTTAAATGTAGTTACTCAAACTACAATGTGTTAACGACATAAGTGGTAGTAAATTAATAAAAGAAACATGTTCGTGTTAAATGTAGTTACTCAAACTACAATGTGTTAACGACATAAGTGGTAGTAAATTAATAAAAGAAACATGTTCGTGTTAAATGTAGTTACTCAAACTACAATGTGTTAACGACATAAGTGGTAGTAAATTAATAAAAGAAACATGTTCGTGTTAAATGTAGTTACTCAAACTACAATGTGTTAACGACATAAGTGGTAGTAAATTAATAAAAGAAACATGTTCGTGTTAAATGTAGTTACTCAAACTACAATGTGTTAACGACATAAGTGGTAGTAAATTAATAAAAGAAACATGTTCGTGTTAAATTTAGTTACTCAAACTGACATAGATAAATACACTTTCCTAAATTAAAACTAACCTAGATTTTTTTTATATAAGTCCTTTTATAATTCAATATTATACATCGAACGTAACAAAGTATCGCAACATTAGCTATTTATTAACTAGTAATAATAATAACTAATAACATATCATCATGTATCAAACTGTAAACAGTATATTTACAGTGTGTGTGTGTGTGTGTGTGTGTGTGTGTGTGTGTGTGTGTGTGTGTGTGTGTGTGTGTGTGTGTGTGTGTGTGTGTGTGTGTGTGTGTGTGTGTGTGTGTGTGTGTGTGTGTGTGTGTGTGTGTGTGTGTGTGTGTGTGTGTGTGTGTGTGTGTGTGTGTGTGTGTGTGTGTGTGTGTGTGTGTGTGTGTGTGTGTGTGTGTGTGTGTGTGTGTGTGTGTGTGTGTGTGTGTGTGTGTGTGTGTGTGTGTGTGTGTGTGTGTGTGTGTGTGTGTGTGTGTGTGTGTGTGTGTGTGTGTGTGTGTGTGTGTGTGTGTGTGTGTGTGTGTGTGTGTGTGTGTGTGTGTGTGTGTGTGTGTGTGTGTGTGTGTGTGTGTGTGTGTGTGTGTGTGTGTGTGTGTGTGTGTGTGTGTGTGTGTGTGTGTGTGTGTGTGTGTGTGTGTGTGTGTGTGTGTGTGTGTGTGTGTGTGTGTGTGTGTGTGTGTGTGTGTGTGTGTGTGTGTGTGTGTGTGTGTGTGTGTGTGTGTGTGTGTGTGTGTGTGTGTGTGTGTGTGTGTGTGTGTGTGTGTGTGTGTGTGTGTGTGTGTGTGTGTGTGTGTGTGTGTGTGTGTGTGTGTGTGTGTGTGTGTGTGTGTGTGTGTGTGTGTGTGTGTGTGTGTGTGTGTGTGTGTGTGTGTGTGTGTGTGTGTGTGTGTGTGTGTGTGTGTGTGTGTGTGTGTGTGTGTGTGTGTGTGTGTGTGTGTGTGTGTGTGTGTGTGTGTGTGTGTGTGTGTGTGTGTGTGTGTGTGTGTGTGTGTGTGTGTGTGTGTGTGTGTGTGTGTGTGTGTGTGTGTGTGTGTGTGTGTGTGTGTGTGTGTGTGTGTGTGTGTGTGTGTGTGTGTGTGTGTGTGTGTGTGTGTGTGTGTGTGTGTGTGTGTGTGTGTGTGTGTGTGTGTGTGTGTGTGTGTGTGTGTGTGTGTGTGTGTGTGTGTGTGTGTGTGTGTGTGTGTGTGTGTGTGTGTGTGTGTGTGTGTGTGTGTGTGTGTGTGTGTGTGTGTGTGTGTGTGTGTGTGTGTGTGTGTGTGTGTGTGTGTGTGTGTGTGTGTGTGTGTGTGTGTGTGTGTGTGTGTGTGTGTGTGTGTGTGTGTGTGTGTGTGCTTAACTATAATTGAAAAAACCAAAAATATAGCATGAACATTGATTAATTTCCAGTTTTTATGCGGTCGGCAGGGCCAACACCGTTGTCAGCCCCTCCCCTTATTCCCCTCAAAATCTCGAAGGATAAACGTACTAATTACTATAAAAATGTGGAAAGATTCGTTGTAGCTGCCTCTGAGTTGTTCGCTACTGCCATAGGAAACGACGTCTGTTCCTACGTCTTTATTTGTTATCATAATAAACATAGACATTAGTACGGTATATTATACTATTTTAATAATTTATTTGTATAATAAAATGCCCTTAAATATATTTAGTTCTACGTTAAACATAGTGAATCACAAAAACTATAATTATACTTTTATCATCACTCTTTAATATGAACACTATGCTCTTTTTGTTTAACACTTACTAGCAAACAACGTTATGTAATAACACCCGGTATATCTGACGTCAAGCCTGGTGTCTCCACCAACAATGATTGCGAGTGTTATCTCTCACAGCTGTTGCACAAGGAAAGCGTTTGTCATTTTAACCTATTCAGAAAGAAGAATATAAATCGTCCTCAAAATATGCTTTGTTTAATACACGTTGATATGGCTTTGCTTTTGTTTGAAGATAAAATTAATTTAAAATTAAACTGAGTATCAGTGATTTTGTACAACATGAAAGTAATCTTGCTGTATAAGCCGCAAATATTTTGGAGATCGGCGTCTTAATAATGAATAATGATCAATAAAAATGGTTACACGTGCTTTTTTTACTGCATAAATATATAAGCAGCAATGTTTAGATTTGATTAAGATTAACTGTTAAATTTTAATAAAGATTACTTAGCATATTACAAAAGTTCATTTTTTATTTAATAGCTTGTGAGTAGTTGAATAAATGAAATAGAAAGACAAACATTGATCATTATTAGTATACCTAAATGTTGGACTAAAGAATTGTTGATACTATACTTGTCTAATTTAAATATTTTAATTGATAACAGTTATTTTTGTGTGGAAAATGAACACACACTCATATCTGAACTTACTCGTTACATGTTTCAATTAACGACTTTATTAACATGCCTCAGGGAGTAATTAACATTCCGGAATGTAGTGGTCAACCCTACGAGCCTGTTTGTTTTAATATAAAATACCATACCCGACAAATTACAAGCTTATTTTTACTAATGAAAAGTATAGTCCGTTGTATTTATATTTCTGTTACAATGAATACGTATTGTTAGATTATGGAATTGTTTATTTGTATACTTCGTCAACTTTGGTATGTTTTATTTTTTTAAACCTTGACAACAACATTTATTTTCCAAAATGCAATATTGTCGTCGTGAGGATATGTATTGTAAGTGAATTGTATGAAATTAATTAATTTATATTTTATAGTTTAAACAATAGCACGTATATAGACAATAAACAATAATAATAAGTAAATTATTATTACATATTCATATATGTTCGCTATATATCACATGATTTTGTATATGAAAAAAATATATATCAATACGTTTAATAGCTACAAAATAAGTTATCCCGTCATATAAATTAATTATTAATACTGATAATCTCTAAAACCACCATTATCTTGTTAAAAATGCATCCTTGTCAAACTTGTTGCTGCGTACTTTCCGTGATAAATTAGTTTCTTGATTTTTTTTAATTACAATTTGATTTGATACTGTAGTAACAAAGTTTATCAAGTGTATAAATGTATAAATATTTTATGAATTATCAATAGTGTATTTAATAAGGTATAACAAATATTAACACTTTTACGATCGTCAATAACATCAGTGTTACTATTCTCTCAACGCTGATGAGGTACTTAGTGATTGGTTTTTAAAAGCATAAGTAGTACAAATAACTGATTTAGTACACTTTTTATGAATGGCCAATTTTTTTATTTTGTTAAAAGTTTCAAAATTGTGTGACAAAATAATAAAATTATTTATTATCAGTTAATATATTATATTACTAAGTTAAAATATTCTTAACATTTTATAAATTTAAAAACATTATCTATAAGATATAACTTTTTACTAAGCCTTTCACTAGATGAAAATGTTTTCAATTTATTTTTATTTAAAAATATTTATCAATTCTTATATTTTTTAATTATTTACATATGTTTTAAACTCATTATTGTCTTATTTTGCTTATAACCAAATAAATTTTTGTTTCCTGATAATGCCAGGCAATAAGTTCTATAAACAACTCATATACTACTTATCTCTGAAAGGCCTAGTAAATAGGTATATTTTATTAGTAGTTTTTGAAAATTTATGAAAATTTTATAATTGTTTACCAATATCAACTCCATCTGAACTTTACAGAGTTGAAACATGTTACAAACGTTTGTTGTTATATAAGATGAGCTGATAGTTTTTAAGCAGGAATAATAATGCAACAATAAATGATATCTAACAAAAGGACGCATAGTGTGGCTGTGAATATAATCCAATATATTTATATATATATATATATATATATATATATATATATATATATATACCATTTTATCATTTACTTAATAAAAAAATATGGTACTACTTATATTTAATTTTGATATTCATATAATAGTAGCATATGTTTCTGTTATTATTATTTTGATTGCTTGGATTGAAATAATTGTTCATAAGCGATTGTATTTTGTTTATTTTATCAAAAATCAAGCTGTAAATGATTTTAAAGTGATTGTATAGCACAGATTAATACCACAAACAGGGCTTAAAATGATTGATCCAGTACAAAATGACAGATGGTGAAAGATTGTAATTGGTTGTAGTAAGTCGTATTGACCACGATTAAAGTGCACAAATAAATCAAATAAAATATCTTGCTGTATGCATTACGACTTACGTAGAATGCACATAATGATTTGTAAGTTATGGACGAGAGTTAGCAATTCGAACATTTAATCTAAACATATTTTGTAAGTAACCATAGCCGTTTCTTCATTAAAATCTTTGAACGTCTGTCATTTTTCTGGATCAACCTTTTTCAGTGCTGTTTATGGTATGTATCTGTGCTAGACAACCCATTTAAAATTATATACATCTTGACCTATGTTTAAATTTGATATTTGTATTGAACTCCTTGTGGACCATCCTCCATCGGATGGGAATAGTCGCAGTGCTGTAACAACTACTTGGTGAAAGTGTTTGGGAGATTGTAGGAGATAGGTTATATGCTCGGTTCTCTTAATACAGACACGGCGTCCACTCAATGGTTGCCCTTAACGTGGACACTACTGGATAAAACTGGGGTGTCCATATTGGATGGTAGTCAAGGTTCAGATGTTGTGTAGGGAAGAGAACTGAGTGTGTAGGGAAGAAGTTTTGGGGGAAATGTGAGAAAAACAGTATTTATCCACCAATATACTACATTGATTAGGGGTCTTATTCCCTTAGGATAAAAATTACTTCTATTCTTTCAATCGTTTTCTAAAAACTATATGTATCAGCATATATATTAGCTCTATTTGAGATTCTAAAATTGTAAATCGACCTCCACAGTCTCCACAGCCATTGAGCCATAACGCCGGTGCTCCAAATGTTAGATAATCACCCGAAAAGGTGGCTTAATAATTTTTGGTTAACTATCTTTCTACAACATTTTAATGCTAAGTGGAGTTTTGTCTGAAGAATAGTGAGTTATAGGCTAGACAAAAATACAATAAAACCTAAACGTAAATGTTCTGTTATGATAAATTCATTTAAGTTTATGTATGCTTCTTATTATATTTTACATCTAATTCGTGTCATGTATATTTTATTCGAATAACTATTATCTAAATTTTATTATATATATATATATATATATATATATATATATATATATATATATATACATATATATAAGAACATACAAAATTCATGCGACTCATTTCACTAAGATAAAGTACAGGAAACAATAAAACCTGCTTATTTGTGATACACATATAACTACACAGTGTTCTCAGATATTTTAAGTTACTTTTTAATCATTCCTGTATTATTCTAAGAGAGATTTTTTAGAAAATTTTAAAGAAAAATCATCGTTGAAGGATAATCAAAGTGAATTATTGATGTTGATTAAACTTAAAAGTTAAAAGGGGTCTTACTTAGGTATTGTTGGGGCTAGAGAACTTAACCTCTCTAACACTTAATCTACGGGCCAAAGGAATAAAGGTGACTTCTGAACCTCCACCAGTGGCCGGGCAGGTGGGCTACGTGGAATGACGAAATGCTTCGCCAGTCACCCAACCAAGGAACAGCCACGCTAGATGTTGCTTAACACCGTGATCTTGCTATAACGTCAGTTTATAGGTACAGACCTATAAAAATACAATTTTTAGGTCATAACACTAGTAGATTCAGTTTTATACTTCATTAGTAACGTTTCTATCTTAATTTGACATATTGCAACTGTTAAACTGTATTTTTAGAATATATGTTATGAAAGGAAATATTTATCTGTAATATATCATCTCTTCCTCTGGTGATAAAATAAAAGGTCTACAAAGATAAGTTACTATCTGTGAAATGAAAACACCAATGAAATAACATAAGGCAATTATTTCCTTATTTTATTTCATGATTGTCATATAATATTGTTTTACCATTAGAATTTTGTTTAACGAAAAATAGAACTAACAATTTTGTCTCGTTTTCATTTGTATATAACTCAATAATACTACTGTTCAATTAAATATTTGTTGTAATGGTTCCACAATAAAGTAGAAGGGGATAGTATATTAACATGAAGATATATATACTTATTAATAAAATCTTTTGAAGGCAGTTACTTATTAAAAAAATTAAATTATAGATTTTATTTTATTAATAACTAGATTTGAACTATAATTTAATATTTTTTTCAATAAGTAACTGCCTTCAAAAGATTTTATTAATACGCAGTGATATCTATAATATCTTTTAAAACGCTTTTTTTACAGTCGTTCAACATTTGTAACTGAGATTTACTCACTTTTGTAATAAAGGGTAGTAACTTATAGAATTTACTAAGTAGGTACTTCTAAATAATGTTAAATAGTGCTTTTATATCTCTAACAATATCAAGTAATTTACTAACGTTTATTTCGAATTAATCATAATTTTACAAACACATTTTTTTATGTGCAATATTCCTTTTGCTAAAATTGTCAAGGTCTTGAAAAAATTATTATGAAATAATTATATCCAGAAACAAATATATATTAAATCTGATCAAGTTAAATTTCGTTTAATTTCACATTATTTTTAGTTATATGTTCATTATAAATTACAATGAAATCATATAGATCCTACAATATAATCACTGATGCAAGTAATAAATAGAAGTATATAAAAACATACATGTAAATAAATGTGGTTTTCCTCGATTTCATATTATTATTATTCAAGTTTTTTTTAGAGATAACAGTTCAATGTATGTATCTACCTAGAATTAAATATATATTTTATTCATCTACATGAAAGTAGCAAAGCTAAATATACAGATTCAATATTGAAACAATTGTTTTCTTCTCTTACTCCAAAAACAAACCATCCAATTGGGGACGCCAAGGGAATTTACTTCACCTGCTAACCCAATTTGAACCCACGGAGAGACAATATGAACCGGGCTGTTTGTATCCAATCAAATATTTAGGTGTCATTCTGCCCCTGTACTATAGTCCCCTTCCGGGACAGTAAGGGAGTCTATTCCATCTTCTTACCAAATTTGAACCCACAGAGAGACAATATGAACCGGGCTGTTTGTATCCAATCAAATATTTAGGTGTCATTCTGCCCCTGTACTATAGTCCCCTTCCGGGACGGTAAGGGAGTCTATTCCACCTTCTTACCAACCACAGAGAGACAATATGAACCGGGCTGTTTGTATCCAATCAAATATTTAGGTGTCATTCTGCCCCTGTACTATAGTCATATTCCGGGACGGTAAGGGAGTCTATTCCACATTCTTACCAAATTTAAACCTACAGAGAGACAATATGAACCGAGCTGTTTATATCCAATCAAATATTTAGGTGTCATTCTGCTCCTGTACTATAGTCCCCTTCTGGGACGGTAGGGGAGTCTATTCCACCTTCTTACCAAATTTAAACCTACAGAGAGACAATATGAACCGGACTGTTTGTATCCAATCAAATATTAAGGTGTCATTCTGTCCCTGTACTATAGTCCCCTTCCGGCATGGTAAGGGAGTATATTCCACCTTCTTACCAAATTTGAACCTACAGAGAGACAATATGAATTGGGCTGTTTGTATCCAATCAAATATTTAGGTGTCATTCTGTCCCTGTACTATAGTCCCCTTCCGGTACGGTAAGGGAGTCTATTCCACCTTCTTGCCCAATTGGAACCCACAGAGAGACAATATGAACCAGGCTGTTTGTATCCAATCAAAATTTAGCGGTTTACTCTGACCCTATACTATAGTCCTATCCACTATTTACAGCCAGATCAAACAGAAAAATTAAAAAATCTCCAGCAAAATGAGTGTTCAATTTAAAAAAAACGAACATCTTTTGTAACTGTAGCATATGAGACTTCCTCATAACACATTTTCAGCAGCGCATGTCTTAAATACCGTTACTTTGATATTAGTATATTATACAAAAAATACCTCACCCATACGCATACAGTGGTATTGACCCACCCACCCACTCATACACATACAGTGGTATTGATATTACACCTAAACAACCACAGCAATTGAGTTGAAATTTATTCTCGCCACAACCGACCCAGGTAGTGTCAGAAAGAGAGAATAATTCTATTACACTAAAACATTGATATAGAAATCAATAATTTTATTTTTAGCTATATAACGAGGAAAGAATAAGAAAATAAAAAAAATATATATATAAGACAAAATAAGGATATCTCAAAGAAGGCACATCTACCTTATATGAGAGGTATGGTAAAACATATTGGCAGAATATTAGTTGAAGATATTTTAAAAACCATGTACAAGCTACCGAACAATTAGAAATATTGCTCTGCTAACCTGTGGTTTCACATGTTAAAGTCCCCAACTGATTTGACGGTTGCTACTTCAATATTTGAATACTGCTGATACATAGATCTTGCGGCCCATGTGAACTGGCAAATGAGAGATTAAAATAATACATTATATTAGGAAAAAATAAAAAACTTACTTGAATACGAAAAACCAATTTATTTTGCATGGTGATCCACCATGTTATATTATATTTTAGCTGTTATAATTAATCATAAACCACTTTTATATTAATTTTGTCACTATAATGAAAATAGAGTAATGTAAATTCTTATTTAATGTAATTATTGTGGTAAATCATTACGTATGATGACAATATTTTACAATTATCTATATATAATATGGCCTAATATTTTATTAAGATGAATTAATATGGAAGTTTCAACCTGCATGAATAATTTTTGTCGTCACATCACTTATTGAGAGTCGATCTTGTAAAAAAATGAATTAAGGGGGAGTGAAAATGAGGAAACATTTGTCCCCAGCAGTTCATTAGATTTTCATTCCATTTCAGCCCTTTTGGAAGTGACAAGTACACAGTGTTTCCATGTAACCACACTCTGTCTTTGTTTTGATTTGTGTACAAGAACTCTCGTTTCTATGCATCTTTATATATATATATTTACAAATATAGAAGGACATCGTGAAGAGTTGTTACTATATAGTCCTTTTTATTTACTATTACATTTTTATAAGTAAAAGAACCTTTACTGGTTTTATTTTAATACTTCAGTCCTTTTTAAAAACAATAAATGTATTGTTAAATAAATTAATATTAATTTAAATCTCCTTGTTATTCATAATTGAATCTATAGCCCAAAAGATTGCTTAATTATTCTGTATTATTTCTTCATGTGTCATAAACACATATGCTTATAAGAGATATGTTTAGTATTGGAATTTAGTACTAATAAATAAATAAATAGAAAATTAGTTTAATAATATCATGAAAACTATAATTCACATTCTGATAACTGTGTACAAATAATAATCATTTATACTTAATTGTCGATCATACGTTGTAAGAGAGTGTGCTGGTTGATAACAATAAATGTAGATTGTTTCTGCCAAGGCTGATTTCCCATATAAGGTCATTAATTTAATTGGTCGGTAGCGTAGTTGGTTTAATCCCAGCTTCACGTGCTAAAGGTTCTCAGTTCGATCCCAATCAGAGTCGTAACACATTTTGAGAAGGATCAGCTGATAACCACCGGCTGCTCATTTGTCATTGGGCTATTAATTAATGACACTTTCTAAGGAATGGTCGGCCTTAGTTTGTAACAATGACTACATTCGCTCATCTACACTCATCACACTCTTTCGAAATCCATATTCGCCCATAGCTTGACGATCGGCGTCTTATGAATAAATAAATAAATAATATTTTAATAATATAATTATGAATCAACAGTTATGGTCAACGGTTCATCATTTCAAATATTATTATACTCATATTCAATTACAAAAGTATACCTCTACTTATAAGGCTGGAGCCGTAATGTAATAACCTACTAAATGGGCAGTGTATTACATGAAATAAGGGACAGTAAGACATTGAAGTTATTTATTTGTTTTAAATTTGTTTCGTGTTTTCTATAAACTTTCGAAGTTGTTATTTTCCTATACAATTGTTGTGAACTTTTATATATATATATATAATTTTTTTTTTTAAGGAGAGGTCGATGTCCTTACTCTGTCCATTCCCCATAGACTATAGATATGTGTGAGGAACTTATCAGGCAGAGTAAGGGGGCAAGCCAGGTCAAGTACAAGGTTTATATTACTGATAAATATTTCAGTCTAGGCCGGATTCCAACCACTATTTCTAACCCAGGTACAAAGTCCTGAAGTCCGAGACCACTGGCTCTCCCATTAACCATTTACTAGACCTGGTAAGAATCAGGGGTTTTTAAGTAAAAACTAAACTCACATTTTAATATGGGTAATATAGTTAATTTTTCTAAAAATATATTTAATTTTTTTAATAGACATTAGCATACAAACATTATTTTTGTTCAGTTTTTACTTTAAAATTCTCTAGAATGTGGTAAGTAATAAATGTATCATTATTTTTCATCGAGGAAGCACTTTTACTGCTCCTACGTGCAAATAATAAGGGCAGTCCCAGGCTTAGGTAGGACCAGCACTCTTCCTTGGGGCACACCCTACCGCTTGGCACTGTTTAAGTTATAGTTATATCAACATCTTATAACACGATTCATTCAATTTGTTCTACTTTTCATTCTAATGTTTAGAGAAGCAAAATAGAAACGTGACTTACACTATGTATAAGTGATGTTAAAAATATCTTTGTAGTATGTATATGTAAACATAATTTGATTTGAATGTACATTAAATATAATTTAAAACATGTTGATCAGGACACTGCATATCTAGTTAGAACTACATCTACCGTCACTTTAATGTGACCTCCTTATGTGTGAATCTAATTTCTCTAATAGTTATTTCTTTTAGACGTAGATTTCTTTATTAAGCATTAAATCAAAGATTTTATTATTTTTTAATATAATAAAAGGATATTTTCCTTTCATTAAAAAAACTCAATTTTGATGAAAATAATTAATTTTGTATGTTTAATAAAATACTACGAAATTTCTCTGACTGCAATTTTGATCTACCTATGGTAAGTCACCTTTTGAATGGCTAATGTTTGCTTATTGCAAACACTTCATATTAAAATGTTAAACGTGGTACGAGCATGTAAATATATGATTTTACAACATTATATGACTCCATAAAAATATTTAGCACAGACAAATTGTGTTGCTATTATATGAGTAATTCGAAATCAAAATATACATAACAATTTATTTACATAATAGGCTCTAAAGCCTGGCTAACTATACATTATATTTATTTGATTTAGATAGGGTCACCAAGTGAATTTTGAATGAATCAATTTTTTATTCACTTATTTTATCTTTTTCGTTAAAGACGGATTATTTTATCACCATACTAATCTTTTTGTAATGACGAAAGTATTTGTCACAATATTATCCACTAAAAAAGTGCTATACAATAATAATCAAATGGATTGTACAAATTATTTCGTAATAAATGTAATACAAC
Source organism: Stictocephala bisonia (assembly GCA_035578905.1). NCBI lineage: Eukaryota > Metazoa > Arthropoda > Insecta > Hemiptera > Membracidae > Stictocephala > Stictocephala bisonia. The sequence continues at coordinate 2,676,804 of JAQJVL010000031.1, read as the reverse complement.
TAGTTTTCTAAAGTTAGTCTCGGTATGACATTATAGCCTCGGTCGTAGGCTCTCTCAATGATTTATCATCCCCACTCACGTTTTTGGCTAGATTAGGTAATATATATGTAAATGAGGTGCGGAACCTACCTTTGATGTATTAGAAGGAGGTGCTCTGGGGATTTAGACGAAAAATACATATTTTAACTGTACGTGTGGATTTACTATTAAGAAATAAAAGTAAATATTCTACTTATATAATTTTGGGAAATAATATAAAATTAAAATATTAATAATCCAGATTAAGAAAATATAGGTCTGAAAAGTTAATATATGTAATTGAAGCCTCTGACAAGGGTTTAACTTTAAAGATTCAATTATATGGATCTATAACACACCATTTATATGAAAATAAATAGTTTTGACGTAAAATATGTCAAATAACACGTTCGTATGTACAAATTGAAATTAAAATATTTGTGAATTCATATTACACATTAAGATCATTTGAATCACAAATAGATAAAACGTCAAAAACAAAAATTAAATTTACCGTAAGTGAAGAATAAAACAATGTCTGGAGAGGTTTGGATACTGCACGATCTACAATACTTTGTTCTAATGGTTTTCATATCAAATAATGATTATGGTAATTGAAAGTATTCGCTTACTATTAAAAAAATATTGCAAATTTTAAAATAATATAGTACGTTATAAAGAATGTTAGAAAGTTATACTCCACCCTGTCGTCCCTGATATTGGCATATTTTAACCAATCAAGTATGAATTTCATTCATAAACTGAAATTTCAGTTGGTGCATGTAGAAATATAATCAACAAAATTAGATATATCAGTAAATAAATATGATATAAATTAAGAATAAACAGTGCCATCGTGTTGTGTTAAATGTTCAAGATGAACTCTTTATACGGCTTTTATAGGCCCTGAAATTCAGCAATAAATTCGTTTTAAATGCTGTATAAAGGTTAAAATGACGTATGAGCGCCTTAGTGGTACGTTGTGAGTTAATGTATGACCGGTGCTTGGAAGGTAATTAACGGTGTGAATAACGTAAGCTCAGTCTCAACAGCCCTTACTATGTATTAAGGGCTTAAATGAGATTTACGATGCTTTCACATGTGCCATAATGTCTTCCACCTGGAAGCCCGTTGTAAGACCTTACTCATTTCAGCAAAACTCCTACCTCTGTGTAAAAACCTCCTTGGTCAAACCACATTTTTTAATTTTTTTTTAATGAGAGGATCTTCTTCTTTGCCTTATTGAGATCGTTTCCTATAGACTATTGTAGTGTGTAGGAAACTTATTCAGATAGATTAAGAGATATAGTATTATATTAAGTGATGAATATTACCGATAAATACCTCAAGATTAGGCCGGATTGGAACTGCGCTATATCTAACTCAGGTTTGAACCTGACACCTTAGACCTCTAAGCCACTGGCTTGTCAAATTTCAAGTCAAGTTATATGAAATAGCATAACAATAAAATATACAAAAGCTGATTAATACACAAAAAATAAATTTTTAATACACACAAAAATACGTACAAAATATAAAACACAATTATGAAATAAAAATACGTATACTATATAAATAATTTTAAGTATTTATTACCAAATTATATTAATATGTTCAATTAATTACTCGTTCGTACTTCATATTTAAACCTTAATTTAAAAATTATAAAATCAACGTAATAGAAAAAGAAATATAAAGATATTTGTTTATCTAAGTTATTATTAAATTAAGACTAAACAATGTGTATATACAATATAAAAATATAAATTATTTGTCAAAAACCTTAATTCATTACAATTTATTTATTTAGCTTTAAAAACTCGCAATAATTTAAATAAATCCATTATAATTGTGATAAAACAGTTTATATAAAATGGTTGGAGGTCAGTTTCTTAAAGAAGTAGCATATTTACTAATCTTACATAATTGTTGTTGTTTTGTTGTTGTTGGTTATGTAATTATTTTTAATTGTCAATTACATTTCTTATCTATTACAAATATTACAATTATTATTGTAATTCACTTAATTTATACATTTTTGTGAATACAACTTGACTATATAGCATATACTTCACCGAAATGTTCGAGTTTTTTTTTTTTTATTTTTCAGAAAATGATGTAGTCATTTTGTGTTATTAGTCAATTCAAGAGGGGGGACACATTATTTATAAATACAGTTTTAGTGCTACCAAACACGTAGCTGCGTATTCAAACTACCGTTAATATATCATGGACGTTTTATTATAATAAAAGTAAATCAGTTTGTAAACCAAAGTAACCCTTTCCATTGTACTTTTAATAGAATGTATTATTGAACAGATGTATAGTGACTGAAAATTAGTTTGAAAGTTGATTTTTTTTAATATTATTTTCGTTATTTTTTCGTATGAAAATGTTCATTTTTAACTCTTTCAAAAATCACAGGAACGGCAACTTTAAAGTTAGCCTGGATTAGGCAGTAAAGTATTGGTATGAAGGAGAAAATTGTACCATAATCACGTTCGATATGTACAAGATTTTCAATTTTTTTAAAACATGATTAATTAATTATTTTAGTGTTTTTATACTTGCTTTAAGTTATTCGAACTGAAACTCACATTGAAAAAGTTATTATTCTTTACTTAATTGACTGATTCACTTTTATTTTTAAATCAAGATATTTTAAAATTTTAGTGAATAGTATGTCATATATTATTATTAAGTAAAAATGTGTATACTATTATTTTTATCTATTAATATAATGCTGTCAAATATAAGCCTGGGACGTTAAGAAAAGCAAATCTATGCCAATTTAAAAATACTTGAGAAGCTCCCAAATGTACATATTCTTTATATAAAATGTGATGCATTGTATAATCTTGTTCTCCACTTATAATACATAATGAGGTATAAATAATATGAATGGAGACTGTGAGTCAGTGACTTGGCGTTTCCTTTTCCCGTTTCAGTTATCACTTAAATCTGGCGTACTTCCGTTCCGTAAGTGTCATCTCTTATATATTTTTTTCATAATGAATTCAACAACATTATTATACATATTAAGGATTATTTAAACACTTTATTTAAATATATTTACATTAATTTATAAAATACTGAATCATATAAACACATGAACTTTCTAAAAGTAGGAAGAAGATAGGATAAATTAATTAGATTCCTTTCAAAACCTAAGGATTAAGCACTGTGGAAAAATATCATAAATTAAAAAAAAAATTGGGTGTGCGTCGGACCGCACGGTGGAAGTTATACTTCTTTGGCCATTCTCATACACCCACTCACCCACACAAACAGACAGGATATATAAATGAAATATAAGACATTTTTCAATATTATTCAATATATTTATCTTCAATATATTATACGTGACTTCATTATTATATTATACACCTATATTATCATTATCAGTAATTTCTTCGATTAACAATCGATTAATCGATAGTTCTCAAAAATTTGTTCTTACTTTTCAGCGTGACGCGGTTTCTCGACCAACATCCCATCCCAAAGTGTCTAACGGGCGCAAAGAAGTATAACTTCAAAAACAATTGGGTGTGCGTCGGACCACACGGTGGAAGTTATACTTCTTTGGCCATTCTCATACACCCACTCACGCACACAAACAGACAGGATATATAAATGAAATATAAGACATTTTTCAATATTATTCAATATATTTATCTTCAATATATTATACGTGACTTCATTATTATATTATACACCTATATTATCATTATCAGTAATTTCTTCGATTAAATTTCTTCGATTAACAATCGATTAATCGATAGTTCTTAAAAATTTGTTCTTACTTTTCAGCGTGACGCGGTTTCTCGACTAACATCCCATCCCAAAGTGTCTAACGGGCGCAAAGAAATATAACTTCAAAAAAAAAGCTAGTGGTATACCATGGCTTGACTGTAGACAGTCAGTTTATGAGTTTGATTCCGTCTTTGTTACAAACTAAGATCGACAATTCCTTTGATAGTGTCGTCAATTAACAGCCCAATGACAAATGACCCATCGGTGGCTATCACTTTATACTGTTTCAGAATAATATGATTAAAGAAAAGACAACATTACTACTAACGATTTTATATTTGGACTAGTGTATGTATGTTAGCAAACGATTTATGCATATTGGTATGTTAACCAAATGTGTGTATTTCAAGCCAATTTGTGTTCTACCAATTTTACGTTATCATGAAAATAATCATAATACAAAATAATGGTTATTTCGAATTATAATATTTCTTTCGATATATATACGTAAGTATTTAAAGGGCTTAAAAACTAATCAATTTAATAGTATTATTCTAGGAGAACTACAGGCATTAACCTATCAGTGGCCAATCAAAGAAAGTCTTAACTAGGTTTTGCACTGGAATCATCTGCTAGCGCTGCAATCAAACAGCTATTTTATTAACGTCAAGTAATAACCCAAGATAGATTTGATCGAAAAATTATATATTAGTATAGTAAATACATTTGTGCATGAATTTATTCTAAAATAAGATTGTTTACTGTTAGTGTGCACAGTTACTTAACACTTCAAGCTGGTTTGGTTTTACTGTTAGTGTGCTCAGTTACTTAACACTTCAAGCTGGTTTGGTTTTACTCATAGTGTGCACAGTTACTTAACACTTCCAGCTGGTTTGGTTTAACTGTTAGTGTGCACAGTTACTTTTAAAACTTCAAGTTAGTTTGGTTTTACTGTTAGCACAGAATAGATATTCTGTGCTGTTAGTGTACATAGTTACTTAACACTCCAAGCTATTTTGGTTTTACTGTTAGAGTAAATAGTTACTTAACAATTCAAACTAGTTTGGTTTTACTGTTAGTGTACATAGTTACTTAACACTTCAAACTAGTTTGGTTGTACTGTTAGTGTAAATAGTTACTTAACAATTCAAACTAGTTTGGTTTTACTGTTAGTGTACATAGTTACTTAACACTTCAAACTAGTTTGGTTGTACTGTTAGTGTAAATAGTTACTTAACAATTCAAACTAGTTTGGTTTTACTGTTAGTGTACATAGTTACTTAACACTTCAAACTAGTTTGGTTGTACTGTTAGTGTAAATAGTTACTTAACAATTCAAACTAGTTTGGTTTTACTGTTAGTGTACATAGTTACTTAACACTTCAAACTAGTTTGGTTGTACTGTTAGTGTAAATAGTTACTTAACAATTCAAACTAGTTTGGTTTTACTGTTAGTGTACATAGTTACTTAACACTTCAAACTAGTTTGGTTGTACTGTTAGTGTAAATAGTTACTTAACACTTCAAACTAGTTTGGTTTTACTTTTAGTGTGCACAGTTACTTAACACTTCAAGCTAGTTTGGTTTTACTGTTAGTGTAAATAGTTACTTAACAATTCAAACTAGTTTGGTTTTACTTTTAGTGTGCACAGTTACTTAACACTTCAAGCTAGTTTGGTTGTACTGTTAGTGTAAATAGTTACTTAACACTTCAAACTAGTTTGGTTTTACTTTTAGTGTGCACAGTTACTTAACACTTCAAGCTAGTTTGGTTGTACTGTTAGTGTAAATAGTTACTTAACACTTCAAACTAGTTTGGTTTTACTTTTAGTGTGCACAGTTACTTAACACTTCAAACTAGTTTGGTATTACTGTTAGTGTAAATAGTTACTTAACACTTCAAACTAGTTTGGTTTTACTTTTAGTGTGCACAGTTACTTAACACTTCAAGCTAGTTTGGTTTTACTGTTAGTGTAAATAGTTACTTAACAATTCAAACTAGTTTGGTTTTACTGTTAGTGTACATAGTTACTTAACACTTCCAGCTGGTTTGGTTTAACTGTTAGTGTAAATAGTTACTTAACAATTCAAGCTGGTTTGGTTTTACTGTTAGTGTACATAGTTACTTAACACTTCAAACTAGTTTGGTTGTACTTTTAGTGTGCTCAGTTACTTAACACTTCAAGCTGGTTTGGTTTTACTGTTAGTGTAAATAGTTACTTAACAATTCAAGCTGGTTTGGTGTTACTGTTAGTGTACATAGTTACATAACACTTCAAGCTGGTTTGGTTTTACTGTTAGTGTAAATAGTTACTTAACAATTCAAACTAGTTTGGTTTTACTGTTAGTGTACATAGTTACTTAACACTTCAAACTAGTTTGGTTGTACTTTTAGTGTGCACAGTTACTTAACACTTCAAGCTAGTTTGGTTTTACTGTTAGTGTAAATAGTTACTTAACAATTCAAACTAGTTTGGTTTTACTGTTAGTGTACATAGTTACTTAACACTTCCAGCTGGTTTGGTTTAACTGTTAGTGTGCACAGTTACTTTTAAAACTTAAAGTTAGTTTGGTTTTACTGTTAGTGTACATAGTTACATAACACTTCAAGCTGGTTTAATTTTACTGTTAGTGTACATAGTTACTTAACACTCCAAGCTATTTTGGTTTTACTGTTAGAGTAAATAGTTACTTAACAATTCAAGCTGGTTTGGTTTTACTGTTAGTGTACATAGTTACTTAACACTTCAAACTAGTTTGGTTGTACTGTTAGTGTACATAGTTACTTAACACTTCCAGCTGGTTTGCTTTAACTGTTAGTGTGCACAGTTACTTTTAAAACTTCAAGTTAGTTTGGTTTTACTGTTAGTGTACATAGTTACATAACACTTCAAGCTGGTTTAATTTTACTGTTAGTGTACATAGTTACTTAACACTCCAAGCTATTTTGGTTTTACTGTTAGAGTAAATAGTTACTTAACAATTCAAACTAGTTTGGTTTTACTGTTAGTGTACATAGTTACTTAACACTTCAAACTAGTTTGGTTGTACTTTTAGTGTGCACAGTTACTTAACACTTGAAGATAGTTTGGTTTTACTGTTAGTGTAAATAGTTACTTAACAATTCAAACTAGTTTGGTATTACTGTTAGTGTACATAGTTACTTAACACTTCAAGCTGGTTTAATTTTACTGTTAGTGTACATAGTCACTTAACACTCCAAGCTATTTTGGTTTTACTGTTAGTGTACACAGTTACTTAACACTTTAATCTAGTTTGGTTTTACTGTTAGTGTACACAGTTACTTAACACTTCAAGCTAATTTGGTTTTACTGTTAGTGTACACAGTTACTTAACACTTTAAACTAGTTTGATTTTACTGTTAGTGTACACAGTTACTTAACACTTTAAACTAGTTTGGTTTTACTGCTAGTGTACACAGTTACTTAACACTTCAAGCTAGTTTGGTTTTACTGTTAGTGTACACAGTTACTTAACACTTCAAGCTAGTTTGGTTTTACTGTTAGTGTACACAGTTACTTAACACTTCAAGCTAGTTTGGTTTTACTGTTAGTGTGCACAGTTATTTAACACTTCAAGCTAGTTTGGTTTTACTGTTAGTGTACACAGTTACTTAACACTTTAAACTAGTTTGGTTTTACTGTTAGTGTACACAGTTACTTAACACTTTAAACTAGTTTGGTTTTACTGTTAGTGTACACAGTTACTTAACACTTCAAGCTAGTTTGGTTTTACTGTTAGTGTGCACAGTTACTTAACACTTCAAGCTAGTTTGGTTTTACTGTTAGTGTACACAGTTACTTAACACTTTAAACTAGTTTGGTTTTAATGTTAGTGTACACAGTTACTTAACACTTTAAACTAGTTTGGTTTTACTGTTAGTGTACACAGTTACTTAACACTTCAAGCTAGTTTAGTTTTACTCTTAGTGTACACAGTTACTTAACACTTCAATCTAGTTTGGTTTTACTGTTAGTGTACACAGTTACTTAACACTTCAAACTAGTTTGGTTTTACTGTTAGTGTACACAGTTACTTAACACTTCAAGCTAGTTTGGTTTTACTGTAAGTGTGCACAGTTACTTAACACATCAAGCTGGTTTGGTTTTACTGTTAGTGTACTCAGTTACTTAACACTTCAAACTAGTTTGGTTTTACTGTTAGTTTGCTCAGTTACTTAACACTTCAAGCTAGTTTGGTTTTACTGTTAATGTGCACAGTTACTTAACACTTCAAACTAGTTTGGTTTTACTGTTAGTGTGCACAGTTACTTAACACATCAAGCTGGTTTGGTTTTACTGTTAGTGTGCTCAGTTACTTAACACTTCAAGCTAGTTTGGTTTTACTGTTAGTGTGCACAGTTACTTAACACATCAAGCTGGTTTGGTTTTACTGTTAGTGTGCTCAGTTACTTAACACTTCAAGCTAGTTTGGTTTTACTGTTAGTGTGCACAGTTACTTAACACATCAAGCTGGTTTGGTAATACTGTTAGTGTGCACAGTTACTTAACACTTCAAGCTAGTTTGGTTTTACTGTTAGTGTGCTCAGTTACTTAACACATCAAGCTGGTTTGGTTTTACTGTTAGTGTACTCAGTTACTTAACACTTCAAACTAGTTTGGTTTTACTGTTAGTTTGCTCAGTTACTTAACACTTCAAGCTAGTTTGGTTTTACTGTTAGTGTGCTCAGTTACTTAACACTTCAAGTTAGTTTGGTTTTACTGTTAGTGTACACAGTTACTTAACACTTCAAGTTAGTTTGGTTTTACTGTTATTGTACACAGTTACTTAACACTTCAAGCTAGTTTGGTTTTACTGTTAGTGTGCTCAGTTACTTAACACTTCAAGCTAGTTTGGTTTTACTGTTAGTGTGCTCAGTTACTTAACACATCAAGCTGGTATGGTTTTACTGTTAGTGTGCTCAGTTACTTAACACTTCAAGCTAGTTTGGTTTTACTGTTAGTGTGCTCAGTTACTTAACACTTCAAGTTAGTTTGGTTTTACTGTTAGTGTACATAGTTACTTAACACTTCAAGTTAGTTTGGTTTTACTGTTAGTGTACATAGTTACTTAACACTTCAAGCTAGTTTGGTTTTACTGTTAGTGTGCTCAGTTACTTAACACATCAAGCTGGTTTGGTTTTACTGTTAGTGTGTACAGTTACTTAACACTTCAAGCTGGTTTGGTTTTACTGTTAGTGTGTACAGTTACTTAACACATCAAGCTGGTTTGGTTTTACTGTTAGTGTGTACAGTTACTTAACACTTCAAGCTAGTTTTGTTTTAATGTTACGATAAAGCAATGTTAAGTTTGAGTGAGTAATATTCAGCCTAACTGTGTCTGTTTTAAACTCAGTTAGTTGTTTCTTAGTTACTGAGTAATTCTGTATTTAACGTCTGATTTGAACGCTTCATGGTGACCAACTGTAGGTAAGTTTCACAAAGTATAGTTAATTCCCTCAAATTGTGATCTACGAGTAGCACTAGTGAAAGAGAATGGGAGTTAGAGAGGAGAGAGAGTGAGAGAGAGAGAGAGAGAGAGAGAGAGAGAGAGAGAGAGAGAGAGAGAGAGAGAGAGAGAGAGAGAGAGAGAGAGAGAGAGAGAGAGAGAGAGAGAGAGAGAGAGAGAGAGAGAGAAACTACTCATCGCCCCCTGGTTCACACTATCAAGTCGTTATCAAGGAAACAAGAGTAGATGTTAGGCCACTAGCTAGCTGCGTTAAATCAATTCCCGGCCATTACGTCACCAGTAGCAGTGACCATTAGCTGGTTTTAATAACACTAACGAAACAAACTTTGAATGATAAAATAAAATTATTTCATATTCAAATAATAATTAAAAATAATAATAATAATAATTTAAGGAATAATAATGTCAACTATAAATAACTAAAGAACAAACGTTAACAATAACCGTTATTTTTTACTGTACCGGAATTTTAGTAAAGACGGGAGCTTGAAAGGGAAAGTTAGTCACGCCCGTTATGTATGGCTGTCCCTCCACTGCTCAAACTCTATATGTACTAAATATTATACGAAAGTCACGATCCTCCCGGCGTAATTATAATATCTGGAGAGTATATGGAATATATGGAGACTATATGTACAAAACATTTTAATAAACATTACATGAATATGTACCTGTAATATGCTTTTCTTAACGTAAAAGTTCCTCTAAGACCAACAACATATTGACATAACATAAAGTATTAGTGTAAATTCCTTTATTAAGACATTTTATTCATGATTTGTTCTGTAAATAGTGGTTTAAATTTGATATGTATTTTTTAGTGCTGAATTAAATTTTTAAAATGTCATTTGAAATCTGATTTATTCTCTTTCCAAAATTCCTTTGAATTAATTTTCATGAATTTTGCTATAATTTTTTAACTCAGTCAAAAGTTCATTTGGCCCTACAGGCCTGTGCGTAAACATTTAATCAACGAGTATAGTACTTACCTTTAGCTCAGTTAGGTACTCGAACCTTAGAGCCACGCCAAAATGTACTACTTGACCAAATTATACAATTTATTATAAATGAGCAATTTTCAAATACATGCAATCGTCTACAATCGAGTTTAGTGATACACATAAGGCATTCTGCAGAACTACAACAATAGGTCCAGCTAAGAGGAATTAGCTTTTTATTGAACCCTCTCATGGGCAAGGACAATATGTAATATTTCTTTTGACTATGTCAGAACAGAACTGGACAGAACAATATAATATTTCATCTTTCAGTCCTGCATCCCTCTTGCAATCTCATTGTTGCTCGACTGCATTATGTCGGGCCATCATCTAATTCAATTGACATTTTTGTAAAATAAAAGTAAAAATATTTTATGGAAAAGTCTTTCTTCCCAATACGTAAGTTTCACATAAGAAAAATAAACATATGAATTTTTTTAAGTTAAAAAAAGTCACAAAATGTAATAAACTGTTTTACGTATACATTAAATATATTTATTTCATTTATTTACTTATTTGTTTACATATACATTTATACACACTAATAATTAACTCTGGATCCTCCTGTCAAGATTAGTAGTAACCAGTAAGTCCCAGAGTGATAGGTTATCATCCTTCTGTTTTAATGACAAGAGCACACACTATCAAACCATTGTTCGTAGCAATTTTAAGGCTTTTTAAACAAAATTTAATGACATTGGATTCTTAGTATTGTGATCTATTTAACTTTAATTGAGGTTTAAATGTTAGGAAATATATATATATATATATATATATATATATATATATATATATATATATATATATATATATATATATATATATATATTTAGCTCAAATGTATTTACTTAGATAAGTAGATAAGTAAATACATTTTTCCTAAAATTTAAATCTCGATTAAAGTTTTAATAGATCACAATATTAAGAATTCAATGTCATTAAATGTTGTTTAAAAAGCCTTAAAATTGTTACGAACAATGGTTTGATAGTGTGTGCTGTTGTTTTTGTCTATTGTTATAAAACTTATTACGTTACTATGGTTTTTCTAATTTGAACTGCATACGTGACTTTTCTTTATGAATATTTTATGAAGCACTTGTCAAAATGTGATAAATATAACCCCGAATTACTTTATTTATAAAAGCAAATATCGCAATAAGATATTTGACACATGTCAGAATTCCAGACAGGACCTATTCAACGAGTTTTCAGCCAGACAAACACTGTAGCATTTTGTATTCACACGGGCTATGGCATTGTGGAGAAATAATGAATCAGTTGTAACGTAATATAATTAGGAATTTATTTTCAAACACGATCATTTAAAACATATATTAAAATTAAACACCCAATATGATAAATTCATAAGCAATAACTATATTGTTGAATATTACTTTTTGTAAAAGACTAAAATAATATTGGTAAGGTATTTTTACCATATAACAAGACGATACTAAATTTATTGAATTTTTGGGTTCAATTTTAGAAACTATTATTTCATTTATTATATACCTATTTACAAACTATTTTAGTATCTTTCATAAATTATCATTTTTCATTCTGTCTTTTGTTTTAGACTATAAATATATCAAGTATTAAATTAATTATATTTGTTATTAAATTTTAAAACACCTTAAAAACAAACGATAGTACATTTTAAAAACATTATTCTATAAAGAACAAATGAGTTGATAAAATATATTTTTTACTTAATAAATAGAAATGGTAACCGAACGTTTATGAATACCAAGTATGGTGCAATTTTTATAAAAATGTCTGGATTAGTGATACTGAAATAAACAGTATTAGTAGAGATATATAGTTAGTGAACCACAGGATCCCCTTTAACTAAGAGTATAAGGGAAATCTGGTTCATACACTGCTACTCTATCTCTAGTATACAAGGTGTCCCGTAAGTATCCAGCCAAATTGTTTAAGGTAATTCCTTGGTTTAAAACAAACAAACAGTTTCATGTGTAAAAATCGTATATCTCGTACCGTTATTCGTCTATATACGATTTTTACAAAAAGCTTAATGTATCTGGAAGTTATTTGATATAAATCATGAAAATTGGCTTGGCTATTTATTTTTATAGTGTTCAAATACCATTTAAATTTCATTTTTGGATAATGTTCATTCCCTGATTACATACGGACTGTTGTTTTGGGGAATTTCTTCTAAATCATCTAAGGTTTTTCTAAAACAAAATAAAATAATTATACTCATGACAGTTTCTCTTCACAATGACTCTTGCAGGAGACATTTCCCAAATTTAGAGATTCTTCCTCTGCCATCAGCTTACTTGTTCCAGTCTTTACTTTTTGTAAAGTCAAATTATGAGAGATTTTCTAGCATGAATTACACACACTGCTATAATACTAGAAACATTTCCATTTTGCAATTTCCTATTCATCGAACAAATTTTCTCGAAAAGTCCCCTTTTTACTCCTGTGTAAGACTATACTGTCATCTACCAGTTGAGTTAAAAGGCCAGGATGATTATAAGATGTTTAGAAGAGACTCTTTAAAAATCTAATCTCAAACTGTTTTTACAGTTTCTCAGACTACTTGGATTCCACGTCGGGACGAGTGGTTTACCAGTAGCGAAAACTGCTTATTTGGTGTATATAATTTTATTGTTGTTTTATATCACTGTTGTAACTTGACAAGTCATCTACCTAGCTATATTTCAGCGTATAAGGGGTCTTTTACTATAATACATAGATAAATAAAAAATATTCATTCTCATATTTGTGGCTATTAATAATTTTTAAAGCTAAATTTTTAAAGCTAAAATTTAAAAAAACCTGTAAGTTTAAAAAAAGGATGAATTTATCTTTAAAAATGATTTTGATTTGAGTGTTAACATTGAACAGCGATTTTCTGAGAAATTTACATTTTTTCTAAAAATAACATAATTCTTCGGCCAGGAAGACAGTTTTATTTTATACAAATGTTAATGTCTCATTTAATGTTTGGTCAATCGTAAATATCTGTATACCATAGTTTGCATTAATATTGTATACAAAATATAAAGGTTTCAACTTTTCTGTAACATATATATTTGTATTAAAATATAGGCTAATATTATTTAGATGTTTATCTTTACAAAATGGCCACTGATTTGTTGAAAATTTTGTACGAAAATAAATGTAAATAATATATGAACACTATCAAAATACATAATCATAAAAATTTTTATTATTTTATTTCAAATAACTTCAGAGATATTAAGCTTTTTGTAAAAATCACATATAGACAGACAGACGGATAATGGTGTGAGATTGTCTTAAGCCAAGGAATTACCTCCATAAGTTTGGCTGGCTACTTACAGTACACCATGTATAACGTTGAAGTAGTAAAATAAACACTTTGCTCTCTTAAAATTACACTTTTGCTGTATTAGAATTATACACTATAGATAGGCCGCTAAGAAAGTCCGTGTGATATAAACTGAGTAGTGGAAGTGAGAAAGACAGTTAAATTGTTCTTCAAACACAGTGCAACTTCACTGAAAGGTTATTATGGCAACCAGTATGGTAAAAAGCCATGTGCTTGCGGCGTATTATTAAGCCCCACCTACACCGTTATTAGCAGCAGTAATCAATAGTTGGTTTGTTTAACAGTAACGAATCAACCATAAAAGGATTGAATTAAATCCTTATTAATAATTCAAATACCAGTTTAGTAACAACAAAAATTAATTGAAATAAGACAATGACTACTAATGTAAAATATACATAGTAATTAAATAAGCTTGTAAAGTTAATTACAGTTCTTTCACTCTAAACACTTTTGTAGAAGTTGAAAACTTGAAGGCGGAGGTTAGTCACACCTGTGAAATAAGTTAGCTCAGCGGTGAAACAAATCACCTCGACTGCTGGAACCCCTCCATACTCTAAGTATAACACGCAGATCACTGTCTGAGCCATTAGACACATTTTAAGCTCTGAATGACTGAAGGGAACAATCTATATAATTTTTACAACTAGCTTAAAAGAACAACGCCATTATTCTGCAACGAATATATGTAACATAGCTTTGTCAAGTCTCGTAAGACAACATTATCTTTATTGTGCCACGTGTATATCTAACATAGCTTTGTCAAGTCTCGTAAGACAACATTATCTTTATTGTGCCACGTGTATATGTAACATAGCTTTGTCAAGTCTCGTAAGACAACATTACCTTTATTGTGCCACGTGTGTATGTAACATAACATTGTTAAGTCTCGTAAGACAACATTACCATTATTCTGCCACGAATATATGTAACAGCTTTGTCAAATCTCGTAAGATAACATTACTTTTATTGTGCCAAGAATATATGTAACATAGCTTTGTCAAGTCTCGTAAGGCAACATTACCTTTATTGTGCCACGAATATATGTAACATAGTTTTGTCAAGTATTGTAAGATAACATTACTTTTATTGTGCCACGAATATATGTAACATAGCTTTGTCAAGTCTCGTAAGTCAACATTACCTTTATTGTGCCACGTGTATATGTAACATAGCTTTGTCAAGTATTTTAAGATAACATTACTTTATTGTGCCACATATATATGTAACATAGCTTTGTCAAGTCTCGTAAGACAACATTACCTTTATTGTGCCACGTGTATATGAAACATAGCTTTGTCAAGTCTCGTAAGATAACATTACTTTTATTGTGCCACGTGTATATGAAACATAGCTTTGTCAAGTCTCATAAGATAACATTACTTTTATTGTGCCACGTGTATATGTAACATACCTTTGTCAAGTCTCGTAAGACAACATTACCTTTATTGTGCCACGAATATATGTAACATAGCTTTGTCAAGTCTCGTAAGACAACATTACCATTATTCTGCCACGAATATATGTAACACAGCTTTGTCAAGTCTCGTAAGACAACATTAACATTATTCTACCACAAATATATGTAACATAGCTTTGTCAAGACTTGTAAGACAACATTACCTTTATTGTGCCACGTGTATATGTAACAAAGCTTTGTCAAGTCTCATAAGACAACATTTCTATTATTCTGCCACGAATATAATATGTAACATAGCTTTGTCAAGTCTCGTAAGATAACACTACCATTATTGTGCCACAAATATATGTAACATAGCTTTGTCAAGTCTCGTAAGATAACATTACCTTTATTGTGCCACGTGTATATGAAACATAGCTTTGTCAAGTCTCGTAAGAAAACATTACTTTTATTGTGCCACGTGTGTATGTAATATAGCTTTGTCAAGTTTCGTAAGACAACATTACTTTTATTGTGCCACGTGTATATGTAACATAGCTTTGTCAAGTCTCGTAAGATACCACTACCATTATTGTGCCACAAATATATGTAACATAGCTTTGTCAAGTCTCGTAAGATAACATTACCTTTATTGTGCCACGTTTATATGTAACATAGCTTTGTCAAGTCTCGTAAGAAAACATTACCTTTATTGTGCCACGTGTATATGTAACATAGCTTGGTCAAGTCTCGTAAGATAACACTACCATTATTGTGCCACAAATATATGTAACATAGCTTTGTCAAGTCTCGTAAGATAACATTACCTTTATTGTGCCACGTGTATATGTAACATAGCTTTGTCAAGTCTCGTAAGATAACATTACCTTTATTGTGCCACGTGTATATGTAACATAGCTTTGTCAAGTCTCGTAAGATAACATTACCTTTATTGTGCCACGTGTATATGTAACATAGCTTTGTCAAGTCTCGTAAGATAACATTACCTTTATTGTGCCACGTATATATGTAACATAGCTTTGTCAAGTCTCATAAGATAACATTACCTTTATTGTGCCACGTGTATATGTAACATAGCTTTGTCAAGTCTCGTAAGATAACATTACCTTTATTGTGCCACGTATATATGTAACATAGCTTTGTCAAGTCTCGTAATATAACATTACCTTTATTGTGCCACGTGTATATGTAACATAGCTTTGTCAAGTCTCGTAAGATAACATTACCTTTATTGTGCCACGTGTATATTTAACATAGCTTTGTCAAGTCTCGTAAGATATCACTACCATTATTGTGCCACAAATATAAGTAACATAGCTTTGTCAAGTCTCGTAAGATAACATTACCTTTATTGTGCCACGTGTATATGTAACATAGCTTTGTCAAGTCTCGTAAAATAACATTACCTTTATTGTGCCACGTGTATATGTAACATAGCTTTGTCAAGTCTCGTAAGATAACATTACTTTTATTGTGCCACGTGTATATGTAACATAGCTTTGTCAAGTCTCGTAAGATAACATTACATTTATTGTGCCACGTGTATATGTAACATAGCTTTGTCAAGTCTTGTAAAATAACATTACTTTTACTGTGCCACGTATATATGTAACATAGCTTTGTCAAGTCTCATAATATAACATTACCTTTATTGTGCCACGTGTATATGTAACATAGCTTTGTCAAGTCTCGTAAGATAACATTACTTTTATTGTGCCACGTGTATATGTAACATAGCTTTGTCAAGTCTCGTAAGATAACACTACCTTTATTGTACCACGTGTATATGTAACATAGCTTTGTCAAGTCTCGTAAGACAACATTACCTTTATTGTGCCACGTATATATGTAACATAGCTTTGTCAAGTCTCGTAAGATAACATTACCTTTATTGTGCCACGTGTATATGTAACATAGCTTTGTCAAGTCTCGTAAGACAACATTACCTTTATTTTGCCACGTGTATATGTAACATAGCTTTGTCATGTCTCGTAAGATAACATTATCTTTATTGTGCCACGTGTATATGTAACATAGCTTTGTCAAGTCTCGTAAGACAACATTACCATTATTGTGCCACGTGTATATGCAACATAGCTTTGTCAAGTCTCGTAAGATAACATTACATTTATTGTGCCACGTTTGAATGTAACATAGCTTTGTCAAGTCTCGTAAGATAAATTTACTTTTATTGTGCCATGTATGTATGAAACATAGCTTTGTCAAGTCTCGTATGTTAACATTACCTTTATTGTGCCACGTATATATGTAACATAGCTTTGTCAAGTCTCGTAAGACAACATTACCTTTATTGTACCACGTGTATATGTAACATAGCTTTGTCAAGTCTCGTAAGACAACATTACCTTTATTGTGCCACGTGTGTATGTAACATAACATTGTTAAGTCTCGTAAGACAACATTACCATTATTCTGCCACGAATATATGTAACAGCTTTGTCAAGTCTCGTAAGATAACATTACTTTTATTGTGCCAAGAATATATGTAACATAGCTTTGTCAAGTCTCGTAAGGCAACATTACCTTTATTGTGCCACGAATATATGTAACATAGTTTTGTCAAGTATTGTAAGATAACATTACTTTTATTGTGCCACGAATATATGTAACATAGCTTTGTCAAGTCTCGTAAGTCAACATTACCTTTATTGTGCCACGTGTATATGTAACATAGCTTTGTCAAGTATTTTAAGATAACATTACTTTATTGTGCCACATATATATGTAACATAGCTTTGTCAAGTCTCGTAAGACAACATTACCTTTATTGTGCCACGTGTATATGAAACATAGCTTTGTCAAGTCTCGTAAGATAACATTACTTTTATTGTGCCACGTGTATATGAAACATAGCTTTGTCAAGTCTCATAAGATAACATTACTTTTATTGTGCCACGTGTATATGTAACATACCTTTGTCAAGTCTCGTAAGACAACATTACCTTTATTGTGCCACGAATATATGTAACATAGCTTTGTCAAGTCTCGTAAGACAACATTACCATTATTCTGCCACGAATATATGTAACACAGCTTTGTCAAGTCTCGTAAGACAACATTAACATTATTCTACCACAAATATATGTAACATAGCTTTGTCAAGACTTGTAAGACAACATTACCTTTATTGTGCCACGTGTATATGTAACAAAGCTTTGTCAAGTCTCATAAGACAACATTTCTATTATTCTGCCACGAATATAATATGTAACATAGCTTTGTCAAGTCTCGTAAGATAACACTACCATTATTGTGCCACAAATATATGTAACATAGCTTTGTCAAGTCTCGTAAGATAACATTACCTTTATTGTGCCACGTGTATATGAAACATAGCTTTGTCAAGTCTCGTAAGAAAACATTACTTTTATTGTGCCACGTGTGTATGTAATATAGCTTTGTCAAGTTTCGTAAGACAACATTACTTTTATTGTGCCACGTGTATATGTAACATAGCTTTGTCAAGTCTCGTAAGATACCACTACCATTATTGTGCCACAAATATATGTAACATAGCTTTGTCAAGTCTCGTAAGATAACATTACCTTTATTGTGCCACGTTTATATGTAACATAGCTTTGTCAAGTCTCGTAAGAAAACATTACCTTTATTGTGCCACGTGTATATGTAACATAGCTTGGTCAAGTCTCGTAAGATAACACTACCATTATTGTGCCACAAATATATGTAACATAGCTTTGTCAAGTCTCGTAAGATAACATTACCTTTATTGTGCCACGTGTATATGTAACATAGCTTTGTCAAGTCTCGTAAGATAACATTACCTTTATTGTGCCACGTGTATATGTAACATAGCTTTGTCAAGTCTCGTAAGATAACATTACCTTTATTGTGCCACGTGTATATGTAACATAGCTTTATCAAGTCTCGTAAGATAACATTACCTTTATTGTGCCACGTATATATGTAACATAGCTTTGTCAAGTCTCATAAGATAACATTACCTGTATTGTGCCACGTGTATATGTAACATAGCTTTGTCAAGTCTCGTAAGATAACATTACCTTTATTGTGCCACGTATATATGTAACATAGCTTTGTCAAGTCTCGTAATATAACATTACCTTTATTGTGCCACGTGTATATGTAACATAGCTTTGTCAAGTCTCGTAAGATAACATTACCTTTATTGTGCCACGTGTATATTTAACATAGCTTTGTCAAGTCTCGTAAGATATCACTACCATTATTGTGCCACAAATATAAGTAACATAGCTTTGTCAAGTCTCGTAAGATAACATTACCTTTATTGTGCTACGTGTATATGTAACATAGCTTTGTCAAGTCTCGTAAAATAACATTACCTTTATTGTGCCACGTGTATATGTAACATAGCTTTGTCAAGTCTCGTAAGATAACATTACTTTTATTGTGCCACGTGTATATGTAACATAGCTTTGTCAAGTCTCGTAAGATAACATTACATTTATTGTGCCACGTGTATATGTAACATAGCTTTGTCAAGTCTTGTAAAATAACATTACTTTTACTGTGCCACGTATATATGTAACATAGCTTTGTCAAGTCTCGTAATATAACATTACCTTTATTGTGCCACGTGTATATGTAACATAGCTTTGTCAAGTCTCGTAAGACAACATTACCTTTATTGTGCCACGTATATATGTAACATAGCTTTGTCAAGTCTCGTAAGATAACATTACCTTTATTGTGCCACGTGTATATGTAACATAGCTTTGTCAAGTCTCGTAAGACAACATTACCTTTATTTTGCCACGTGTATATGTAACATAGCTTTGTCATGTCTCGTAAGATAACATTATCTTTATTGTGCCACGTGTATATGTAACATAGCTTTGTCAAGTCTCGTAAGACAACATTACCATTATTGTGCCACGTGTATATGCAACATAGCTTTGTCAAGTCTCGTAAGATAACATTACATTTATTGTGCCACGTTTGAATGTAACATAGCTTTGTCAAGTCTCGTAAGATAAATTTACTTTTATTGTGCCATGTATGTATGTAACATAGCTTTGTCAAGTCTCGTATGTTAACATTACCTTTATTGTGCCACGTATATATGTAACATAGCTTTGTCAAGTCTCGTAAGACAACATTACCTTTATTGTACCACGTGTATATGTAACATAGCTTTGTCAAGTCTCGTAAGACTATATTACCATTATTATGCCTCGTGTATATGTAACATAGCTTTGTCAAGTCTCGTAAAACTATATTACCATTATTATGCCTCGTATTAACATAATTTTGTCAAGTATTTTAATGGAACGTTACCATTTGCGTTCAAGAATATTTTCCATGGTGCAATATTTCGAATAATTTCATATGAATTATATATTTACTGTATAATTATTTATAATGTATGCTTTTAAGTTTTTCTTAAATGAGAAGGAATATTTCTGTTTAAGACCTTCAGTCTTGACTCACAGATGGTATCACGCACATAAAATAAAAAATATTGGAGTTCTGAACAGTTTATGGTATATTTAAAGGAATGGTATAGTTAAAAATAATGTCTCTTCAATAATTATAATTTTCATGTAGGAGTACTGATTTACATGTATATCTAATAATTATTTTGCCTCAAATGTAATGAATAGACTGTGTTATTCATAGTTGAATTAAATATAACATAAGTTTATAATACGTTTAAAGGTCAATGGCACACTAATAAAGTAATCTTCACAACGCAACGTGGTCTTAATTTAAAATCCCCAGCAAGAACACCTGATATAATTTGGCCTGGAATATACACTGTTGTTGTGTTTAACAATAGCTGTAAGATGAAACATTTATCTAGGTCTCATTACGAGATCCGTACCACATTAGACTAACGTATATGAAGACTTGATATAGTAAAAGAAAGTTTGAATCAAAACGAAGTAACATAGCTTTGTCTGATTTAAAAGTATCAAACTTTTAAATCATAAATCATATGTCTGATTTAAAAGTTTTGACAAATTTAGAACTAAACTTGTATTTGTGCATTTAGTTAAATGAATTAATTCATAAATATAAAAATGACAAATGAATTGTAAACTCTAACAGGATTTAAGGTAACTTTTTAATTTTAAAATTGTATGACACCTAAAATGTGTTTGTTTGGGTTTATTTAAGTAGGATACATAACAGTTATCTGTACTAAAAATAAGGCAGGACTTGTTAAATTTATAACTGGTTTATGAAGCTACGGCATAAAAAAAATAGGAAACCTGTTTTTCGTGTGTGTTTTTTAACATGGCGGAATAAATATTGAAACGCTTTCACAACTTTTGTATGACTTCACTCGTAAAATTAAAATCTTTTTTTACGGGAGCATGGTTTCAAAGAACCTACTTTTTGACACAATTAGCGACATTTAATCTTTTTAGGGGGACGGCCAACGAGGAGTTGAACGAAAATCTTCAAAGTAATCCACGGTCGAGTTTGGTATCAAATGAAAGTTTTATTCAAGAGAAATTATTTGCCGCAAACCGGACTTCAAAATGTTAATCCTTTCCACAGTAGTAGTCATTTTAATTTCAAAGTAACTAATTTGAACAATATTATTTCTCCACTATTTAGCGGTTTTAAGTAAAGTATTCTGATCAACAATTATTAAAAAACTTTATGGAACAAAATTATAAAAAAATACATTATCAAATTATCTGTGGAAAAAAATAACGTTGTTGCGAAAGCGTTTCCATATTTTTCCACCCAAACTAATATTAAATGTAATTTAAAAATACCTATAAACGTCATTACCCAAGAAAATTATTGGCATACATTAAAGGTACAGGTCTAGGGTTTAAATTTCATAACTTAATATTTGTAAATCAGAGGTTTTATGGTTTCATGTTAGTACAATATGTCTAATGTCTATGGAACTATTTTTACAAATTTGTTCGATTTTACCTATTGTGGAAATTAATGTGAAATAGAAACAGAGGTTATTCTGCATGTTAAAAATATTATCATAAAACTGTTCGGATAGTTTGTTGTATAACTTAAAACGAATATTTTAAAGTAAATATGTTATTATTATTCAATAAATGATTATAAACTAGTTTATATTTTCTAAAATATAGTGACGAATATAGTAGAATATAACAACGGAACGTATATCTATACCTACAAAAGGCAAATAACACTGACTCATTCACTCATCGCTGTAATTAAAAAAGTACTAATCCTACGAGACTGAAATGTTGTAGAGTCAAAGGTCTTATGTTGTAGATGTTTAATAAGAAAGGATTTTAAAAAATTCTTAGTACATCAAAGATGGCAACCTTTTTGGTGCAAAAAATGTTAAATGCCAAAAACAGCGTTTCTCTAATTGGACTGTAGCGGCTAAACGAACGGTTCTACAGCAAAACTAACACAATATTCTGAGCCTAATTTGAGACGATCTACAACTTTGACCCTATGACTTTTTTCTCCGACCTGTCGCCTCCAAAATTCCCATTGTATTCTAATGGCAGCTATATTAATTGATTGATTTATTTGATTAACAGCTAAATGAACGGTTATACAGCAAAACTAACACCACTTTCCGTGCCTGATTTGAGACGATCTACAACTTTGACCCTATGACTTTTTGCTCTATCTCACCTCCTTCATCTTTAGGTAGAGCTAGATTTTCAATTTGTGCGTGTAAATCAAATTGGTTAATTTACGACCTATAAGACTTACAGGTTTGTCTAGACTGTGAAACTATTATCTAGGATAAAATACTGTATTCAATGGGAAAATATACAATTTAATCAGAACACATGTTTAGCCAGGTCATAGGACATGGATAAACATGGCTATAAACACGATATTTCACTGATTCAGAGTCAATTACCGTACTTTGTGCCCTCTAAAAGTAGACTTACAGATTTTTCTAGACAATGAAAATTTGTTATCTATGAGAACAAACTATTTTCAATCGGAAAATGAACAATTTGATCTGAACACATGCATAGCCAGATTATGGACCATGGCTAACATGGTGAGATACACAACATTTTATTGATTCAGAGTAAAATATAGTACTTTGTGCCCTCTAAAAGTAGACTTGCAGATTTCTCGAAACTTTTAAACTTTTTTATCTAAGAGAACAAACTGATTTAAATCGGAAAACTTTAAATTTAATATTATATAAAAGCTATTTACCACTCATCACTATTTCTCCAAAACTATAAGTCCAATTGACTTGAAATGTTGTAAAACTGTTTATCTTGGCCCCTAGAGGCTTACTAAGAAGGGATTTCCCTCTCCGACCTTAGAACTCCGACCTGTGGCCTCCAAAATTCCCATTTTATTCTAATGGCAGATATATTAATTGATTGATTTATTTGATTAACAGCTAAATGAACAGTTATAGCAAAACACCACTTTCTGTGCCTGATTTGACTTTGGCCCTAAGACTGTTTGCTCTATCTCACCTCCTTCATCCTGATAAAAATAAATTAGATAAAATTGTGGTAGGTTAAACTTTTAAAATTAAAAATAATTAATTGAGCACAGTAGTAAATTATACATAACATTGCACTGTTGTTCTATATTGGATATAAATCAAACTCAATATTATGGCCGGCAAAGCGGGTGGTTACAGCTACTTTTCTTATAGAATAAAAAAATTGCATTATGTAGCATTTCATAATATTTTAGTGCACAGGTTTCAAAAGAAAAATATATTTTTTTCATTTGTAATTTCCATACATTTGATTGTTATGTTGGTTTCGAGTAAACTTTCCAACATATATCGTGTCGCAACATTTGTTGATATTGCCACCAATGCTCAGTAAACTGGGAAGGATATATTAACGTAACAACCATTTAAATGTCTACAAATTATTTTGTAGCATTCATTAAACTTAATAAATATAAATCAATTTCTATTTTAAACAAATGTTGAATAATTAACAATAGTGATAGTTATATGTTTGTTGTGTATGGTATTTTTTTATTATAAATGCACTCCTTTCTATTTTGACCATTATGTTAGGTTGTTACAGTCCTAGGTCATACACTCTGATTACAAATGAAGCAGTAAACGTTTAATGGAACTAACAGATGTTCTGAAACATGTTATGGGAATCAATATTTCAAAGTACACAACATGTTTATGGTTCACCAAGGTCAACCTTTAACAGCCTATTGTACTTATTTCCATGGTTATGAGCAACAAATTTGTAATTTGAATAATAACAAAGAATAATAATTTTATTAAAGCTGATAAATAATATAGTACACATCGCATTAGGTATCAAATCATTTAATTTCGATCAAATAAACATGAAATTAATCATGGTTTGGCATAAAAAACAAATTAACATTTTAATAGTAGTATATTGTAAACGGTATCTTTGAACAGTGGTTAACACATTCACTGCTAAAAAAGAAAAAAAAGAAAAATACTCCTCACCCTAAAATATTTTCCAGAAAAGGTTACCTGTATATGTAGTAATTCAAAGTTGATGGTAGGAATATTATTCTCAGGTGCTGCGGGAATTAATTATATGACGTCACTACGGCTTTTCAAATTTTGGGTTATTATTGACCCAACAGGAATACAAGGCAAGGGATACAAGTTTTAATTGTTATGGGTATATAAAGTTCATAAATGTTATTTATTTCACTTTTAAACTCTTCTAGTAGTATAGTGGTACTTTTAATTTTGCTATTTACATTATACACAACATCAACCACCCTACCTTACTTTAATCTTTGACTACAGATAATATTTTTCATAGGATGGAACATGGCACAACCCTGGTTCCCCTGGACATTAAGCACATACGTAGAGCCATTTTTACTGCTTTCACTCGACCTTAGATCCTCTAGTTCTTGTAAAGTATTAATGTTTCCTGAAGTACTAGCCATTATTATGCAAAATCTAACATAACAACGAAAAATAGCTTACACATTCAACAACACAAATCCCACCACGGAACCAAGTGAACACATCTTACATTAGGGACCCTCGTGCTCTCTTCAATGGTGCTAACATCACACTGGCCAACAAAGGAACAGTACGTGGTATGTAGATGTACTGGCCCACCAGGATGAGCGCACTAATTCACTCAGCTCAGTACTGACCCGCCAGGATGAGCGCACTAATCCACTCAGCTCAGTACTGACCCACCAGGATGAGTGCACTAATCCCCTTAGATCAGCACTGACCCACCAGGATGAGCGCACTAATTCACTCAGCTCAGTACTGACCCGCCAGGATGAGTGTACTAATCCCCTTAGCTCAGCACTGACCCACCAGGATGAGCGCACTAATTCACTCAGCTCAGTACTGACTCGCCAGGATGAGTGCACTAATCCCCTTAGCTCAGCACTGACCCACCAGGATGAGCGCACTAATTCACTCAGCTCAGTACTGACCCGCCAGGATGAGCGCACTAATCCACTCAGCTCAGTACTGACCCGCCATGATGAGTGCACCAATGTTCACTCATCACCTTAGCTCATCACTGACCCACCAGGATGAGCGCACTAATTCACTCAGCTCAGTACTGACTCGCCAGGATGAGCGCACTAATTCACTCAGCTCAGTACTGACCCGCCAGGATGAGGGCGCTAATCCACTTAGCTCAGCACTGACCCACCAGGATGAGCGCACTAATTCACTCAGCTCAGTACTGACCCGCCAGGATGAGCGCGCTAATCCACTTAGCTCAGTACTGACCCAGCCGCAATTAACGTGTTAATATTCTGTCTTGACCGTTATTATGTTAGTCATTTAAGTGAGATTTTAAGTGAATAATGAATTGTTGAAGGACGTAGTAATGTACTTTTTTATTTGTCAGCTATTAATTTTAAATAGTATTACCCTAATTATCTAATTATGTTTAATGCACAATATTTGCTTCCTTAAGACGAGGAAACTGATAATCCATATTTACTAATTATTATGCTGCTATTTAAAATAATTTTTACTTAACCTTACAGTCAATAAGACCCATTGCGTTTCTGGGTCGATACCATACACGATTTTTGATCCTTTTGTGGTATATATCTTATTTACAACAGTGTTAAATAAATAAATGCTTTCTTTATTGCATAATACGATCAACAATTATGTTGCATAAGTAATAATTTAGTCTAGCCTAAACACTCACACACTATGGGACACATTCATACATACATTTTGCACATGCATCCTACATTCATACACTTGACAACAGAATTGCGTGATTGGGTGTTTACTGATTGTCCTAGCGGCTTTGAAAGAATTCCTGAACTGAATAAAAAGCATTTTCCACCAAAAGGTGTTTAAAACGTCTTTTGAACAAATTCAGGTTTTGATTTTAAATTTGTTGAGGGAGCAAATTGGTTATTTTTACACTAGCAAATTGCCACTTGTGATGGCAGACGCTCGAAGCTGCGCTTCTATGCCTCTGCGTTCTGTAATTATCCCTCAAGGCTTTGGAGAGATCAAGATGCTAAGCAGATGTTCTCTTCTCTCCAATCCATCGAAAACGAGCTCTATAAGATTTGTAACTGCATCGACAGTTGGCTTATTTTTCCTGAATCCATATTGTTCAGGATCCAGAATGCCATAGCGTGAAAGAACATTTCCAACTGTGCCAAGGATATCTTTTCAAAAACCTTGCTGTTGGTGGGCAGAATTGAAATAGGACGATAATTGCTGATTAGGCAAGATATTTGATATTGGTTTTTAATAAAAAGATCATGCTTTTTAAAAATTGTAACGATTTTTCCTATTTTCAGGATGTCGGGAAAGGTCCCTGTTCCAAATGAAATGTTAACAAGTTTGGTTAGTGGCACCAACAATTGCTTATAGCATTGTTTAAGCAACCAAACTGAAACGCCTATAATCCCCGCATATCCCGAGCCACCTCCTTCTCATCAACAGGGGTCAACACCAGAGACGTCACTGGCGATCGAAAATCTTGTGGGTGAGTAGTAGGTCTCGTTAAATTAGAGTTAGAGTCGGCCTCAAAGCTAAAGTACTTGTTGAATAAATTAGCTCTTTATGTTACTATCATATATTTTTGTCGACTTAATTTGAGTATTTTTTGAGAATTTTGAAACCTTTGATGAGTTATTAATTATGTTGTTCATTTTTTATATAAAAAGGGGATCTTGAAATTGTATCCATAATCTCTTTCAAAATACGAGACATTTTGGTATACATAATATATATATATATATATGTAAACGAGAATAATAATTATATAAAACTTTCGTGAATGGAAAACATTTGATGATTAACAGAAACATTATGTACATTATATCTTACAAATATATATTTAATTTAGATTGTGATATTCTTTAAAAAAAACTATGACAGACGACCCATAGTAAGTGGAAATGGGGGTAATTTTGGTGTAGTGCTAAATAAATCAATGTATGATTTCGAAAATGACCACTTAACTAAATACACTATCTTTGTCGTGACAGTGAAGAACATAAACAAGTTATGGCCTGTACAACACCGACACCTGACAGACCCATTAAGTGTTGACCGTTTCCTTTATTACACTCTCATTGAACAAGAAAAGGATACTGTCGAAAAAAATCATATGATTTGTACTTATTATGATGCTGTAAATAAGAGAATGTATAGGTTTGTGAAAAATAAAATAATGAAGCAAAAGCCTTTCTTTATTTATGGAACGAAAACAGGCTTGTTGTGTCACTTATTATGTTGTTTTTTTTTGGTCAAAAGAAAGTGGTGCATTGATCGTAATTAATAATTACGAGTGCAGCACTCGTGTCACGTTAGTCTTCAGCCTTCGTTTATGACTACATTTTCCTGAATGTACACCTCCTGAGGACAACCACTAAAAGCAACATAAAAAGTTTAGTACTGTTTATCTTTAACAGCTGTTTTATATTTTTATGTAAATCTTCTGTTCATGTATCAAAATCGTATGGTTTTAAATCTACTAAAACTACTCAACGTTTACATCAGCATAAACAAAAAACTTTTTAAGCCTATATTTATCAATAAAAGCACCATAGTGATACAACAATCATTGGGTAATTATGGCCAGTGAGGCGGGTTCCATGAAATATTTTACATGTCTAAAATGTTTCTCACTCTGCTTATGGTCACTTAAGCCTTAAAATAAATCTAATGAAGCTGTCATATTTTCTTTCTAAATCAAAAAAAATAGTTCCTGTGATAGTATGAAATTTTACTAATTTAACAGGATAATAATGAAGTGTCATTTAGAAGTTGAGCCTCATGAAGTTTGCCCTGTTATGAATACTGCTGAGTTGTTGATGAAGTATAGTTCAAGAAGTAAAAGTCAACATGTGAGTTTTGGTCGGCCTCAAGGGAGTGACATTGTTCATTGTTAGTCGTCCTCATTGTTACCACACTGCAACAATAGACATGTTTCAATGCCGTTGAAACGTATCGCAGTAATACCAATGTCAATCTCCCCGGGGAACTTCACAATGACGTACGTCACGCACATGGGATGAGAGTACGGGGTTCTTAAACAATCACATTAGTTATAAAACGTTAACAGATCCAGCTACGTTTCTCAAAAATAAATTTAATAATTATTCAAAAGTTAAAATTAAAAATCCATTTTTATTTCAGTTATAACTTTCCAATTAATAGTTTTGTTTTATTTTGCTTCTTTATTGTAAATTACTAATATTTTACCTTGTGCATGGTACAAATCATGAAAGTTCCTTGGATAGATCCCGTCCTTGCACGCATCCCACCTGTCCGGTCACCGTTGGTGGCTTTAAACCATTGGTCCACAGGTTAAGTGTTATACAAGGCTTCATAGCTCCAAATTCACCTGGAAAAATGAGATATCTCTTAATCCTAACTTTTTTAAACACATCGTAGCAGTATTTGAAAACTAGTATTTAACAAACGTACAATACAATGTACATAAATATTTTATTTAACTAATTTACGATAGTAAATAACACTTATTAACTGAGTAATTTTTAATAAGATGTTATATCCAGAACGTTATATAAATAACAAAAAAAAGTTGAGTAGTTTGAAATATTATAAAAATCCAAAATAGTTTCAACAGTTTTTCCTATATAAAATCTACGTATAATATTTTTTTCGCACGGGCCAACAAGAAATTACAAAACCGTCATAGGTCAAATATTTGTATGAGAAAACATACAAGCTAAGTGGGTTGGAACTGTAACCAATATGTGAGGATATAATACAGGCCGAGGGGTATTATATCGGTATTATAAATGTCTAATAACTATATCTACCAAGAATACACACAATACCAATAAGTATCTGAAGTTCCAAGTGGTTTATATGTAAATAAATAAATATAATATTGAATTGTTTGTATCGAAACGCTACAAGCACTTGTTCTTTTAATGAATTTTTGGAGTTTGCTTCGAGGTTCCATTTACTTAACAAACGGAAACGTCATCATTCAGTGGCACCTATGTTTTTTTCTAGTTGTAGCATTGCTTACCTAATGCATTACTAAAATAATAACACAGCCACTGGAACTAAAAACTCATATTTGATACATATCCCTGTATTGATACATAACCCTGTGGCCTAGATTCTTTTTTAGGCTAAAGAAGAAAATGGCAAGGCATCGACTAGTTGTATATCTTTCAAAAGATTTACCAACATGTTTTTTTGTATCTTTCAATAATATATGTCACACTTTGCTTTTCTATTGTAAAACACTGACCACTTTAAGTAAAACAGATTCAGCAAGATAATCACAAGGCTACTTCTTATAATCCACCGCATGAAACATAAATGACGTTTAGCGATGTTGCCTTGAGTTTCAGAAAGTTAGATCGCATAATGTCGCGTTTACCTGCAAATTCACAATTCTTCCTGTGATGCTAATTTTCAAAGTTTATATCACATAGTTTCACTAACTTTGTAAATACAGTATCAATAAATTGTATTATGTCAGTAAAATATTATCTCTCTATTCTAGGGTTTTTTATGAAGATGTTTCTAGTATATTCTGACTTTATAAATAGAAGCAAATGCAATTTTAAAAATTGCAAAATTTATTTATACTATCAGGATTATATAGGGCTAAACAAACTGTTAATTTAAGAAAGTCTACTTATTTAACTATTCTAAAAACTAAAATTATTACCATATCTGATACATTTGTGCACACTGTTACTACATTAAAGTATTTCTAATAACGTAGTATTTATTTATCTACTAGTTATAAAGGTCAGTTATTATTGTGCTAGCACATTATATGCTGTCGTGTGTTGCACTTGCTAAGTCAGCTTATTTGGAAATTTCTCGCCTTACAATAAAATGATTGTTACAACGACAGCTAAACAGTTAACACCAATAGTTATATTTTATGAGTGAGGAATTTGAATTAGTTAATTTACATGTTGATGAAGTTTACTTGGTGGCGTAAAATATTAGAAAAGTACATTTTTTTTATATGTCTACTGACATAATATTTATATAATACCTAACTAAGAACCTGTTTGAAATTTTTTTTGTATGAAGGTTGGTTGTATCTACTACAAGTTAAGGAAGCATATTTCATTAAAGCAATTGAATTTTAACCCCAAAAAAAGTATCCTGTAACCAAATATACATGTTCAAATGTTTAATTCTTATACATTAAATATTTTATAATATTTAAAATATATGATGTTACATTTTATAAATGCAACGTTAAATTCCGTTCAAACATTATAATTAACTCTACAAAAAATATAATTGATTTTAAAATTCAACAAAATATCTAACTTATCGGCATACTTGTTCTTTATTTTTATTTAAGTGTCACAAACAGCCGCTAAAATATGTATCCTACAAATGTTTCATTTTAAGGTACGTTTAAATCTTTCATTGAACTGATAATGATCCAAAGAGACCGAAATAAAAAATTCTTAAAGATTACTAATTATTGTCTTTGTATAATAAGTATATTTGCTATTGTTTTCTACCTTCATAAACAAAAGTTACTTATTTCTACGAAAATATTATTACATTATATGTTTTAATTCTATAGCCATATTCTTATTTTTTCTTTAATAAGATGTAAAAGATTATTATACATTTTCCCTGATATTCAAATTCAACAATATTTTGGAACTATTGTTCTTATTTGTTAACAAATTCTTTATCTGTTACTGAATAAATTATTTTAAAAATTACAGATTCTTCTATCACCTAGGTCGTCAGGTATAAAAAGTCTACCTCAAAATTATAAGCAGGTATATAACAATTTAGTTTCAGCAACAACCGGAAACGTGGAATAACATAACCCTTTCATTTTACCTACACGTACATCCTTTATAACACAGATACGCTACTTAAGTACTTCCTTTTTCTGTCAGATGACCCACTAACGGAAACACAATTTGAAGTTTGTATTTTACCTAACTCTAAACAGGCCTAAATGGAACTCTACATAAATATTATAGAGTTCCATTCCATTTTTTTATTTTTTTTGATTAATTAATTTAAATATTATCATAGCGCATTTGCTTAGAAAGATCCTAAACGTAAATAATGACCTTGTTATTGTATTAAGTTTAGAAAGAATACTTTGAACTATCATAATAATCAACTATGATAGGTAGAAAATATTATTTATCTTTCAGGTTATTCTTTTCAAAACACTTTTAAATATGCTGAAACTGTATCTCAATGGTTCTAACAATAACTGTGCCCACGTTTATTTATTAAAATCTTGAGTTAATTAAAAAGTAATGCCATTTAATAATGTATTTTGATTTGACTTAGTGTTATTTATTTGAATGAAAATAAGAAAGTCCTACTTTTAGCCCAATAATCAATATCTTTCATTTTGCATATGAAAAATGAATCAAATCTGTTCTCTAATTTAAAACCATTTATGTCTTAAAAATGAATTTATATTTACTGATTGTTGTGTCAAAATATAATATTTGTTACCTCATTGAAACCTGGCCTACGTTTTTATTTGATTTGGTGGATTTTGTTTTATATTAACTGAAGTTAATTTATTTATTTTTTCCAACTTACCAGACATACATCATTTTAATGCCTGAACTTTATTTAAAACAGACTGTCCACTTTTAACATTTTTTATTAGTATCTACATTAAAGAAATACTTTAATGTAGATACTAATAAAAATTTTTTCAGCTATATCGTTACATAATACTAGTATTTTAATGTAGGAGTAAATACTCCTTTGTTTATTCAGGTAAGTCACGTGCTGTCTTTAAAAAGATCAAAATACTGTTTGAAAAATATACCAATACTTTAATTTGTCTTCTGTTTAGTTACCTGGTGTTTTATAGTTTATTACTCGATTGAAGTGTTTAAAGACGTTGATTGAAGCTAGTTTATAGGTACAATGTGTAAGAGTTCATAACGTCAGAATAACAACAATAAAATGAAAATATATAATTCTAGTTTTTTATGTTTTTAATGCTGCAAGTAATTTATCTTATTGAATTGTCAAGTATAAAATATGTTTATTTTAACATGAAAATGACAAATATAAGTATAATATTTATATAAATATTGTTTAAAATTTAGTTTATAGCTAGTTGTTTAGTTGAGACTGGTGATGCCCCATCACATCATGTGCGAAACGTGTAGTGGCATTGTAAATAGTGTAAATAGCAAATTGATGGTATTTTATCTTTAGCAAAAGATTAAAAAAAATGTAGGAATTAACCGGTTGAAGTTAGGTTGAAGTAACCTTCTCCAACATTTAACCAGTGGCTTAAAGGTTAAGGTGGTGCGGCCGGTATTAGGGACAATTGAATTCCGCTAGGCAGCGAATCACAAACACAAATTCGACTCCTCCTCGCCTTGAGATGAAATGAAAATGAAAGTGCGTGCCTGTAGTTGTAGGTGCTGTGTCTCGCTCTACGTGTTTGTAGTGATTGGATTGTGATATGACATGTGGGAAAAAGTACAATTACCAACTGAGTCTAAATGTTAATGAATTTTGTAAATTTGGGGATTAAAGAGCATAAGATGCCCTTACACGTTGTTGTATTTCACGTTCTATTAAAATAAATCAAAAAAAAAAAATAAGTATTTTAAATCAAATTTGCTGGTTTTTAGTAAAATTACATAATTTAAAATAAATGTTGATTAAGACCAGTCCTGTAAGGATCTGCATTTCAATTTTGGGAATAATTGGGGTAATAGGTTCTCAGTCGTTATTGTACCAAAACAGCCCAAATTTGCATCTTTGAGGTGTTTTTTTAATAACTATAAAGATACTTTTAATGAATGAACTACTTGGATGTTGTCTAATTACTGATGTAAAAACATTAAAATCGAAAAAAGTTATCAGATTTTTACTAAACAGACTTAACTAAAGGACTACTTAACCACCACTTGTGACGGGATAGATGGACTGCCTGTAAGAAGGGGATTCCTCAACAGTTACCTTTGCAAGGAATATTCACGCTCAAAATTGCTTTACGTCTTTATCTTGTGTAAGCCTCCGGTCACTTCTTTACGGTCAAGACCACTGGCACAGTAAATCGCTTATAGTGATACTAAGAAGCTGCGTAAGCTGAATTTATATTAGTGTGTGTGTATATTTTTTATAATATAAATACATTTTAGATTATAATATTTAGATAACTATTAGTTTCAAATTTGTAGGATAGTATTCTATTCTCACTTACCATTCAAAATTCATGTTTAAGATATAACTAAAAATACCCCTCTCACTGTTCCAAACACTTTTGTTCTAACATATGATATTAATTATAATTAGAACAATATATTATATAGTAATTATTATAATCTATATATTATATAGTAATATTATATAGAACAACAAGAGTATATAGTAATAATTATAAAAACTGAAAAAATCATTTTTGAAGTAAAAAATTTTTATTTGTATAAAATTTGAGCTATGAACAAAATCTAGGAACCTTTTCCACTAACTCACTACCTCTACCTTTTTTATCGCAGTTACGGTTAGGTTAGATTAGGCGGCCACTAAAGTTGATCACAAAATGGTAAATCCAATTATTGACTTACCACCAAACGCGATCTTCGTCTGTAAGTTATTGGAAAGTGATAAGATAAGGCCAGCGATATCAGATTCTTAGCGGATAAGGAATACCACAGTGGACGTAAAGATTATTGGTGAACATTTTTTAGAGCAATAGAATGTATATCAAGTGGTAGAGAATTAACGTAAACAAAAAAAAAAAAGTAGTGGAAGTGAATTAATGGAAAAATCAAAATCTAGAATTGAATTCAGACTAAATATATAAATTATTAGATTAGGTTGTATATTATAAGAGAAATATTATAAGCTTAAAAATTGCATAGGCCAACACATTAAATTTCAAGTTGTTTTGAGGGTTTTTTTGTGGGGGGGTGGGGTTAGTACAATGTCTTCTTAACACTATCCAATAACAAATTCTGAATTATAATAACTTAAGTTCCATATTCCGGGCTTGCATATTTTTAGTTACATGCTCAAGTAATCTATAAACTTGTTTGTTTATTTTTATTTCTATTGAATTGTTTTTATTAACATTGTTAGAAAAAATGAGTTTTATGAAATCTCTCTTTTTATCTTTTAATTTTGAAACAAAGCTCTTTAGATATTGATAACAAGTAAAAACAAAATTCTATTACTGAACACTTTACTCAATTAGATGTCGAGTAACAACTTTCTTTCTTTAACAAGTATTCTTACTTGAAATATTGATAGATAACGGACATTGGTAACAATGGATCCAAATAAAGGAATCTTCCCTTTGTTGTCGGTCACAAAGGGATGGTCGCAATAAAATATATATTGCAATACGGGTTGAATTCCTTTTGGTAGATTGCAAATAAAAGGGTTTCCAGAAACCCTTTTATATTAAGCATGATATTGTATTATACTTCTTTCTTTGGATTCGATAATCCCCCCCACTATTAATATATTTTTAAAGATATTATGCAAATCAAACATTCATCAAATGATTCATGAAGGTTTCCAAGGTTTTTGTTTGGTTCATGCGCTTTCATGAAACATTATCATATAATATTATCAAAGAGAACGAGTTCTAAACATCCAATAAAGCAAAGTAATAATTGTCAGTAATACAACAGACAATAGAGATTATATTTTGAGCAAATCCACGATTTTCTTACTACCAGCTGAATATGTTTTCTGCACCCTAAATTACATTTTAAAATATTCATTTGGCTTCATATTGGCTTGCAGATTTGTATGCGAGCTTTCCTATCCAATGAAGTATAAATTAATTGCGTAACAAAGTACTAAGAACTTTGTCCAGTGCTTCTGAGGCTTTCAAAAACTGATCCACTGAAGTATAAAAATAGACACCTACATTTTGCTAATTTTTACTGAGAATTATTAAATATTTTATTCATTTTTCCAGTTAATTCTTCTAGTTTTTAAGGATTTATAGATTTTATCATTTTACTACTTTGCGATTTATAGCTATGCAATTTTTAAGTACAAATAAATAATGAGCGTTATTTCTTAATTTTTATTATATTCTAATAGTTCGATTTATTTGTTACTATGATAAATCAATATTTTTAAATTATGTTCATCTATATTAGAAATCTAACTATTTATTTGTTAGATAAATAGTCTAAAATTAAATAAATTAATTACATTTGTTTGAAATAAGTCATAATACTTTCAGTAGTGTTTTTTGTTATTTTTTATTTTTTCTACTATTAGTATACTCAAAATATATAATATATTGGTTTGATAACTCGTTTTCAAGTATTACTACAACAAATATGAGTGTACAAAGATGTTTTATTGAATTATTTCGTACCTCAGTACAAGTAAAAATTTCCTATTGCTGGATACTGAGGGGAATGAGACCTTTTTGCCATTATATATTTTATTGGGACCGACCGGAGAGGAAATAATCTTTTTTTGGGAAGTACTCCAACCAATGGCCTGCAGCTATTTACCCAATTTATTAAATCTCCGATTTGACTCCAGAGCGCTCTTTTAAAAAATTCTGGAACTAAAAGTAAATTAAAAACACTACGACCAATGGCACGACGATACTAGCCAGCCGTAACTATAGCAATGCTTTTTACGTTCCATAGCTGTCAAATTTCAGTTATATATCTGCTAGAATCTGATAAACTGCATGTGTAATAAATATTTGAATTTATGTGCATGTAAAATGTTCAAGATAATGGAGTTACGTACTGTTAATAGTGCCCTATACATTTGTATTGTTAACATATTGTTACAGATTGCCAGATGCAGTGTCCCCTTGGCAATGACGTGCGTTAGAGATTCACTCAATCACCACTAAGCGTGCAAATGTTAAGTCTGGAGATACAATGAATGGAGTATAAATATTTGTTTTTTTACTATTATAGTACATAATTATAAAATTGTCTTAGTAAGTTTTTACGCCTGAAATTTGATTACAAATTAGATTGTTGAAAATATTTAAGTTTGTTCCTCTGAGAGTAAACTTCTTGATATATTAAAAAAATTAAATATATCTCTTTTAATTAGTTTAATTTAAATTAAATTAACTTTAGTGTAATAGTTCACCTACACTCATCACCCTCATTCGAAATCCATATTCGCCCATAGCATGACGATTGGTGTCTTAAGTTTAAATAAAAAATAAACAAATAAATTTAGGCCCATATTAATTTGTTTTAATAACGTCACATGGACGGGTAAAAAGTAGATCTGATTTCTCTGTGGCTAAGCGTATAAGACTATTTATGGTATCAAGTTCGGTATTTTTATTTAAATACATAACAATATAAGCTTTTAACGTAGTTAACAAATGTAAAGTTTATTCCTCTTAATAAATTCGAATATTTGCACTTGATTACATTCTTAAATTGAATAGTTTTATATATATATATATATATATATATATATATATATATATATATATATATATAACAATTATATATATATATATAACTATCAATACTATATATATATATATATATATATATATATATATATATATATATATATATATATATATTCTTATATTGAATTATCAGGTTATGTAATAAATAAATTACGTTATTATGTATATACTTTGTAAGCTAGAAAACAAGCCATATTTAGTCAAACATATGCACTCTCCATAGAAACGTAATATTTTATAACATTCTGTTTAGTAGATCCTTTTATACTTTGGTAGGATTATCAGGAACGTTATACCTTGTAAGCTTCTTCCCAGCTCCGGTTGGCTTTGTTATATCCACGTGTACTATTGTAGTCTTTCAAGTAAAATATATATTTACTATTTTATTTTTCCCTGTCAAGTATCTTTATCGTGACAGAGAAATAAAACAAAATAACATACTAGGAATATAAAGTTGTCGAATCATGCTTTATATAAGTTTGTACTAAATTTATTTAAATATAAAATAAAAGCCTCATTTTAACACATCCGAAAAATGAGCAAAACATAATCTTTTGTGAAACATGTATTATATCAAGCACTCCTACAAACGCCTGATTTTGTTTAAGTGTGCAAAATTACTATTCTCAATAAAAGTAAAATATAGCCAGCCGATCGTGTCACCTCAGCCTTCGGCCTCGGTCTGTGTCCACGACTACATTTACAGCTGGAGGACTAATAATTTGCAACAGAACCAATATTGAGTATCGTTTTTGTGTATCAGCAGGTTATTACTATTTCAAAATCAGAATGATTTTTATTCACATTGAAAATGTCCAATGCTTATATAATCAGCAGAAATGTATTTTATTATTAAAAACAATGCAGTGATAGAACATCATTGGATCCTTAATGACATTAAGGTGGAGCCAAGGTTAGTTGTTTATAAATATGTGATATTTCCCGCCATCCTTGGTCTTTTAAAGCTTTAAAATGAATGCAAACAAGCTATCTTACTGTCTTCTTCCTAGGTGGAGAGTTATTGGAACCAATTAACTTATAGAAAATGGAATTTTAAAAAATTAAAATACTAATTTATGTAAATTTTATAGTTGTACATTGAAAGTAATTTTTTGATAAAACTCCACAAATTGTATTTGATTCAAAAGTGCTTTCACCAGTTAAGGCATCTTTAGTTGTTTAAACTCTTATTTAAAAATGACTTTACAACCTATCAAATTTCATCAAGAATGTACGACAGAAAAAGTTGTAAAGTATTTTTGAAATGTTTAAGTTTTGTATTAGTGGATTATGATATTATTTATTTATTGTTATTCATCTCTAAGACGCCGATCGTAGAGATATGGGCGAATATGAGGAGTGAATGAGTGTGATGAGTGTAGATGAACGAGTGTAGTCATTGTTACTATCTGAGTTCGGGTTAGCTCAGAAAGGATTATTTATTAATAGCCCAATAGCCAGGGCAACTTTGGGACCTACAGCTTTACGTGGAATCCGAACCACGTCATATTGGTCTGATTTTCAGCTAACTGACAAGTCTGACACTCAGTTATCTCCCCTACACAACATCCGAACCTCGACTACCATTCAACACGGACACTCCCGACTTCCTAGTAGTGTCTACGTTGATGACAACCATTGAGCGGACGCCGTGCCGGTATTAAGAGAACCGAGCATGGAACCTATCGCCTAAAATCTCCCAAACATTTTGTCCCCAAGTAGCTGAGTTACAGCACTGCGCCACCAGTACCGACGTGGTTTTTTCTATATTATCAGTTATGATTACGATCCGTTGATTACTTTATCAATTATGATTATGATCTACTTATCGTTATAAGAACGGAGGGTTCAACTTTAACTGCTAGTAACTACGTCGAAATTCAGTGGAAGAACTTGTTCCAGATGAGTTCGTCCGTCTTAACATTATTAATGTATTCAGTTTGTCGACCTAACTCACTTCTCACTGACTAAAAACTGAACTGATAATTGAAACTCCAACCAGCTTGTATTGGAAGTAGTTTGTAGCTTTCAGAACTGTGCACTGCCAATGTTTTTCGATTGTATTTACATTCGTTTATCAGCCCAGATCTTTGGCCCAGTCAAAGTAATAATGTCTAATCTACCTAATATTCCAAACCAGGAACCCATTATAGTATTCGGTACATATGTACGGTGGAGCTCAAAACCATATCTATATTATTGCAGGGTAAACGATTATTTTACTATCAATACAATTATTAATTTGAATTATTTTATAAAGAAAACTAAAAAATAATTAATAGTTTTAGTATTATACATTATGAGATTTTTAATAAATAGCGAACACACTAAAAAGGTATAACTTTTTTAAGGAGATGCCGATCACCTCTTCGGCCTTACACTGCTTCTTTCCTATGGACTTTCACAGATGAAAACTTTCAGTCAAGGCTTGGATGCGATCTTTGTTTACTAGTCTCGACGTCTCAGCTCAACCGCCTCACTCCGATGGTCGAGCCGGTGAAGTCTAACTTGTTGTATATACAACTTAGTTTTATGACCTCAATCCTTTATTCATTGTTTTTAGCTCTGGTTTGTACGTTAAAATAGTGGCAGGACTAACTGTATTCCGTAAATCAGTTCAAACTGGTTTTTGAATATTAGTAATAAATGTTTCGGTATAATACCTTCTACAGTTACTAGAATTTAACAGTATTTTCTCACCCACCAACTCAACAATTCACAGTGGTGACTTAACCACAGACGCACAGTTATAATTATAAGCATTCATTCAAACAAAAGGCCATGTGTGGAAGTCTTGAATCTTAAAAATCACAAAATGTTATATTTAATACTATCAATATTCTAAAAATCAGATCTTAAAAACAAATTAAAAATATTTAGACTCTAAAATGACTGTAAAGTAAAATATAATGATTTTATACATCACAAATTGATTATTACAGTGTATTATTAGTAATACTTCACCCCACTTTTTTGTGACTTCAAAACATTGTAAACAGTCAATTAAAAAACTATTATTAAAATCATAACACAACACATCGAGTAATAAATGAAATATATGTTGTGTCTGTATACCAGTAATCCTATTTACTGAAAAATTATAAAATTGAAAAGGAAGTATTATATTCCATAACATAATTGTATTAAGAATACACAATTAATATTGGTTTTTATGTTGGAATGTCTTATATGAATTATATTTACAAAACTTATATCACTGCTTCGGTCAAATGGATTGTACAAAACAGTTGAAGTATGCTTGTAGAATTAGGGTTGTTTTATAACATTGACACCTAAACAATAATTAAGAAGACTAAGAATATTATTACAGGACGGTAAGCAAGCTAGAGGCAAAGTTCTCATTTACATACATATTGGTTAAAATACTTGGTTGTTTGAATGCATAATCCCAGACTTTCAGAGCGTGGCAGCGTTGGCAAACGTAAGGGGGGGAGATTTGTTCATAGAAGAAAATATATTTGTGT
The DNA here is from genome assembly GCA_035578905.1 of Stictocephala bisonia. Classification (NCBI taxonomy): domain Eukaryota; kingdom Metazoa; phylum Arthropoda; class Insecta; order Hemiptera; family Membracidae; genus Stictocephala; species Stictocephala bisonia. The sequence goes on along the minus strand of JAQJVL010000031.1, from coordinate 2,636,452 downwards.
TTATTTACCTTAATATAAACTAATAAAATGTTTATCCATTTTCTAAGTTCATATGTATAGTTTTGAGTCAGACATTCCATTTATATAGAACAATATTCTTTTAAAAATTATAAACCTTACATCGAAATGTAATTAAGGTTATTTTTTAAAAATATTCCTCATGTTTAACACTACCCAAAATAAATATTATCTAATTTATTTTATATTATGTTTTGTATTTTATAGATGTAAAAGTGTTTATTATAAATGTCGTCTGAAGCTGAGTGCTTGATTATTTGTACACCCAACCATAACATGAGTCCATCTTCATTGCAGTGACATTTACACATTTACATATTACATTTCGGCAATCACACCACATGAAAACCTCGTTCAAACATACGAAATATGTTAATGATGGAGTATCAGATGAGGGAGACAAAGGTAGTTGGGCATTTGCCATCATTACGTGAAAACTACCAATCTCGACGTTTCGATTTGGTAAAACCCAAACCTTTTTCAAGTGCTAAAAACTAAATTACATCTATACAAACATGCTATAAAACTACGTTCTTAAACTAATAAACTTATCTACTTTAATAATTATCTACATTTTAACCTAGATTTACAACCCTGTTAACATTTTTATATTTAGCAGAAGTTCATTTTGTTGTACCCTATTCTAGGATCTAGGTTAAAATGTAAATAATTATTACAGTAGATAAGTTTATTAGTTTAAGAACGTAGTTTTATAGCATGTTTGTGTAGATGTAATTTAGTTTTTAGCACTTGAAAAAGATTTGGGTTTTACCTAATCGAAACGTCGTGATTGGTAATTTTCACGTAATAATGGCAAATGTCCAATTACCTTTGTCTTCCTCATACGAAATATGTCATGCATTTTCAGTATAATATTTTATCCCAATTTTCCCCCTTCCAAGGTCAGAGTTGATCTACTAATTGGTCGGACTCCCAATAAGAGAACTTACGGTTACATATATAACGTATGATGATCTATCAAGACTTCATGGTTTCTTCTAAAAACCACAACACAAAATTGTTCAAGAGATGAGAAAATTGCATCATAATCTCATAGTAAAAAAATTTATAGCATTAAAACAATGTAACATTATAACATGAAATAGCAATGAAAACCACAATATCACTAACTAATGTTATAATATAATGTTATAAGCTGTTTTTTTTACATAATTATAGCATAAAAATTATGTAGTATCACAATGAAGAGAGGTCTTACAGTAATAAAATTAGAAAAAATATAAGAACGAAAGCTGAAACAATACTATAACAAGACCAGGTAAAATACTAGAATTCTCTCTAAAATTGAAACCACCAGATGCAATAGTAAATCAATATACTAGATAATATCTTTAATATACTCTTTCAATTTGAAGGTAACGAACTTAATCAATAAGCCGGGAGTTCTTTTTATGTTTTCTTTTGTCTAACCTAATGAAATAAAGGTGGTATTAAGCTATAAGAATTCCAGTTCACCGTCAATAACCTTATTTAACTAAACAGGGTTATTTTTACATCGTTTAGTGAAATGTAGTTATTGTAATACGGCCACGTAGTGGTGTAAAACTTTAAATAATTACTCCCAATATTGTAATACAGCCAGGTAGTGGTGTCTAACTTTAATGTAGTACTCCCAATATTATAATACAGCCAGGTAGTGGTGTCTAACTTTAAAGAATTACTCCCAATATTGTAATGCAGCCAGGTAGTGGTGTCTAACTTTAAAGAATTACTCCCAATATTGTAATACAGCCAGGTAGTGGTGTCTAACTTTAAATAATTACTCCCAATATTGTAATAAAGCATTACATAAAAGAGGACTTTCACAGTTTTTATTCAGATTAGACTAAGTAAGAACATGGAAGACACATTAGAAAACAGAGACACCAAATGTCTGAATTTGGGACAGAAAAAGCACAAATTTTCAGTAAAATCAATATCAATGTTGATCTTACTGAATGAGCCTTTACGGATGATGCAGTGTTGATAACTGAAGAGCATACTTCATTGACTGCGGGACAATACTGGTTTAAAAATATCTTTCAAAACACTAATATATTGAGCACAAAGTTAATAGGACAAAAATTATGAAACTAAGAAACGCATGTATGTAAAAATTAAAAGATTTTGTGAATTCAAACAGATCGGGTAATTGATACAAACCAATGAATTGGATATCATGAATAATAAAAAAGGTACATAAATTAAAACTTGTGCACAAATTAACAAAAAACTACTGCAATAAAAAATTTATATCTATCCAAGCAATGAATAGACATAGAATTCTGGAACACAAGAATCATACGGATCAGAGTTGCCTAACAATAAAAAATAAATAATAACTAAGAGAACCATAAAATATGTATAGAAAAATTCTATGAACAATTCTGAGCCCTGAAAAAACCAAGTAAATATATGGATTAAAAAGAGAAATGAATATGTGTATGAACAAATAAGAATTATCACAGGTAGAGTAAAGAAAAAATGGCTAAAACTATATGGATATTTAAATACAATGGATTAAACACGAATAACAAAGAAGATTTTTAATTACCTAACTAAACTGAGAATAAAAACATAAGTGAGGTGCCAATAAAATGAGTATAACAGAAGAAATAGTCATTTCTACCACATCACGCTACTAATAGAAATCACAACCTTTGAAGAAAACAAAGTTATTATTCAGGTGATAAAAGACGAATGATACAAAAAAAGGTTAAGAACTCGAAAGAAAAAGAGACATCATTAGTCTTTTGAGTTATTTTGCCATCATCAAAGTTACATTAAGTTCATAGATGGCCGAATTAATATGCATAGCAAATATTAATAACTTTAAATAATACATTTTATTATAAAAATGTATTCGTTCAAAAGTGTTATGCATCATAAATATTGCAAAAGAATTATAGTATATACAAAATATTGAGACAAACTTATTAAGCTGTATAAACGAAGAAGACCAGGGTGGCACGTATCAGCCGTGTGAGCTCAAAGATCTTTAATGCAAGGGTTAACAAGATTTACGGACTGGTTACATTGTCCGTTTACCTCCGTACATGTACATCAAGTACAAGGTCTTGTACAAAAGTTCCAGTACCAGTGTTGGTAATGAAGTACACCAGGTGGAAACGTATTAGCAGCGTGATCTCAAAGACCTCTAACGCAAGGGTTAACAAGATTTACGGAGTGGTTGGATTGTCCGTTTACCTCCATACTGTTACACCCTGCCAGGTTAGGGCGTAGCGGGGGGGGGTTGTTCATACCAAGAGCAAACTCGCTTACCTTGTATTCCTGGTCTTTACACCATCCGTCAATTGGCTGCAAGGGGGCGGGTATTCAGCGGGTAGAGACCCAATGAGTGACGCAGAGACCAAACTCAAATACTTTAATAGAAACTAAAGGTAGCACAGAAGCGACCGCACCTCACTCGCCGAAATTACGCACAACAGCTCCCTTAAAACCAACCCCACAGCCCTTACATCTAAATAACACCCGGACCGAAGGTCATGGCTCCTCGCGGTGCACCACTCCGCCAGGCTGGACGTCCACGCACCTCGGCTGACTCCTCACTCCCCCCGGCGTTGTCCCCGAGGAAGCTGACCGCACCTTCCCCCTCTCTTTATAACCAGACGCGGGAATATGGGCCCCGCGTCACAATACATCAAGTACAAGGTCTTGTACAACAGTTCCAGAACCAGTGTTGGTAATGAAGTACATCAGGGTGAAACGTATTAGCAGTGTGTCTCAAAGGTCTTTAAAGCAAGGGTTAACAAGATTTACAGAGTCGTTACTGTCCGTTTACCTCCATACAGGTACATCAAGTACAAGGTCTTGTACAACAGTTCCAGTACCAGTGTTGGTAATGAAGTACGCCAGGTGGAAACGTATTAGCAGTGTTATCTCAAAGACCTCTAACGCAAGGGTTAACAAGATTTACGGAGTGGTTGGATTGTCCGTTTACCTCCATACATCAAGTACAAGGTCTTTTACAACAGTTCCAGAACCAGTGTTGGTAATGAAGTACACCAGGTGGAAACGTATTAGCAGTGTTATCTCAAAGACCTTTAACGCAAGGGTTAACAAGATTTACGGAGTGGTTAGATTGTCCGTTTACCCCCATACATGTACATCAAGTACAAGGTCTTGTACAACAGTTCCAGAACCAGTGTTGGTAACGAGGTACATCAGGTGGAAACGTATTAGCAGTGTTATCTCAAAGACCTTTAACGCAAGGGTTAACAAGATTTACGGAGTCGTTACTGTCCGTTTACCTCCATACATGTACATCAAGTACAAGGTCTTGTACAACAGTTCCAGTACCAGTCTTGGTAATGAAGTACACCAGGTGGAAACGTATTAGCAGTGTTATCTCAAAGATCTTTAACGCAAGGGTTAACAAGATTTACTGGGTGGTTACATTGTCCGTTTACCCCCATACATGTACATCTTGTACAAGGTCTTGTACAACGGTTCCTGTACTAGTGTTGTTAATGGAATGAAACTACTGAACATTAAATAATATATAATTGTTTTGTCCCTTATTAATAAATTTTAATTCATTTGACTTGTATGTATTACCCAAGTTTTCCTGCAAGTATTAATTCTAAATTAATTCTAACTCAACCTTTTTATTAACATTATATATTTTACCAAAAATGCACGTGATAAATACTACATCTTAACCTACGAGTGTAAAAATATACAAAAACTGCAAATATGAAATATATAATGTTTGTCCTTGAACTAAATAATCGTGTATGAATATTGTGTCTTTTATGTTTGTATATATAGACTATAACAAATAAGTTTTTTTCATTACAGTTTAGACTACTATTATCTTAGAAGAATTTAGAAGCAATTTATATTTAGTACTTTTTACAGACTTAACACCTTGTTAGGGTTTCTTCACAAAATGATGCGAAATTTCCAACAAGTCTTGTCTACCCAATCATTTGAGCCAATTTTAACAGTGTGTTATATGGGTAGTTAAATAATACCAAAATTATTCAATATGACCTCTTCCAAATTACCGTTTTAACATACTAATTATGAATAATTGAGACACATTTAAGGCTAGTTTTTAATCACAGCGGGATGAAGGCTCTGTAGATATATTTTGTCTGTTAGATACAATTTACGAAGTGTCACTTTTTAATAAGAATATTCCCAACAGTAAACAGTGATTGTTTCTAAAAACACAACGATAATTTAGTTAGTGAATCCCTTAATTTTAAAATGTGACTTTATGAATCCAGATAAATCTGTATATTTGTTTAAAACCCTTCTTTTCTATTGCTTTTAATAACATCATAGGATCATTTTAGTATTGTGGATAGTATTTTTGTGTAGTTTGACTCTGTTCCCTCCCAGTATTCCATCATTCTCTGGAATGTCCGTTGTAGATCTCCTTCTGAAAATACCCTTTCTGCTGCTCTAGATCCATTACTTTTCTTCACTGCATCTTATTTAGTTGGATTTTAGTACGTGAATTTTTGTATGACTATTTATTCGTTCTTCATTAGTTTTATTAAGTTCATTTATATATTCCTGTATTATTCAGCCAATTTTATGTTGTCCTTAGATTAATCAGTTTCATTATGGTTTGTTTACTTAGTACAGTCGATTCTATTTCCTCGTACATTTCATGTTTAGATATTAATCTACAACCATTTTACTGGGTAAGCCTGTTTTATCCAAGAATTAATTATTATTCTTTCAGTTTTTAATAATCAATTTATAGTAAAAGCAAATAAAATACGTTCTTATAAATACTATTTATTTTCTATGATTTAAACATTAGCTTTGTGGTATATACTATCGTTTTAAATCTCCCATGGTTTTAATTATATGAATTAACCTTGATACTGTATAGAATATATGTAATCGTATATACCTGAGTTATACAGACTCCCTAGGGCCAGCCAACTTTACAATATTACTCTATAATAAAAGTGAACTTGTGTTCATTGCTTCACGGAAGAGGATTACCTAACTGCATTAAAACTTTCTGTAAAGTTGTTTCAGGCTTTCCAGTTGATTGCCGTTCGGTCTGATATAATACTACAGCAAATAATTACATTAGATTGGGTTTTGTATTAAAATGTTAGCTTTAAATACCAAAGACTGTTTTAAGTATTAATTAATTGAATTTTGACAATATTTATACACTTTAACCCCTCAACAAAGCCAGTGTTCTCCTGAGCTTTACGAGAGCTACATAACAAGATCTACTAAAATATATAAGAATACCGATCATTCCATTCGACTCCATGGTGGGGCAACGAGTTAGTGTCATCAGACAGAGTGCACCAAGCTCTTATAGGGGCTAAATACCACAATCCACTAAAATATATAAGAATACCGGTCATTCCATTTGCCTGCATGGTGGAGCAACGAGTTAGTGTCATCAGACAGAGTGCACCAAGCTCTTATATGGGCTAAATACCACAATCCACTAAAATATATAAGAATACCGATCATTCCATTCGACTCCATGGTGGGGCAACGAGTTAGTGTCATCAGACAGAGTGCACTAAGCTCTTATAAGGGCTAAATACCACAATCCACTAAAATATATAAGAAAGTAGGTCATGATATCTCAATCCAAAGTGGGGCTACGAGTTAGTGTCATTATACAGAGTGCACCAAGCTCTTAAAAGGGCTAAATACAACAATCCACTAAAATATATAAGAAAGTAGGTCATAACATCTGAATCCAAGTTGGGGCTACGAGTTAGTGTCATCAGACAGAGTGCATTAAGCTATTAGAATGGATAAATACCACAATCCAATAAAATATATAAGACGTTTAGACATTACATATGGATCCCTGGTGGGGCTACGAGTTAGTGTCATAAGACAAAGGTCACCAAGATATAAAGAGGACTAAATAATACAACCCACTAAAATATATCAGAATATCGGTTTGTACAAAGAACACAACTCCTGAATATTGTATTAGAAAAAAACATAATCAAGGAGAATATATGTCTGAGGAACATTAAGTTCGACCTTTTCCCTCTATACCTACATTTAAATAATAAAACTCAATAGTATACTGGATAGAATAAATAAATATGTGACCTTTTGAAACATTTATGTTTTTCTTTCATTAAACACATTTGACACTACTCTTTAGATTTCAAACATGTTAAACTCCATGTTTGCGTGCATGCGTGCGTGCGTGTGAGGGAGGGAGGGAGGGAGAGAGAGAGAGAGAGAGAGAGAGAGAGAGAGAGAGAGAGAGAGAGAGAGAGAGAGAGAGAGAGAGAGAGAGAGAGAGAATTAGAGAGAATATAACATAACTCTTGCCTCACTATATTAATCCGTTTAATGTTGTCATGGCAACTATAAAGACAGTAGGCTGCGGGCTGGCGTCCAAACAATTTTATATTATATTTATTAAATATTTTACTTATTTTCAGTTAATTCACTACCATAACCATAACTTGTGGTAACCTAACTTAAAATAGCTAAACCTAACATAACCTAACATAACCTTACCAAACCTAACATAACCTAACCAAAGTAGTGGTAGGGAATCAACGTAGAATATTCAAATTTTGAAACAAGACACATTTCTTAAGTTATAAACACGTGCCTATTATATAAATTACTGATCCTTGAAAATATTGAAATATTTCTGAATCTGAAAAACCCTTTTTTAATCTTATTGAGATAAATAATTAAAGAATCTTTGTACAATTCATCTTTGTTATTTTTTATACTCCTCCTACTACTGTATTTGGAAAATATATATATTTTTTCATTATTACTAATTTATTTTCCAAGTGAGACGGGTTCTTCCCTGTAACGAGGTCGAGTGTTCAGTCCTTGGCCACTAGTACCCCCTCGGTATAAGTGCAGAGATAATGAAGTGTGTTGGGTTCAGTCGTCACGGCAGCATCCTTTATTAAATAGCAACTAACCTTTATCAGATATGTATCCTCGTATTCTTATAGTTCAATCTCGTATAAGTATATAATTCAAACAACAACATCATTTAAGAAGTAAGAATAGTATTTCGTGTTCCATTACAGAACACATTAAAATGGCCCAACCATAAACAACTTGTATGTCACTGAAGGTATGGCTAATGACCCAACTTAAGGTTTATAATGTACTGTTTAAAAGATAAAATACTGTATAGCAAGCCTTTAATTATATTCATATTTTGATACGACAAAAATAAAAGTGAACATTTACTTTATTTAATAGTACGTTACAATTTTACAATTCAAAAGAGTTGTTGAATATATTTAAACTATTTTTCTTTTAATTTCTTAGAAATTTGTACTGATACCGTTTAATTATTGTTTTCTTTGTATAATTTTTATTATTATGTTTGCAGTAGTTTGTAACTTTTTACAAGAATCAGATAATCATGTCCTTACACGATTTTTTATAGAAATAATTTTTGTTCATAAGTTAGTATATAGTTTATTTTATTTCCTTTTATTCTGATATTTCTTCACTCGTCCATAAAATGTAATTTTCGTTTAAATTTAGGATAAGGTGATAACTGAAGACGAAATAATTATTTTACCTGCTAAAACTTTTTACACTACGTTAAATATCTGCCAAAAATTTAACTATTTAGTAATGTGTTCATAAATATCACAAAAACAACGGGCAGTTTACAATGAAAATCGTTTTACAAGTAGAAATATTGTCGTCAGTTTGTCATTCCCCAAACACCAACAGCTGGGGACATTTGAAACTCGTAACGATCGTAAGTTTGGCCATTGTCAGAGTTTAGATGGCCTTAGGGTGACACCCTGCTAACGGGAAAGATATCTAATGTATTATAAATACATTCGTAACGATCGTAAGTTGGGCCATTATCAGAGTTTAGGTGACCTCAAGTTGACACCCTGCTAACGGGAAAGGTATCTAATGTATTATAAATACATTCGTAACGATCGTAAGTTTGGCCAGTGTCAGAGTTTAGATGGCCTTAGGGTGACACCTTGCTAACGGGGAAGGTATCTAATGTATTATAAATACATTCGTAACGATCGTAAGTTTGGCCATTGTCAGAGTTTAGATGGCCTTAGGGTGACACCCTGCTAACGGGACAGGTATCTAATGTATTATAAATACATTCGTAACGATCGTAAGTTTGGCCATTGTCAGAGTTTAGATGCCTTAGGTTGACACCCTGCTAACGGGGAAGGTATCTAATGTATTATAAATACATTCGTAACGATCGTAAGTTTGGCCATTGTCAGAGTTTAGATGGCCTCAAGGTGATACTCTGCTAACGGGGAAAGTATCTAATCTATTATAAAAAAATTGATTATGTGGTTATAAAATTACATTTTAGTTTATTTTTAGTAAAATGAAAAGTATCAAAATGCTGTATCATTTCACACGGAATCAAATAAGAACTCTTTTATCACCCAACCTCCTAACTATACTCGTTATCGGAGTATATATCATGGGGAAAGAACACAGGAACGACTCATCTGCACTGCTGTAACTAAATTGAGCTTCAATTAGTTAACTCCAAAGGTTGAATGTTACTTTTATTGAATATGTACAATCTGACCCAGTCTTTCAATTACTCAGCCTCATCGATGTGTCTACATAGACCCAGGAACTATTTTATCGCAACTAAGATTCTACCTGCTATCAATTCCACAGTCCTATCCGAAGTTTTCATTGTGTTGGTTATGTCATTTCTCACTTACATTACATATTTTTGTGGTACTTGAATGGGATTTTAATGCTGAGCATGGGCCTGACTGTTATGCCTTTTTTTATCATTGAAATATCTCATATTTCGTTAATTTCTATGTATTGCTAGTATTTAATTTCATATTTCAATGTTATATTGTTTTACTATCTGCTGTTTGATACTCGTACTTCTGCTGATACTTCCGTTATTGAGATAGTATTATGTATTTATTATTATTGTTCATGATTTATATGTTATACTTTTTACAAAAGTACTATAGAATTAAAAATGGTGCTCTACGTGTCTAAAACTAAATGATAACTATTTGTTTATTATTCTTGGTACAATATATTAGTTAAAATTCACGACAAATTTATGTATTTAAATTCTAAAAAATATTTGCAGTGAAACTCTCACATAAATGTTAGACTAAAAACACTGGAGACATGACGTCGGATATAAAAGGTTCCTAAATATAATTATATTTCCAGACAAGTTTTAAACCATTATTTTCAGTAGGGTATACACACCAACATTTAGGTTTTTACACTAATAATCCAATACAATATAAAAGGTAAATTTTTCTTAAGTACAAAATTGAGTTTGGTAGTTTTAGATTTCACAACAACAACAAATATGCTATAGTTACTGGATGAAATTTGTCCATATATTTTAGTTAAAATCGGAAAAAATCCTATTTTTATTTTATATGAGAAAGTATCGTGGACAAGGTTACATGATTAGTGTAAGAGTTTTGTAATTTGGTTAGAATACAATTACATTAGGTGGAATGGTATTTGACATTTATATGAAGGTGTGTTCAGCACCGCTGAATATATCACCTTACAATGTGCTCCCTGGCAGATAGAGGAAGTTCTGAGGAAGCGTAGCTGTGAGACTTGTCCTTACTGAATGCTCCAGAATTTTTCAAAATAAATCATCATTATGTTTTTGTGATAATGATAGTTATTAAGAAATAATTTATATTTGCCTTTTTTATTGTCTATAAAAATGTGTCTAAACAATTTTAATTGTTTTTCTAGTTATTTAACTTACAATTTGATAAGTATAATATTTGGTAATAATTTCGTACAACTGTTGTCCTAAAAATCATTTTAAAATATAAATTTTTGCCCAGTTTATAAATATTTTATTTTTATCATGTACAATAGTTCCAAATAATGTAAGTACTGTAATTATTTAGCTAACTATTAACTACAATGTATTTCAAGGCACTCTTGTTAAAAAGGCAAGTAACTGCCTCAACCGGTGAAAGCACTCTTAATGAAAATTAAATTTGTAGAATTTTATTAAAAATTAACTTTCAAATTAAAACCTAAGAAATTCCATCAAGAATATACAACAGAAAATGAAAATTAATCATGAGATAACTAAATAAAGGATAAAATTAATTGATTTCAAGAAAATTTTCTAAGGGATCTCAAGGAAATTTGACGGCAGAAATAGAATATGCCGTAAGTAATACCAGGTTTGATAAGTCATAATATGGGATATAATGTGTCCACTAATTTACTATTGTTATTGGGGTCATTATATACCACTACGTAATGTATTTTTATTTTCTTTTTATGGTTTGTCTAAACTGCTAAAGATTAAAGAAAACTTGTTTGTAATTTTTCTGAAGTCCTAATATTGCTTGGTATAGAGTAGACCTATGAGGTGAGTGATAAGCTCATTATAATAGCCCATGATATAGTGTATTGATTGATGTTATATAATTGAAATGGAAACAAAATTAAAGTCAAAAACATTTTAATTTCATTTCCAAAAAGGCATTTTTATTAATGTTAAATTGCATTACTTTATAAAGGTAACTGAATAATTCTTTACATTATAGGACAACTGTTGCCGATAGCTTTCATCACAGTTTCTAGAATAACGAATTTATGTTGACAAACAAAATATTATCTCTATAGAATTTGTGTGCATTTACGCTTTATGACGTGTGTTTTTGTTATATTACCTAAAATCAAATGAGTTTATTAGTAAGTCCATCATGAGTGTTTAATCCGTGATAAGTTATGTAAGTAGAGTAGTTCAAAACCAGTATCATTCCTTTTGACTCCTTCGGGTCTGAGGAAGGTAAACGTTGTTTTCCAAAATCGATTACCACAATTTTTGTGCATTTAGCACTTATATTGTGCATTTGTGTTGTGTGACGTTTATTCATATTTTATATGCATTTGAATTAGACATAATGAATCTAATCTTAATTTAACAAAGTCATAAGAGCAAATTGTTAGATAGATCACTGTTATTCATTATTAAGACGCCAGTCGTAGAGATATAGGTGAAATTGAGAAGAGAATTATTTATTTTATTTAATTCCTGTATTCCCTTGGGGGACGTAGGGCTGCAACAAATGCCTTCCATCGCACCCGATCCTGTGCCAGCTGCTTTACTTCTTCCCAACTCTTGCCTTCCTCTCCAATCTCCCTCTCGACTGACCTCCTCCAAGTTATCTTCGGTCTTCCTCTCTTTCTACTTCCTTGGGGATTCCAATCTAGGGCTTGTCGGCTGATGTTGTTAATGGGCCTTCTTAGTGTATGGCCTATCCACCCAAACTTCCTCTTCTTAATGGTATCACCAATAGGATTTTCATTTGCTCTTCGCATCAATTCCTCGTTTGAAATTCTATCTGGCCAGTATATGTTAAAGATTCTTCGGAGACACTTATTTATGAAGACTTGCAGTTTACTTGTTACTGTTTTAGTGACTTTCCATGTCTGGCAGCCATATAGAAGGATCGACTTTACATTGGTTTCAAAAATCCTTAATTTTGTCTTTCTTCTTATTTGACCTGATCGCCAAACTGGTGCAAGTTGGGCAAATGCTCCTTTGGCCTTCCTAATCCTACTGGTTACATCTTCATCAGTTCCACCCGTCTTAGAAACAATGCTTCCCAGGTATTGGAATTGTTCCACTTGTTCAATAAATTTGTTATTCACCACCAGCGGCTGATTATTTCTATTATTTATCCTCATTTCTTTTGTTTTTTCAAAATTTATTTTTAGGCCAACTTTTTCTCCTTTGTTATGAAGGTCTTCAAGCTTTCCTTTCATGTCATTCAGTGTTTGAGACATTATGCATAGATCGTCCGCAAAATCTATGTCCTCCAGTCTATCCATCAGTCCCCACTGTATACCCCTGGGCCTACTTACAACTTGTTTCATTATGCTATCTAAAACCATAAGAAATAGTATTGGTGAAAGCAAACAGCCTTGCCTTACTCCAGTTCCAATTTCAAATGGATAGGATAATTTACCCTCGTGTACTACCTGGCATCTGTAATTTCTATATATTTCTTTTATGAGGTTAATGATTTTTTTAGGCACACCCGCTTCAGATAACGCTTTCCAAATGGATTCTCTACTGATGGAGTCAAAAGCCTTTTCAAAATCCACAAAGGACAGATACACTGGTGACTGAAACTCAGAGCATTGTTCAACTATAATCCTAAGGGTGATGATCATGTCTATACATGAGTGGTCTTTCCTAAAGCCCGCTTGTTCTCTCCGCAGTTTTGTATCTATTATACCTTTGATTCTGTTTAAAATTATCCTGGTGAGAATTTTACTAGCCACGGAGAGCAGTGTAATACCCCTCCAGTTTGTGCACAGTGAAATGTCCCCTTTCTTTGGAATTTTTATCAGCAACCCTTTCTTCCAATCATCTGGAATTAATTCTTTTTCCCATATATCTTTTAATAGGTCATAGAAAATTTCTGCTGTAAGGTTTGGGTTTGCTTTTAGCATTTCTGGAGATATGTCATCCACTCCGGGCGCTTTCCCATTCTTGATTTCCTTGAGTGCTGTTACAATTTCTGCCTTCGATGGTACAACTGTGCTTATTCTGTGGTCTTCTATTTGTACTTCGTTTTCTATCTGTCTCTGATTTATATTTTCTACTTCCACCTCTTCCATCACTACTTGTCTATTTAGCAGCTCTTCAAAGAATTCTTTCCACCTTTCCCTTTGCTTTTCTTCATTTACTATTACCTTACCACTTGTGTCTTTAATAGGTTTTTTTGCAATAAATTTCTTGTTGGCCAGAGTCTTAGTAATTTTGTACAATTCTTTACTATTTCCTTGCATTGCAGCTTCTTGAGCTTCCTTTGCCAAATTGTCAGCCCAGTTTCTCTTGTCTCTCCTAAAACTCCTTCGCACTTCTCTATGTTTTGCATTGTATGCATGTGTAGTAGCTATAATTTCTTCGTATTCTTTTGCTTGGATCTTCTTCTCTTTTAACTTCTTCCTTTCTTCAATCTTTTTCAGGGTCTCTTCTGTGATCCATGGTTTGAGAAGAGAATAGGTGCATATAAACAAGTTAAGTCATTGTTACTAATTAAGATTGACTTTTTCCTACAAATATCCATTTATCAATAACGAGGGCAACTAAGGGACCCACACCTTACGTGGAATCCAGTATTGGTCTAACTAACTGACAAGCCTGATACTGTTCTCTCTCCTACACAACATCCGGATCCTGACTACCAAACAACACGGACACCCCAGACTTCTGTAGTAGTCAACGTCGATAATAATCATTGAGTGGACGCCATGTTCGAAATAGGAGTACCAAACATAAAACCTATCACCCATACATTCTTCAGAACACTTAATAAATTATTAAAGTATATTAAAACAAAACTGTATTGTATTTTAGTTATGAGAAAATGTATAACTTCATGACAACTGTATTGTCATTGTTTTAGTAAAACAAAAACTTTATATTTAATAATGCTGAATAAATTAAGTAAGACTAATGTATGATAAAAGCAAATATTATATATATTCGGGGTATTACGTTTAAAATGTAATAGCCTCTGTAGCTTACATAGAACATTGGTTTAAATTCATTAAGTCTAAGCCAATTATAAAGGTGTGAGGTTTGCTTCTCGACAAAGTTTCAAACTGAGTTTAAATCCTACCTAACAGACTACACTCAGTTACTTCTCCATCGTACGGTAACTCAATTATAAAGTTATGTTTGCCTAGTTTACTATGTTCTTTTAACGGGTCTTTTGTAAAAAAATGTATTAAATTAACTGCATGCATGTAAGTTTAGTTTAAAAGACAAATTAAATGTACCTTTTTACATATGTGGTGGTTCAGACCATACGTACAGTTGTTATACATGGATAAAAAGATGGCCCTAAAACCTTGATTAAAAAATTATTACTCCTAAACAGATCTCAACTTATGTGTTTTCTCCGTGTAATAACAAAGCATACTTAATAAAAAGGTGTCCTATATTTGATTCTGAAACATAAATCAATTGAAGGTAAGTCATTTTTTTATTTTATAGATATTTTTACACATATAAATGTTGTGGAAAAAACCTAATTATTTTCCACGGATTCAATGTGGCGTTCTATAAGTGTATAAAATGTGGAGCTTACGAGAACGCCAACACCTTGCATATATTGCGATTCCACAGCCAACGATCCAATAAAAAAATAATGAAGGTTTAGATTTAGAAGAGAAAGAAGCCACCACTTTAGTAAGTTTTCAGTGGCATGCGATTTCCTTTGGCCCACAAGTAACAAGTTGTAGACTATTTTTGCATGATTTTTATATAAATGTAGTTACTAATGAACGTATATTGTAGTAATAGTAATACAAGATACTAACTAATATTGTAAAGAAGGCTGGCCTTAGGGTGTCTGTTAAGCGTCCGTATATAATTAAATCTTAAATACACTTTGAAGTAAAATTGATGTTTTTAACTACAGAGGAAATAAAACTAATAAAAATAAATATACCTAAAAACAAACTTTACAAGAATGTATAATAAAGCAGGATTTTTACTAGACATTCTTATGTAATTTTTACTAAACGTTGAAGTTAAAAAAAATAAAACTTACATAAAACAAAAATACCACACAGAAGTATTTTGGAGATCAGTACCAAACGATGAAGTATATAAAGAAATAAAACCGATCACAGATTACATGAGGAAGGAAAGAATATTGTTCATTGGACATATAATTAGCAAACTTTACAATTGATTAATTTAACATACCAAAGCAACTAGCTAACCTTTAGCCAACTATAATAAAACCAAATTGGCTAAAGGTAACGTAGAAAGAAATGTGTATCATAATTGATAACTAACAATTGTATTAATTATGATAATTAGAAGTAGCATTTAATACAACGGTTTTATCTCACGAGAATAACAAACATTAAATTTAAATTAAAAAACATTTACCACGTTGGTTAACATGTATTTAGTTGGTGGAGGTAGACACTTGTATTGTTACCGCACGGCAACTGAGAGAACAATACACTTTGAACAATGTGGTCCCTGAAATCCCATAAGACTGACAATTACTCACTGGCATTGTTGTTTCTAAACTTTGTTATGTGGTTCTTTCTTACTCCACTTGATCAATAAGTATACGATTAGTTTTTGGTAAACCATACACTTTCTAGCAACTTCTAAAAAAAGTTTTTTTTTTTTGAAGGAGTGCTTAAATGTGAATTTATATTCCTTGATTAAGTTGGTCTCAAACACGGAAACTAGTTTTTTACTAAAAAATCATTTTTTTCGTTTTCAACTGTTATATTCTGAACACAAATATATATTATTGGGCCGGGTATAAAGCGATCTTTGTGTTATATTTAGCGCATGTATATTCAGCGGCAGAGGGAAATTTTTCCACCGCTCGGCTACCTTGCTTCACGGACGTGACTAACTTCCATCGTTAAGTGTTCAATTTTTACAACAGTGTTTAGTTGAAAAAATAACAGTAACAAACTCTACAAGTTTGTGAATACTATTTATTGTTTACATTGTTATTCATTGTGTTATTGATATTATTACAATGTTATTTGAATACTAAATTATGATTCAATTTAATCGTTTTAAGCTTGATTCGTTGGTGTTAATCAAACCATCAAATGGTCACTGCTGCTAATGACGTAGAATAAGCAGAGCTTGCCATTGCGGCGGCGGCATGCGGCCAAACGCTCTGGTTACTATGACAGCTTTTTAATGTAATTACATAGTGGGGGAAAAGTTTTTATGTCTTTCTTGCACCAATCCCTTTGCAAGTATTGGGGGGATTGCAATCTCTTGCACCTCACTCGCATAATTGTTTTGGAAAGGTCGCTTTCTAAGTGGCCTATATATAATTGGTTTTTCAATAAAACTGTTTTTTCGGCCCGAAAAATACACTTTTTTCTGAAATACCCAAACACTGCCTAACTTATCCTTACTCTCTATTTACTCAAGAAAAATTTTTAATTTCAATGAATTTGGTTTCCTGACCTACGAGACGGCCTGCCTGCCGTATATCCGGTGGAAATATATGTTAATTCTGTTTTTGTGGCTAATAGTTGGGGTTTATAATGATTGCGTAGTGGCTGCTAGCTAGGATTCGTATCGAAAGTAGTTTTTCCTAATGGACTAACTTTTGTTCATGAAAAATGAACTATAATTAGTTCAATAAATAATTTGCATAGACCAAAATAATTTTAAAACTCTTATTTAGCGTAAAAAGCACAAGAAATTTTTTTTAAATGATGATTAAAATGTCTTTAAATTAACTGAAATACGTCAAAAATACCAACATTTGTGATATTGGATTTTTCGTATTTTTTCGGTTAAATCAGTTATTACCACAGAAAAAAGTAGCCAAATATTGGCCCATTTCAGGCAGTTTTAAAGTTCTGTTTGGTGGTAAAAACCTGGATATTAGCTTAACCATTTTTGATACACTACCTCAATTATCAGGATGTATGGACTTAAATCATTATGTTGTCTTCAATTAAAAGTTTTGTTAGTTAGTGAGTTTGATCACTATTCGAAAATCCATGTGTTTTATGACAGTAAAGTAGGTAACATTTAGGTTTATTAAGATTATGTTTTACGTATGTAGGCTTACGGACGTACGTTTTACTATCAACGTATACTGTATACATGTGAATTGAAAATAATTTTTATAAGTGGTTTGTACGTATGACCTTTGTTTGTAAAATAACTGTATTTATTTATAGTTATTTGTAATCCCTAAAATGTTTGGTTATGTTTCAGTTTATTAAGAATCGTTGTAAAATATAGTACCGCAATGAGGTCAGCCAGTTTATAGAAAAGTTATATTAAAGAATTTAATTTTAATTTTCTATATAAATGTTTTTTGTATTAAAATAACTAATAAATTTTACCGATAATTAGCTCTCTTAAAATGTATTTTTATGTTTCCTAAAACCAAATAGCTCATCATTTAAGCCTGATTTCCCGACAAAATACATGGGTGTGAAATCAATGTTCGTCAATCTGATACAAAATGTCGATACTCATGTTTTATTCAACGCCAGATATCTAGAGAATTGTATTCAATAAATCCAGTTATAGCATTTAAAAAAGAAACAGTTATCTCAACATATATTTATTTTCCATTGCTCCATTGAATTCTAATACTAATTATTTGTTACCAAAACTTTAATTAATTTTAGTTTTTTTCTTTTAATTGGGTTTTATTGGCCAACACGTAAATAAACAATATTACAAACTGTTTCCAAACATACTATTTAGCACATTTATGTTTCTCAAAATATATAAATAAGAAGAACATAAACATCTCTGGAGAACCAGTTGCCGAGTAGCCTAAGGGATTTCACAAACTTTCTGTCGGAGTTAGAGATAGTATAGGTTAAAATCCTGACCTGGACTGTAGGTTTTCTCAGTAATATTCATCTTTTACCGTGCTAGCTCTCCCCCTTACTATGTATGAATAGTTCCTACTCATAGATCAATAGTCTATGAGGAATGAGGATAGTAATGTTAAAAAGAATGTCTGCATCTAATTTTTATTTTATAAAAAGAAAGTAAACCATGAACGTGCACTAATTCAATCACCATAGCGGTAACTAACTTGTTTAAGAATAAATGTTTGTTAACTAAAGATTTAAAATAAATAATATTATACCACTACAGCTACTGTTGCTATGTCAATACATTTTGTACAATATAATCTAATGTTACCAAAACATAGTTTTTAATGGTAATGTATGTATTGAAAATGCTGTTCATTAAGAAATAACTTAGGTCTCATTTAAATTATCTTTGTGATACGGTGACATTAGTAGGCTTAATTTAGATATTTTGTAAGTTAATTAAATGTCTGACGTTTTTTCAATTCAAAGCTAAAAAAATATGTTTTCCTACAAATTCCTTATATTATATACTATGCAACAAATATTTATAAAAGAATACATCAAACAAGAGTTATTAAAGAACGGTAAAATATTTCAATCTAACCGTCAGAATTCTAATCCTTAGAGAAAAGCATGAAAATAAAGTGTTCTCTGTCTCATTTGAAGATAATATCATATTCTAATGACACTTGGCCCTTGTTTCTCCATTAATTATGTTTTTAAATAATCCAGATTGTTAAGCAGAAGGTTCATCGGAATTTTTAACGGAAATTTATCAACTACTTTATTAAAATATGAGCTGTGATAACTATTATTTATCTATCCAACTGATATATTTAATCAAAACATTAATGTTGTTTATACAGGCTGTTTCAAAACTCTCACACAAACTTTGCGATATTGTTCCGTCGACCAAAAATATCCAAAAACTAAACGTAAGTAATGGTCTATCTCTTTCTGTTTACTGTCTCTTTGTCTGTATGTGGTTTATTATAAAAACAAAAAATTTTAAAAACACTCCAACCAAATTTAAACAAACTTAAGCAATCTTTTTATCATAATTAGAGCTATTGATGGAAAAGATTCGATCAAGTTTGCGTAAATAGTTACAAAATGATATCCATTTAAAATATTTAAATTATAATAACTCAAAAAGTGCCGATTTTATAATAGCGTTACATAAGTGATTTTTTTACAATTTTAAGTCATGAATAATGTTGTGTTAAGGTTTAATATTGAATAACAAATAACTTAATTATTGTTATTGAAAATTATGCGGACCGTACATATCCTGAGTCTTTCCAGAATGAGTTAACAGCTCAACCTTGAGCTGTTAACTCATTTAGTTTTAAGTAGATAAATTTGGTTTAAGTAAATTTGCTGTAAATAAATTAACAGATTTCAAATAATTTGTTCGTTTTTATTAAATCAATTATTGATCTGTTGACTCATACTGGAGAAACTCAGAAATGTAATAGTCACAATAATTAATTTATTTGTTATTCAATATAAAAACTTATTATAATATAATTAAATTATTTGTTTTAAAATCGTCTAAATAAAGTCACTAGTAGATTTTTGTAATAAAATTGATACTTTTTAGTTATTCAACTTTAAATACGTTAAATAGTCACCATTTTGCAATTTACTACTCAAACTAGACCAAACTTTGTTCTTTAACAAATATTATCGTAATAAAGAGTTTACTTTAGCTTTGTTAAATTTAGCTGTGGGTTTTGAAAAATATGATTTTTTAATAAAAATGCGTACAGGTAGACAGACAGTAAACGACCATTAATTACATTTAGCTTTTGGCTCCTTTATGTCAGTGGAACAATACCCCTAAGTTTGTAGCTAGAGTTTTGAAACACCCTGTAAACGAATAATCCACAAATTTAAGTACATCACAAAACCACCGTGCTTGTGAATGTAAGTAAAATGTTACTTAATAGCAAAGATCCATTAATTCGCTGTGTTCTGATTTAAGGAAGGGTTGGAGTAATGAGAAAAGCTCTTGACTTCCAACCAGCACGAATCTATTCCCCATAACTGAAATTTTCTCAAATCAGTCAAGAAAATAAATCCACGGTAAGTTGCTTAAAGAGTTTTTTTGAATGTTAATAATTATCAATATTTAAATTTAGAGATATGTTTAAATGCTTTTTTAATGTTTATTATTTTTTGGTTCTTCAACATTAATAGTATTTTTCAGCTAATTTTTGAAATGAGAAAATTAAATAGGTTGATTTGCCTACTAGACTAAATTCTTACAGTTTAGTATATAATACTAGACTAAACGGTGAGAAAATAATATTATTTATTCTGCGGCGTGGTCCGTGATTCAGGTACATGCCTGTAATGCGGTAATTGCCTAACAATGAAAAAATGAAGGCGTTATAGTCAACTGGCAACAATTAACTAGTTATTGTTATGACTTTGGAATAACATTTCATATAATCCACAATTTGCCCTAAATATGAACGTAACCTAGCAGACATAGTGGTTTAATTCTTTTTTTATTCTTCTCGTATTTTTATCTTACTTTTCTTTAAACTTGACCGTTACTACTTCTTAACTTAGTATTGTTAAGTTGATAATCACATGGTTTTGGTATTTAAGTCATTCAACTCGTATTTAGTTAAATCACATAGTAGCTATTAAGCTACTCAGTGCTTAGTTAAAATTTAATTTCAATAAAACATCAACTTCTAAGTTAATTTTAAAATAATTCATTGAAATGATCTCAATTAGATATAGCTTATAGTACTATAGATATTTATCTTCTGTAACATGTGTTTATCTGAAAGAATATTACGTAAGAATAAGTGGTTTGGGTTTCGTAAATGTATTTTCACAATAATAAGTATTTAATGTACTTGTCAGTCCCATACAACCCCTAACTCATCTATCACCCGTATTGTCAACATGGCCAGACATCGGTCAATACATCATTATGTTAGAGATAGTGCGTTGGTTTAGAGCAACCAGATGTAATTTTATACCTGCATTTTAATTTGAATAATTTAAAAAGTAATGTTTTTATAGTATATCATATTCCAAAATAAAATGTATCAAGATCGATAAGTATATTCCAGACCAAATGTGATATTTTATCACGAAAAGTTATGAGTATCAAGGGCTGGATTATATATGGTACTAATAATGCACACGTAAAAAACACTTTGTTGATTTAATCAATTTTTAACGTTGTATGAATAAACGCTTTATTAAATATATTGTACGAATTGGTCGGTAGCGTAGTTCATTAAATTCCAGCTTTATAAGCTAAAGGTTCTCAGTTCAATAGCAACCAGAGTCAACAAAAATGTTTAAGGGGATCATATAATAATCACCAGATGTTCGCTTGTCATTGAGCTATTAATTAATGACACTCTCTAAGTAATAGTCGGCCTTATTTTGTTACAATAACAACATTTGCTTTATTATACTGAGACCCATCCCCCCCACCTAAAGAAGGAAGTCAAACTGAGCCGGGGGATGGCTCAAGACCAGACAAGTAATAGGATCATGGGCGGCAGTAAGATGGTTAAATCATAACTCGGCAGCTGAGCGGAAAAAGACAATTTATTGCATTAGGATTAAATTAAATATTAAGAAATCCGGCCGAAGGCCACAATATCAAAATTACACTCATAAACGAGAAAAACAATAACATACTAAACACAAACTAAACAAAATACATATAACAACAATATATGTGCCTGTCTGCATAATTATTAGAAAAAGACAAAATTACAACAATTTGAAAGAATTTACATTGAAAATTTAGAAAATTTTTAACAAAAAATTCAAACGGCAACTTAGCACATATCCCATGATTCCACTGAGGCCAGGAAGTCAGCCGGAATCCCTAGACATCTCTGAATTGAAAGAAAAAAAAAATTAAAAATATTTTAAATAATCCCCTTTTGGTGAAAATTTAAAATTAAGAAAATAAAAATAAAATATAGCACGGTACCGGTTTATCAAAAATCCAGACTAAACATGGTACCGACAGTCTCCCATGTTTTTCGGTAGACTGTCGGTAACTAGACAGAAACACAAACAAACTTAATAACTAGGCCTAAACATAAAAATAACTACTTAAATCCTTCCCTATATGTAAATCATTTTCTAACAAATAAATAAATCTCTAAAAACATTACCAACCATAAAATCTAAACAAATTTAATAATAAGCAATATTTAGTATAACTTTTTTTTAGAATAAATATATGGTGGAAAAATAAAAAAAAAACTATTTTATGGCTGTGGTGGAATATAAAGTTTATATATCCAAGGCACTTTTTTTCTTTATTAGTCTAGGCCTATTATTATAAAATGTTCTGCACAACACGGCAATATGTTCATCCCCCAGCTCAGCCACCAGGGACAACAGAACGGACTGATTTGAGGACAGAAAGGAGACTCCCAAAGCTGTAAGGTGGGCAACTAAGAAGCAGCAAGACTCTAATGACTTGGTCCCCATGCCAGGCCAGCACAGTCCAAATGGCAGAAGTCCGACCGGACAGCAGGCTGAAGGTCAAACGTCCAAACTCGAGGACCCTGGACTGAACACAGTACATCAGTCCAAAATATATAAGCACAGCCAAAAAGAAACACAAAAATAAAAACCTAATAAATAAAGCATAAAAGCCTAATACATATAAAAGTGCGTGTATCTGCCAAACAATTCAGGAATATATAAGTGAAAGCAAAAAGGTTCTAACATAAATTTGAGCAAACAAGACATAAAAGAACGATTTTAGGTTATTTTAAGATTTTTAAACAGAAAAATAGGTTTAAACACAATAAAACTTTAACATATGTTTAAAATAATAACGTACATGGAAAATTGTAAGTCTGAAAATTTATACTAGGCTATGAACGGTAATAATTGGAAATAAAAAAATTTTACATTGCAAAAATTTAATGGATAATAATGTTGAGATATTTGGGCAAACAATTAACAATTAAAGCTTAAATTAATAAAATAAACGCCAAAATACAACATTAGGGGCACATGGTCTCGTACAAAGATCCGACCTAGAAAATGTAAAACAAACATATAAAATAACACAAGTGACGAAACTGAAGGAGGCAAGAAAGTATCTAATTGTACAAAAGTTTTCACCAAAAGGGTGCTTAGGTATTTGAAAATCAAACAAAATTGAACAACTTACGTTAAAAGTCTCTCTAGCCTTGCATATTAATCTCCACTGCTAGTGACGGAAACTAACCAAACCCAGGTAAACCGGCGAACCGAAAGCTGGAACCACGGAACAGACCAAAGCCTGCGCCAACGGCTACGAAAGTAACAAGTCGACAGCGCAAGAGCGATCTCAGGCAGCCTGGCAAACCAAAGCGTAGAGTAACCAAAATATACCGGTCAAAAGACTCGTTAAAACACTTATCATGCTCATATTAAATTCATATTTACCCATATCTTAACTAGTATCTTTTTATGAATAAATAAATAAAATACTATACCTAAATAAATAACACTTTTTAAATAAACAAGAGATTTTGAAAGCAATGGAAATGCTAGTAAAAAACTTTTGAGATTGTATTTTACTAATTTATTTTATTTTATTCTTTTTTATTGGAGAATTATTTTAGAATTAATAAGAATAAAAATCTAAATTTCTTTTATATCTGATGATGCCTACCTTGTAGGCAAAACCCTTACAATGATAAAGCACTTTATTGATATACTTGAGAATTTTTTAATTGTTTATTTTTTAATTAATTTAGATGTTCCCAACAACAACCAGTTATCAAATTAAATAATAATAATATACTTTTTCATGGCTGCAATTGACTAAGGAGATAAAAACACTGCTGTTGTGTATTAGATAAACTACACTTCTCCATTGCCTCCCATGACGTCATAAAAAATATCAATTGAAAATTAAATATTAAGTTGAGGATCAGGAATATTTAAAATGTAAAATACCACGTTAAATTTATATCTAGCCTATTCTGAAATAAGACCCATTTATAACTGATAGTGTAACTTAAGAAAATCAGGTGTATTAGTTAAAAATCAACCACTTATTTCATCCTTTCAGAATATTCACTCCCTACTCCATGTACATCCCCCTTTAAATGTTTGGTTATGGTTGGTTGTTGAATTTTTGAGAAAGTATCTTAAATAGACCTCATACATTTAAATGTTTTCTCATTGTATCCAATACTAGCAAGTTCAAATTCACTTTCCAAAGCTGAAGAAATAAAAACTGTTATGGACGGCAATGTTTATGTTATATATAGGGTGAGATGGAGGACCACCTAACAAATATCAGGAATGAGAGAAATAAGGAAAAAGGCCTAGGTTGAATAAATGTTTATTTTATTTACAAATTCACAAATAATGTATTCAATGGAAATTTTTAGTGACTATACTGTTAATTAGTGATAAATAATTTTGTTTTGCCATACAGAGTTTGAGTTATGCTTATAGTCTTCTTTTTTCGGTCTGGGCCAGACCAAGCTCCTTTAACTTATAGCGGTTTAAAATGTATGAGTAATAGTAATGAGACGATAGGGATAGTTTGGGTTATTATAATAGTTTAATACAAGTAAAAATAAAGGTTATACAATTTAAAATAAAAAAACTCAGAGAACAGAAAATTGTGAAAGTGCGGTTGTAATGAAGTGAGAAAATTGAGATAACAGAGAAG
The DNA here is from genome assembly GCA_035578905.1 of Stictocephala bisonia. Classification (NCBI taxonomy): domain Eukaryota; kingdom Metazoa; phylum Arthropoda; class Insecta; order Hemiptera; family Membracidae; genus Stictocephala; species Stictocephala bisonia. The sequence goes on along the minus strand of JAQJVL010000031.1, from coordinate 2,611,389 downwards.
GACTGGGGCTTTAATGAAGGAATAATGTAAAAACGGTGATACAGTCTTTACTATTTATTATGATAGTTATTTGCGTATTGTAAACTAAGAACATAATATCAATTAATTTATCAAAAACGAATGTGATAAACAAAAGTGTAACAAAATTACAGTAATCAAAACAATAAAATATGAAAAATACAGTTATTAATAACTTAAATCCTTGACAATTTTAGTTAAAGTTAACTAGGAGACATCTCTACACGCTTCACGTGCCCACCAGTTACTACCCTTGTATAACTTCAGCCTCGGTTATGGTGGTTGGTAATATCACTGTGCTGTCCTCGGCCTTCAGCCTCGGTAATGTTGGTTGGTAATCCCATTCACTGCGCTGTTCTCGGCCTTCAGCCTTAGTTTTGGTTCCGATAAAATTAGTAGGCACTCTATACTGTAAGCAAAAGGACAAGTATTTAGTATAGCTTTTGTTTTAAAGCTATTTTATTGCGTAAAATAAACTATACGCACTTGAAATGTGTAATTTTTCCACCAACATAAAAATTTTTCACATAAACAGTTGTTACACGTATTGATAACAACAATGTAGTAATAGAAATTCATGGATTTGTTTAGTGCCAGAGGGGTAGAGCTCAGGTTATTTTTTACGTTTCTGATATATTTACCACTATCCTTTCTCCTTAAGCATTAAAACAAATCTAATCAACTTATCATATAATCTTCCATGATTGAGAAATTTCGTAGTGACAAATTCGCTTACGGAATTAAATATATAGATATTAAAACCAGAACTGAAAATCAGTCAAAAATAAATAATTCTTGTAGGTTTAACTATTTATAAATAAGTTAGTTTTGAATGTTTATACCATTGAAATATTTCTCACGCTTTGAATCAACATCACTATGTAAACAACAAACAAGTCTTTGGTAACATCATACACTCGGGTAAACTAATATATAATTTGTATGCACTGTTTATGTCAAAGCTAGATAATTGTTAAATAATACTGTAGCAAATTACGTGTCATATTACATCTTTGTTTGCATTCAGTTTGGATAGTGTAAACTTGGTTGTGTTCGTACTACAGAACCTAATGTGCTATCAATTCAAAACTACTTTGAACCAAACAAAGTGATGAACAGGGAATATTTTAAAATTATATAATATTATTTTATTTGGTTATTAGTGGAATTTTGAAAGTAAAAACCAAACATATTTAATGATAATCATGGTTTTTAATAATTTCAAAAGTTTAACGTTTTAATGAATTCATTTTCACCTTTTATGGCATAGTCAGATTATGTTACAGTTTTCATAAAGACAAAAAATTATACATTAGTAGTAACAAAAATGTACCTATTTATCATGTTATTAAATCATTGTAATACTTATACGGATCGGTTCTTGGACATAATTTTTTGGATTAAATTATCCTACAGGGTACTAAACATATGTTTGTATTGTTATCAATTGAATATTTAAATTAATTACTACGTGTCTAAAGTCAAGCAGTAGAATTACATACCTTCTAAATTGTTACTATATATTATATTTATAAGAGTAAAGACAATTTTTTTTCAACACCAGAGGCACATTTCATTGAATTCAAACGTTGTTATGGGACAACGGTCCAAACCCATCAAGCTAAATGTATTTAAAATTTGTTAATGATGGTGTATCAGATGAGGGAGACAAAGGTAGTTGGACATTTGCCATCATTACGTGAATATTAACAACGTGAATATTAACAATCACGACGTTTCGATTTGGTAAAACCCAAACATTTTTCAAGTGCTAAAAACTATATTACATTTACATCAACATGTTATACCACCTTTTCAGGTACCATATATTTATGATTAGTTAATGTACTCTAATTTCAGTCTGATTTGAATATTAATTTTAATTGTGTTTTAACATTTTTTCGTTGATATCGTGACCTTGACAGCGCCTAATTGGTTATGTTAATTTAACCCTGTTAATATTTTTATATTTAGTAGAAGTTCATTTTGTTGTACCCCATTCTAGGATCTAGGTTAAAATGTTGATAATTATTAAAGTAGATAAGTTTATAGTTTAAGAACGTAGTTTTATAACATGTTGGTGTAGATGTAATTTAGTTTTTAGCACTTGAAAAAGGTTTGGGTTTTACCAAATCGAAACGTCGTGATTGTTAATTTTCACGTAAAGATGGCAAATGTCCAACTACCTTTGTCTCCCTCACAAGCTAAATGTAGTTGGACCTCCCGGGATTTGAACTCGCGATCTCCTGCATTGAAGTCAGGAGTGTTTGCAAGAGGCCCAACTGATTTGCTTGATAAATTGATTTGTTAACTTTGTAGAATCCTGGAAACATTCTTCGCTTGAATATGTTTAACTAGTAGAGCAATATAATGTACCTTTAAGTAAACACATAATTTCCTTGGTTTGACAATATTAACATGAACACAGAAATACACACACATAATACATGAATATGTGCATAAAAATGAATACGTAGAAGGACGGTATTTTGTAATTTTTTTTAAATCACATTTTGGTAAATAAAGCATTTTGTTTCGTTATTGTTTGTAAGATAAATCTAACTTTTCAGTAATTAGAAATATATCAGACAATCGCCTCATTTGAAATATTTAAATTACTGGTTTTACTTAATACTTGAACGTATGCTCCGTTGTAAATTATATGTTTTTTTAAGAAAAATAAATTAAAAATATAAATACATTTTTATATATTACAATATCCAGTTGAATTCAAACTGTTTATTAAACTAATGCTATATAGTAGTATGGACGTAAAAAAAAGTTAAGCATCAGATTATCTAGAGAAATTAGCAATTAAAAATATAAAGGAAGGATTGTATTCGTGGCTGAATTTTTAGACGCAAAAAAAAGCAGAAATTTAAATCCATGTACACACTCAATTAAATCCATGTACAGTTCTATCAAATTAAATTATTACCCTTAAGTAACCCTTACGACAAATGTTTCAAGAATTACACTTATAAATAAAATATATTCTTTGTGTACAGTCTTTTAACGTGTTCAATATATACCATACCATTGGTTTATATGGTATCTCATGGTTTTGAATTCACACAAAAAAACCACGTACAAACCAGCTTAAACAATATAAACAGTTGATCAATACAAAATATCGTAATGATAGAAAAATCGTAGGAACTTTGGGGTGGAGCTTAGGTTTTTTTTCTGATATTTTTCCACCATTCTTGCCGCTTGAATCTAATAACGCTATTTAATCTTCTTTCTCCCTCCAACAATTTGATGGTAACCGAATCACTTATGGAATTAAATATATGGAAAATCTCTCACAATACTATTGTATATCCAGGTAGGTAACAAAAATGAAAGTTAATATTTTTGGACAATATATTTGATTTTTTATAGTATCATGTTTAATATATTCTATAAAATAAACATGTAATATGTATTTTACGCTTTTTTCTGGACTACCTATGACCATTTCAACATAAGCTTGATTCTACCCAAAAGTACGTGGACTTTGTGTTGGTGTTGTTCAATCAGGGTGGAAAGTCGATACTCATGTTTTATTCAACACCCAGATGTTTAGTGAATGGTATTCAATAAAGCAAGTTATAGCTTCTTAAGGTGAAAGGTTTTTCGACTATCTTAGCACATACTTTATTGCTTTGCTTTAGAATAAAAAGAATAATATTTTATTGTAATTAACACTTATATGTATCAAAATGTATTTCAATCCTAAAAACAATATATCCTAAAAACAAACAAAAGATACTGCCAAGGGAAATCCACGATCCTGTTCTGTAACAAGTAATGGCCAATTTTTAGATAAAATGTCAAGAAACATTACTATATTTTCCCTGATATTGGTTTGGATTTGTGCTGATATATTTTAATACTAAAAAAATTAAATATCTATCTTAGTCTATTAAACTCTTTTTAGGCAACAATAAAATTTACTTATAATACTGAATTAAATTCTAAATAACAATTTTTTATACGTTTTAAATTTATTTATTTAACAAGAAGTAGGATAGTGGTAATATGTGGGGTTTTAAATTACATTTTGTCATATAAATTTTACAGAGTCCTACTAAAATAATAAAAAAAATGATAAGTTAAAATTCTTATATATATATATATATATATATATATATATATATATATATATATATATATCTTTATTTCAATGGCAATCCCTTCATGTTCCATTTTTAAAACCAAGAGATATACTGTTAATACATTTAGTGTTTACAACCCTACAAAAGAAGGTGACAAACTATCCCCACTCCCCACAAGGAAGAGTTATTGAAGGTGAAGAATTAACGAGTTGACCTTAAGGGAAGTTATATTTGATCAAATATACTTTTACAAACATGTAATATATTTTTAAGCCTTGTAGTAATACATAATATTACCAAAAAGTGTGTGCCTGTTAGAGGTTCAGGTCAAAATTTCGTTTTTTGAGTTTTTTTTTTTTTATCTTACGTTTATAAAAAAGTATACTTAATTATTAATCGTATAATAATTTAAGTTATTCTAGTTAATAAAAATAAAACAACGACTTATGTTTCTCAATATATAATTTATATCAAAATAATTTTTGTTGTTGATGTACAATAAATTACATATTACATTGTAGTTTGTGTTGTACAATTTTTTTATGTTTTTATATGCCTTCATATTACCTTGTCAATAGGGGTATTAGTGGTTCCATCGATCATGTTTCTATCGTCCTTCAGACAGGGATGGCCCTTTCCCACTATGAATGTCGATTAGCTAACGCAAACTAAGAAAACAATGCTAACATTACTACAGCCTAGAATAATTACTTACAACCATCATCTAACACACTTCCTGTACGCTTTCAATAATTGCGAATGGTCAATCTTTTTTTATCATACTGATACTAATCTATGTTCAATTGTTTATCGAGTAATTAAGCTCTCAAAGGGACGAGGTAACTAGTTAATTTCTAAAGCATTAATTTAGAAGGTTTATTCCGAACGATGTAATAATATTTTTCTCATATTGTTTATGAATGTTTATTTGTGTAATTTTGATATCAATAAACTACTTGTATTATAAATTGGAAATATAAATAAAACTAAAAGAACTTTTCTAATATAATATCACCTATGGTCATATTTATATGAAGATCTAGATTGTTAATCATGTTTTAAAACCATAAAATTCGGATATTATATATTCTTTTTAGAGTTAACTATTGTTATTTATATACAGCATACAATTGTTTTAATTTCATAACATTCTTCTCAAAATACCATGTGTTTTATATACATTTCATTTCACTTAAAACAGTTTACCATGATTAAATAAATATAAGGAAACGTACCAATAGATAATAAATATATATATAAATATGAAGATATGAGTATCTGAATAAATTATATGAATGTTTTGAACCATAACATTAAACAACGTAGTGCGTGTATTCAAAACTGACAAAGGAAACAATTGTGTCTTTACAGTAAAGCAGCTGGGTAGATAAAGGCTGGGTAAATGTCCTTACTGTAGGGTTCAATTAGGGCTCCCTAGTTTTTGTTGGAAGGTTCAAGCCCTAATGGCTCTTGAGTCTTGTTTATGTCCTAGCCTCATTAAACACTCCAATAAATGGTTTGTTGCCATAATAAAGAACACACTTGTTTGTGTTACAACTGGAAGGACAGTTTAAGGATGCACAGTAAAAATATTATTCTATTTTATAACACACTATCAATACATCAGTCGATAGGTGGAGCAGTGTATGTAAAACCTGTGTTTTATTTAACATTACAACATAACTGTCGAAAAGTAATATAGCATAAATATTAAAATATATCAGTAGTCATGTACTCACAATTTCATCATAAATGTAGATGTACATATTATTTATTTATAATAAACTACTTTCCAAATTATGTGGAGGTGTAGTTATCACGTCAGTGTAGTGTCAGTATCGCATAACGAGTCAGACGTGCGTCAGTATTATGTTAGTAACGCGTTTGTTTCGTATCAGTAAGCCGTCATTATAGTGTCATTTACTTGCTAGTGGTGTCAGCAACGCGACTTTGTCGTGTCAGTAAGCCGTTATTATTGGGTAATTTACGTTCCAGTGGTGTCAGTAACGCGTCTTTGTCGTGTCAGTAAGCCGTCATTATTGTGTAATTTACGTTCCAGTGGTGTCAGTAATGCGTCTGTGTCGTGTCAGTAAGCCGTCATTAGTGTGTCATTTATTTGCCAGTGGTGTCAGTAATGCATCTGTGTCGTATCAGTAGGCCGGCATTATTGTATCATTTACGTGCTAGTGGTGTCAGTAATGCGTCTGTGTCGTGTCAGTAAGCCGTCACTATTGTGTCATTTACGTGCCAGTGGTGGCAGTAATGCGTCTGTATAGTGTTAGTAAGCCGTCATTATTGTATCATTTACGTGCTAGTAGTGTCAGTAATGTGTCTGTGTCGTATCAGTAAGCCGTTATTATTGTGTCAGTTACGTGCCAGTGGTGGCAGTAATGCGCAGTAGCATATTTAAGTTTGATGGATATTGAAGAAGTATGATGGAGATCAGACGGTAAATAACAGAGATACAACTACTTGTTTTCTAACAGAGAGTACCAAATTAGTCTTGAAAACGGAGGCTAAAAAACAGGGTTCATCATAGGATATTTGCGTGAACTGAATATATCTGAGATATCTGAGTGTGAATAAATGTTTATGTTATATTTTTACATGTGTCTACAGTTAGTACATAACACATATTGATGGAGGCGCATGATGGGTGTTGCAAAATGAGGAATACAAAATATTATGTTGTATAAGTGTATGTTATATTTAAATATATGGATCTTGGGCACGTATATTCAACGTTGTCTCAATAAATTAACATTTAATATTTCAAATCAAAATGGTAAGGAATACATGCTAACGTTTTATTTTACATAATTTAACAAACTAATTTCTGGTAATCCATACGTTTTTTAGTTGTTTCTGTTAAATAAAATATTTTTAAAACACTCAAAGAGAACAAATGGATGTTCTAGCCTTAAATATCAAACTCATTTTGTAAAAGGTAAATTAACTATACAAAACAAAGCGATTAATTTATTCGAGTTTATTCCTTTTCTTTTAACATTAGACTATTATTAAATACTAGATAATAGTTCAAAGCAAAACTCGAGTGCTTTTTCATGAAAACAGTTTTCTTGAAAGGATAGATTTAAACGCTAAAATATTTATCAAATATAACTGTCAGCAGATGTTCTTAGTCTAGAGCTTAATTAAAGACTCCCTCCCTTATCTAGAGATAACATCGTGCTCTAATGGTGCCGCTGTAGCTTCTTCATTAGATTTACTTTTGAAACTCTCTAAATAACTTAATTTATCATTTTCACAATAATTGTGAAGAAAATTCATAAAATGTATCATATTATCTAAAAACCTTTTTTTTAATACACTGTTAAAAGAACTTAGTTTAAAAATATGATAATAAAATATACCTTGGAATTGTATAAACTAAACACTTTTTTGAAAACTCACGAAACTAGCATAATTGTTGTTCTATGCAACATTTTAACAATAAATCAGGAGATGTCCCTGCACACTTCACGTGCTAACTCCGTTACTCGCTATGCTCGTGTCACCTCAGCCTTCGGCCTCGGTATGTGACTCGAGACTAGATTAAACAGCAGGAGAACTACTAAAATCAACAAAACAGATATTTAGTTATGTTTGTCTAACATCTATTTTTATGAATGAAAATCAGATGATTATAAATCCTCATCACCAATACACAATGTTTACTTCAGCATAAACCTAAACATCTATTAGATGTATCAATTTAAACTCTGTATACATACGCCGCTTAGAAAACGACCAATTAAACGCACTGGTGCAATTGAGACAGAGAACTACTCTTCTCTCACCGTATAATTCTATTTCAAAATAGCCATGGCAACCTGGACAGTAGGCCGCGTGCTGGTGGTTCAATAGCAAACCCCGCCCATTTTACTTCATTATCAACAGTCACCACTGGTTGATTTGATTAACACCAACGAATCAAGCTTAAAATGATCAAATTAAATAATTAATTAGTATCTAAATAATAGCAATAACACTATGAATAATAATGTAAACAGTAAATGGCAATTAAACAACCTTGTACAGTTCGCTACAGTTATTGTTTCAACTAACACTGTTGCGGAAGGTAGTCCGCACGTGAAGTGAGACACCTCAGCGGTGGAAAGAATCCCCACTGCCACTGTAACTCCTACATGAGCTAAAATAACACAAAGTTTGCTTACTATCTGTCACAATTATAGCGACAGAATATCTTTAAATCTTTTAGGGCAAACGATGCGAAGGACAGGTAATTTTTGTAATTTCTAATATTTGTCCCACCATTCTTGGGCCTCCAACATTAAAATTAATTGCTCTGAATAATCTACTTCCTAGCTCAAGAAATAGCATTGTGACCGAATCGCCCACGGATATAGGCATATATATAGTAAACTAAATTTTAATGGAAATGTTATGAAAACATGTAAAGTTAAAATCATTTACTAAAATAACACTTGAAACAATAATCTGACTTTCTGGGACGAATATTTCGCTTCCGTTTAGGAATAAATGTTTTTCAACCTATAAACCCCAACCTATCTATCACCCGTAATGTCCATGGAGCGGACATCGGTCAAACCTCTGTCATATTTCATCATACTGTAACAGGGAATGAATAGTTTCTGAAAATACCGTGAAAACCTGTACGCGTGTTTTAGCTTAGGATTTTAGATACATTCCATATAATCATACAACAATTTATGAATGTTCTGTCTATATATTTAATTCCGTAAATGAATCCACCCCAACGAAATTGTTCGACCTGATAAGAAGATAATACTTTGATTAGATTCCCTTTACAGCTGTAAGACTAAGGACAGTGGGGAAAATATCATATATGAAAAGAATTACCTGTGCTTCACCTCACTGGTCCTAAAAATAAATTAATACGTAGGCTTTAGCGTTCTGTTGGTGTAAACACTGCGTATTTTTACTGTGGATATAAAACCATATGACTTCTTTTTTACTTCATAAAAACCACTGTTACTTTTTATTAACTCAAATGTTCAAGAGAATGCACACTAAGATAGGACTTTTCAAAATTTAATTAGAAACAGCCTTTAAAGAACTCTTCAATACTATTAGAGACAATTAACAGTAGATCAACATAATAATAAAAAACACAAAGTTAAGAAACAAAAACAATTCGAAGTATTTATTCTGCTTTTTCTAGTCTTGTTGTAAATTCAATCTACTAATGTCAACGTAACCACACACCGAGGTTAAAGACCAGACAAGGACGCAGCGAGATTACCAACCAGTACTACCAAGGCCGAAGGCTGAGGTGACACCACCGATTGGTTTTTGGGTGGTTGTCAAAAGCTTTTGATCGTTGGAAGGTATATGTGTTGTTGGAATTTTAAAAGTGGTTTAAAAATATTTTTTTATTATTTTGTTTTATTGTAGGGGATAGTATGTCTGGAATAGGAATTATTGTATTGGATTTTTGGTGTGTGGCAGTTAGTTTTTTTAGCTTTACGTTACTTTATAATTTAATTCAATAGGTTATTAATAGATTTAATGAATTTCTATGAAAATATGAAGATGAGTGCATACAACTTTATTAAGGAGCCAAATAACTAAATAATACAAATTTAAATGTATTATTACTATCACAGTAATTATTGGTACAATCATGATGATTAATTAACTAAACTTTCAAAATGTAACAAAAGAAACATTTTTTTAATCTTTAACAATGTGCTTTATAATTTAATTATTTTTCATGTGATATAATTGATTAAACACCATTCGTATGGATGGTATTCGTAGAGATATATAATTACCTTTTTTTACCAAACAGCTCACGGTGTAAGAAATCTATAGCTTTAATTTATATTCTTTGTAGTAATATATACAAACTTATTTACTTTGAGTAAATTCTATATGACTCAAGTTATTGTAAACCATCCTACCTGTATATTTAACACCACAGTACGTGTATGGGAGGGTTGTTGGGTCAAAACCACCGTACGTTTATAGATAGATGGGTTGTTCAATACACCGTTTGTGTATAAGAGGGCGGGTGGTTCAATACACCCATGCCTGTATGAACGGGTGGGTGGATCAATACCACCGTACGTGTATGGGTGGATGTGTAGATCAATACACCGTTCCTGTATGGATGGGTGGGTGGGTGGGTCAATAAACTGTACCTGTATGGCCGGGTGGATGGGTCAAGACGTGTATGGTAATGTAGGGTAATATAAGTGTATGGGTGGGTGGTCAATACACCGTTCCGGTATGAGCGGGTGAGTTTTTCCAATAAATTGTACCTGTATGGGCGTTTGTGTGGGTCAATAACACCGTACGTGTATGGTCGGGTGGGTATTTCAATATGCCGTTCGTGTACATCTGCTGAGTGGATGGGTTAACACCACCGTGCCTGTACGGGTGGGTAGGTGGATCAATACACCGTTCCTGTATAGGTGGGTGCGTGAGTCAATTCATTGAGCACAGACTTTATACGGTCAATACACAGTTTTATCATATAGATTTTGATTAGGTTAATATTTGGATAACATAATATTATGTAAAATATAACATAAAGAAATAATATGTATTTAACGTTATACTCATACTTACATGATAGTTCCAAGTAAGATTCTGAAATTATATGTAAAAGCTTTCTTCTTAAAAATATTATTTGACACTCGCAGTATAAGGGTACAGACTTTAACAAACTAATAATTGACAAATGACCATTGTGTTTATATGTGTCTTATTTCGGGAGAGCTGTCCCTCGGGTCCTACATTGCCAGTTGCCTACCACTGACAAATCAAGTTAGACAGTCAGTGTAGACAGTATACAGACCATGACCACTCCATTGGAAAGTACACTGTGTGGTGTTCAGTTGTGTGATACTTCGGGAAAGCTGTCCCTCTGGTCTTACATTGCCAGTTGCCCGCCACTGACACATCAAGTTAGACAGTCATAGTGTAGACAGTATACAGACCATGACCACTCCATTGGAAAGTACACTGTGTGGTGTTCAGTTGTGTGATACTTCGGGAGAGCTGTCCCTCGGTTCCTACAGTGCCAGTTGCTCGCCACTGACACATCAAGTTAGACAGTCATAGTGTAGGCAGTATACAGACCATGACCACTCCATTGGAAAGTACACTGTGTGGTGTTCAGTTGTGTGATACTTCGGGAGAGCTGTCCCTCGGGTCCTACAGTTCCAGTTGCCCGCCACTGACACATCAAGTTAGACAGTCATAGTGTAGGCAGTATACAGACCATAACCACTCCATTGGAAAGTACACTGTGTGGTTTTCAGTTGTGTGATACTTCGGGAAAGCTGACCCTCGGGTCCTACAGTGCCAGTTGCTCGCCACTGACACATCAAGTTAGACAGTCATAGTGTAGACAGTATACAGACCATGACCACTCCATTGGAAAGTACACTGTGTGGTGTTCAGTTGTGTGATACTTCGGGAGAGCTGTCCCTCTAGTCTTACATTGCCAGTTGCCCACCACTGACACATCAAGTTAGACAGTCATAGTGTAGACAGTATACAGAACATGACCACTCCATTGGAAAGTACACTGTGTGGTATTCAGTTGTGTGATACTTCGGGAGAGCTGTCCCTCGGGTCCTACATTGCCAGTTGCCCGTCACTAACACATCAAGTTAGACAGTCATCGTGTAGACAGTATACAGACCATGACCACTCCATTGGAAAGTACACTGTGTGGTGTTCAGTTGTGTGATATTTCGGAACAGATTTCCCTCGAGTCTTATATTGGCAGTTGACACATCTAATTAGTGTTCGTTGTTCCGAGAAATTAACTGAACTTAATGATTTTTGAGTGGCTTTTTTATATATATTTTCCTATTCTTGATTAACGAATTTCTGCTATGAGTTCATTTTATTCATACTTCAATGACAGTTTAAAATAAACTTAGAAATAACTCCAGTTTCTAAATAATGTCACTGGTTGATAGGATGTTTTAGCTATATTAGTCGTGATTTAAAAAAAGAATTCCGTTCCTTTTTTTAAGTAATATTAAAATTAAACTGTTATTAGTGACAGTTGTAAGTTTTATTACTATTATACTATAAATAGTACTTCTATTTAACCATATGTACACAAATACAAATAAATTTCATTTCATATAAACTACAATCGACATCTACTCACGGTTGGAATATATAGTATGTTAGTTAATGTCAGATGTCAGTTACTAACCGAGCTTGTATAATAGCTTCCCTAGTGTAATAATAACTAATTGCTACATGTTGTAGGCTGCACCACGTTACCTTGTACCGTAGGCTGCTATGTTGCATGTTGAGGGCTCTTAAGTGCAAATATACGGGGTGTTTCTTTTAAAACGCAATCCGTGATTTTATATAAAACTGACAAACAAAACTTATATCTATAATACATTTGATTAATATTAACATTTATTATTATTATCTACGTGATTTTAATGACACTTTTGTTTAGGTTTGGTGTTGCAATAAATATTCTTCCACAGTAAACACTCTCTGGTTTTTGCTCAAAACCATATGCGCTTAAAAAAAACTTCACTCGTAAGTTCACATGGGCTACAAGCCTGTGTGTGAACTTTATTCACTGAGTGAAGTACCGACCGTTGGCTCATTAGGGATTTGAACCTTGGACCTATCCCTCAGCAGTCCGAGGCCTTAGCCACTGAGCCACCAAGCCGGCAACCAAAACTTAAGTAAGAATCTAGTCTGTATAGATGTTTTCACTACGCACGTTTCTAGCACTGTGCATATATAGATAGGTGCATATAGATGGATGGGTGGGTCAATACCATTGTACGTGTAGGGGTGGACGGGTGGTTCAACATCATTGTACGTGTAGGGGTGGACGGATGGATCAATACCGTTGTACGTGTAGGGGTGGACGGGTGGTTCAATCCCATTGTATGTGTAGGGGCGGACGGGTGGTTCAATCCCATTGTACGTGTAGGGGCGGACGGATAAGTCAATACCATTGTACGTGTAGGAGTGGACGGGTGATTCAACATCATTTTACGTGTAGGGGTGGACGGGTGGGTCAATAACATTGTACGTGTAGGGGTGGACGTGTGGGTCAATACCATTGTATGTGTAGGGGTGGATGGGTGGGTCAACATCATTGTACGTGTAGGGGTGGACGGGTGGGTCAACATCATTGTACGTGTAGGGGTGGACGGGTGGGTCAATAGCATTGTACGTGTAGGGTGGACGGGTGGTTCAACACCATTGTACGTGTAGGGGTGGACGGGTGGGTCAACACCATTGTACGTGTAGGGGTGGACGGGCGGGTCAATACCATTGTTCGTGTATGGGTGGACGGGTGGGTCAGCACCATTGTACGTGTAGGGGTGGACGAGTGGGTCAATACCATTGTACGTTTAGGGGGGGACGGATGGGTCAACACCATTGTACGTGTAGGGGTGGACGGGCGGGTCAATATCAATGTACGTGTAGGGGTGGACGAGTGGGTCAATACCATTGTACGTGTATGGGTGGACGGGTGGGTCAGCACCATTGTACGTGTAGGGGTGGACGAGTGGGTCAACACCATTGAACATTTAGGGGTGGACGGATGGGTCAACACCATTGAACGTGTTTTTCTCATATCACTGTATTTGTATTAGTGGATGGATGGGTCGATACCTCATGTAAAAAACATTATAATACAATTGCATCTTAGATAGTCCTCCTTTGTAGAGGGGTTACAAAAAAATATTGTTTAGTATAAAATGAATAGTTTTTACTTTGTTTTATGGCCTAGTAATTATTTCAATTACCTTTAAATGTTTTAAATGGCTCTAACAATTATTCTAATACAAATATTTATAAATATATTTTTCACTCATTTTAATTTAAATTGTATACAAGTAACACAAGATATAAGTACCATATTCTGTTAGAGAGTAACAGATTTTCATTTAATTTCGTAAAATTGTGTTTTGGTCAAGCCAGTAATCGTTTTTGTTAACGTGTTTTTCCATTATTACAATGCATACTATTTAAGTAATGGCAATATATATTAATCTTAATTTGCGTAATATTTAATATATATACTAATGATTTCAAATATTTTAATAGTATAGTAAAGGACAGAATTTATTTTATTTAATTTTTTTTTTTTTTTTTTTTTTTTTTAAATTTATCCTTATCTACTCAACGTTTCAAGAGAACTGGCAATAGACTAGAAACATAATCACCCAATCGATAATATAATTTATAGCCTTTAATAATTGTAAATATCTGTATATCAACTCTAATTCTGGTGGCTGAGCGGTCTAAGTCGTCACGAGCTTGTGTTAGAGAAAGCGCAAGTTGGAATCCGGCCTGGATTGGAGGTATTTATCAGTACTGTACTGTACTGGTTAGCCCCTTTACTCTGCTTGAACAAGTTACCAGCACAGATCGACAGTCTGTAGGAATAGACAGATTAAGGTTAAGAAGTAGATGGACATCTCCTTAATAATAAAGTACAAGAAACAATTAGATGTAATTAAAGATAAGCTACAGTCGGCAATCACTCGCCTATCAACGGTGCGGTATGTTGCTTATTGCATATTGTTTAAGGGGAAGATATTGGATAGGAACGGAGCTAATCTAATATCTTCCCGTTTGTAATAATCACTGACTACTACATGCTATAGGCAAGCACAAACTACCTTGTAAGGTAAAGCGGATATATACTGCATTTAGACTAACGATATGTTCTAGCTATATTAGGTCTTATAACTACGTATAGTAAAACACATATCTATAAGTATTCTTACAAAAAATGTTAAGTTAAATAATTTGTAGATAAAGTACTCTTTAAGTTGCATATATTGAGATCTGTATATGAAAATAAACTATGAACAAACAGATTGTTTAAATGCAAGTCCAACTATAAACATATACTAATAAATATTATATTCACATATTATTAATTTTGTTCTTAAAAATCCTTACAAAGGACAGTTGTGGGTGAAATTTACGTTTTGTTTGCCGTTTTAGTTTACATATTGATAATTTCAAGTTTATACAGGGTGTTCCCGAACTAAGTTCCGAAACTTCAGGTTATGATTCGTTGGGTAAAAATAAGTGAAAAAAGTTCCTATACATTTTCCTATAGGTCCGAATATGTTCTTTTTCAATATGGTGGCCATTTTCATATTTCCACTAAATTATTAGTAATTTCATAACTCCTTACAATACAGTGCCCAAATTTGGAACGAAGGTACCTGTTCTGCTTTATTTAAGGTTGTGATAATATTATTTTATTATATTCAATATTTTCAAAATGGTGGCACTTAAAACTGTTTAATTGTAAACTGCGCAAAAAAAGGGCAATCTTAGAAAAAATTTACAGGAAATAAAAAAGTTGCCAAATGTAATAACAAATCTAACAAGTTCTAATTTAATAAAATCAGTTAATAAATAAAGGAGTAACACTAATTTAGGTAATACGATGTATGCTCTGTTACATTTTATTAGACGTTGAATTGCTGGTGTTGAATACATTTCATATCAGCTTATAAAGTAAATATTAAACAGCTGATAGTTTAGCATTTTCAAAACAGATTACTCATAGTTGAAAAATTATATTATGATATGTGAATAGGTTTTTTGAGTTCTAGTACAATACTTGTTGTTCCATTACTGGTTATTAAGCACAAAGAAACTAATTAAACTACTGTATTTGAAAACTTGACTTAATCTAATTTGTCAACAATGATTAATCTGTAATGAAAATGATAAAATATCAGCTGTTTAATATTTACTTTATCAGCTGATATGAAATTCATTCAACACCAACAATTCAACGTCTGATAAAATGTAACAAAGCATACATCGCATTGCCTAAATTGGTATTACTCCTTTATTTATGAACTGATTTTATTCAATTGGAACTTGTTACATTTGTTATTACATTTGGCAACGTTTTATTTCTAGTACATTTTTTCTAAGATTGAGCGTTTTTGCGCAGTTTACAATTAAACAGTTTTAAGAGCTACCATTTTAAAAATATTGAATATAATAAAATAATATTATCAAAACCTTAAATAAAGCAGAACAGGTACCTTTGTTCCAAATTTGAGCACTGTATTGTAAGGAGTTATGGAATCACTTATAATTTCGTGAAAATACAAAAATGGCCGCCATATTGAAAATGAAACATATTCGGACCTAGATGTATAGGAACATTTTTTACTTATTTTTACCCAACGAATCATAACCTAAAGTTTCGGAACTTAGTTTGGGAACACACTGTATATATACATATATGTACATATTAATCATAGTTTAGACAACATTAACAACTATATAATATATTTATATACATATATATATATATATATATATATATATAAATGTCATATGTAAATAGAATTCAAAAACGACATGTGATTTAGTATATTGAAAAATGTCGTTAAAAGTTAGTATTTAGCTGTTAATTTTGAAATATATTTCTAAGTGTTTTTAAAATAATCTTGAAAATGAATTAAACCTTTTTGTCAGTACTACATTTTTGCTACCTTGAACGATTTTTTATTGTATTACAGTTTTTAACAGAATTTATTTTTTGTTTTATTTCAGTTGGAAGTTTTCTAGCTATAAAACAGTATACTGTGAAAATCGTTAGTAGTAGATTTTTAGAATATTTTCACGTAAATACTATACAATACATTCAATACATTTTCACTTATAACAAAAATTGAAAAAGCCTTTTTAAATTAAAATACTCTAATGTTAAGGACAATACATTTTAATTGAAATGTAAAGCAAACTCCGATCCTTTGCAGCATATAATCTAGATATTACTCACGGCGTTCCTGTTTTTACAATCCCCAAAGTGTTCTATGGATCCAACCAAAGACGTTACCAGAATCATTTTCTGTGGACCAATTTTTCTGTAAACGTAAATCCTTAAAGATGTTAAGCAGCAATACATGACCCAGTATGTTCATTGTTTTCGATAGCATATAATCATTTTGGTGCTATTAATAATGGCTCGTTCTAAGAAGCGGCCAAACTCAGGAACAATGACTATACTCATTTATCTACACTCATCACTTTCACCCCTCATATTCACCCATATACGTTGATGATATTGCCTTATTAATAAAAATGCACAGATAAGACATTTACATATAGTGGATAGGTAGGAGCTAAAGGATCTTCTCCATTTAAAATATCTATAATCGTTTTATTTTTTTTTTCCGGAGGAAATATTAGATATACATTTTTTTCATATTTTTAAAAACATGATTTTGAGAGCACGTTATATACAGTATTTAGGTCTAGTTATGAGTTCTATATGAATGGAACGTTTGTTTAACTGTTGAAAATCAACACCCATCTTGTTTGTGAGGCCTTTGTGAGTGGAGAGTTTGTTGACGAACTGTGTCACAGTTTACTACAGTGCTCGGTGAAACGACATGTGTTTTCCAACTGTACGTCGTTATATCAATTATTCACTACGCTCTACCAGATACTATTCATATGTAAATACCGAACTCGGAAAGGTTAGTTAGTAGAGATGAAGTGAAACTGTTCCGTAGCAAAATATATTATTAGAGTTTGTGTGTTTTTGTTCATAATTATTTTACGTCTACTAGAGATATGTAGACATATTGATTAAGGGATGAGGGTCCTACTTAATGAATTCGAAAGTAAACAAAAACTATTCATAATTAACAGTCAATTCCAGTTGTGTTTATAATCTTTAATCGTAATTAATATTTTTTAATCTTAATTGTTGAGATAGTATATTAAAAAAATGCATAGTTTGAATTTCCAACATACGCATTTTAACAATAAGAGGAAGAACATAAATAATGGAAGTGACTAAAATTACAATTTTGTCTGGAAATGGTTAAACATTACTCAACCATCTTGTGATTGTGAGAAACGTTTTTTATTTCAACAAATCATGGTGACCATAATTAACACATTACACGTTGAAATATGCTATAAGAATGATCCAGCTTAAATCAATACATAATCTACATTTATTGAGAAAATACTTTTGCATTTTCAAGCAAATTGAAGATCAAAATATAATTTCCGCAAGAGGGGTTAATACAGTGTACTTATAGGTAATATTATTGTGAAACTAATTGTCTACTTTTTTAGTTATGACCAAAACTAGTTTCCTTTTATTTGCATCTACAAATTATAAAATAAAATATTTTTGTCATCGATATTTACACATCAGTTGATAAGTTATGGAAGTGATAAGCAAAATATTGTTACTAAAATTGATATTTAGTTTCCACAAAAAATCTGTTTTTTAATGCTTTCTATATGGGAGAGAAGTGTAACATCATTAATTTGCTAGGTGTCATTTGTATTATACAAGGTGGGAAAAAATATGGAAACGCTTTCACAAATTTTGTATAACTTCACTTGTAAAATTAAAGTTTTGTACATCATCATGGTTACAAAGAACACACTTTTTGACACCATTAGTGACAAAGGAACAGTTTGAATTGAACCTAATAGGTTCTATTCAGGGGGACGGCCCGCGAGGAGTTGGAACGAAAATCTTCGACATAAACCTAGGTCAAGTTTGGTATCAAATTAAAAGGTATGTCCAAAAGAAAATAACTACCGCAAACCGGACTTCGAAAGGTTTATTTTATCCATAGTAGTGGTCATTTGAATTTCAAAGTAACTAATTTGAACAATAGTATTCCTCCGCTATTTAATGGTTTTAAGTAAATTAAACTGATACAAAGTTATACTTTATAGAACAAAATTATTCAAAAAAATAAATTATAATATTATCAATGGAAAAAATAATGTTGTTGTGAAAGCGTTTCCGTATTTTTCCCCCTTTTATAAAAACATTACTATAATACTATAAATTTCCTGCAAGATTTTTTTTTAATTTTTCAGCTCTTCTCTATACTATACTACTACACAAAACAGGCCATTCCTGTTTGATGGTATTACTAAACTAACAAATTTTTAATAATTTTTTGATAACCGTTTAAATAGCATTTTATTGTGTCACTGACCAAGAGAGAAGAGTACAAAGGTTTTGTTGGTTTTGTTTTGATTTGTTGGTAACCTTAATGGTGTCACCAACAAAACAGCAGTACTTGTCATAGTAGATCCACCATTCTGTTAAGTTGGCAATACCATACGCTTCATTATTCACACCACGGGAAAGAGGGAAAGAGGTAAGAGACATAATTCAGACTGTGAATGTGGCGTAAAGCGAAACGACTATGGTTAAGTCCCTCAATACCATCGACGATCCTCCAACACTTCAATGTTTCAGAAAGTACTGTAATTCGTTCAAGTGATATTGCTGAAAAAGACAACTAATAATGAAGACAAGTAAAAAAGACAAGTAATATAAAATCTAAACTTTATATGAGCATAATATTGCAATATTTATTTGTATTTTTAAACCATTGCGTACAATTTTCTTTGCTAACTATAAGTTTTTTTTTTTTTTTTTTTTAACATTAGCTATCAGTTGTATTATATTTAACTTATAAAAAGGATAAAATATTGTAAATAATTTTATATTTGCTTAAAACTACAATTACTTTGTTACAAACAATAACAGCACGTTTTATAATAGCGTAATGTTTAAAGAATATTTTTCTTTAATTTGCAATCCTAGTTAATTCTCTGATAACAATTATTAATTTTATAACACTTATATAAAAAGATACGTAATACATGAAAGAACATTAATGCATAAATGGACCAAAAGTAGTATTAGCCGTAATTTTTCCTAGTAATATTGATGATGTAACATCTAGCTGAGTCCATCAACCTCAAGAACAGTTCACAAGATATTACCTCTTTTCATGGAAGTCACGCGCTTGACACTTGCAATATCCCCCTAATATCCGGACACCTTGACTCCCAGGGTAGCAGGATGGTCGTAGAGTGGGGGTTATTGCCGTTCACGTGAGTGATGGCTGAACCTGGGGTGAAATTCTAATGTCATGCATTTCATAGAAAATACTTGAACAAGACGACTTAAAAAATCATTAGACAGTTTACATTTTGACTCGTCTATTATGAACTATTATGGAAAAGTATTGATTATGAAATCCATAGTTATATCATATGTCACTGCATTAAAGCTGTTCCACGTTCGAATGTTTCAATTGTTTTTGAATAAAAAATTATAGTTTGAAAATGATCTAATCTACAAAAGGTTAAAACTAATTTACATCTACAAAAGAAAGTTATGAAACTATAAGAATGAGTTTTAATACAAATAAGAAATTGTTGTATTAAGGTGGGAGTTTCACTTCACGGAAATCTAAGAAACATAGTTCTATTTCAAGATTGCGGTCTGTAATAATGATCGTATCACGTCTCTTGAAATCTCATTTGGTAAGAGAACAACTATTCTAGTTGATCCTACATCAAATTGATTTTCATAAAAATATTTTTTACTGTTAAATATATGAAATTTTAAATGTCATTAATAATGGTTTTAAATTAAAAGCTCATAATATCACTACGATCCACTAGATTGGACCTTTGATAATCATACAGTGTTTGCTAGGACTCATTATAACAATAAACACCAACCGTACAGTTGAAATAGAACGGCATGTCTTAGTCCGCTGACGCTAAGATTGTATGTCTACTGAAGGACTTCCCAGCGGTGGCTTGGCAGCTTGGGAACTGCCACCTTTACGATTTAAAACAGAAAGAGGTAGATTCAGGTTCCGGGCCGCATCTAGACGTATGATTGATTTTTCGGAATTAAACCGAGTCAAGTGTCTTGATGATAGTCACCACCAAAATCATGTCGTCATCGTCTACATTGATACCCAAAATCACAAGGTTGTTTGGATCTCCCTGCAATTTCTGCCTACAACTTTTTGAAGTAACTTGGACTTCAGATTCACGAGAAATATTGGCCTTGCGAACTCTCCGTTTAGTGTATCCTACGTTTTGGGCGAGTATATCTTCAATGAATTAACTCAAAAACGTCTTCAATATTAAATTAATTTAACGGTTACGTTAAATATAAGATTTGTCACAGGTACTATAATTCAAAGTGTGAAAAATTTTCATTCATAAGTAATTTACTTGCTCAAGTTGCAAATAACAATATGTATCAATAAAGATTTAATGTACAAATCAACTTTAATTTGAATAAAAATAATAATTTAAAAAAATTTTTAATCAAATTCTCACAAAAAACATTTTTATAATACACACCAAAAAATAGTCAACATAAAAACATATCCAATATTTCCAGCCAGAAAATTACTGACTCTGTGGTAAGCTCTAGAGATTAGTAAAAACTTGATTTCCTTCCTATATTTTAAGAAGCGAGTCGGTGGGCGATCGGTCTATGGCGTCAGAGCTTGGGTTAGAAATAACGCTGGTTCGAATCCGGCCTGGACTGGAAGATTTATCATTAATATTCACCTCCTACTGTACTGGTTCGCTCGCCTACTCTGTCTGAATAAGTTCCTCGCACAGATCAATAGTCTATGAGGAATAGGCAGAGTAAGGTTAAGAAGGAATAATCGGCATTTTATTTAAAAAACAAATAAAATAAAAAGGAGATATTTATAGATCAGCAACAGGATGGTACATAAGGCATGTCAAGTGGAAGGAGCAGCTTAATGTTGGTAACAAGACTACAGAAACCACAGCTCTTTCATAGAAATATAATTATTGAACATATTTTTGTGCTGTTTAATCAGATTAAAACAACAAATATATCTGAGTTCTTAGTGTACAAATGTTTAGTTCAATTACTGAAATATTTTTCATTTTACTGTTATGTTTTACATGCATCATTTTATGACATATTTAAATGTGTAAGGTGATAGTACAGTATACAGGTGAAAGTGACAAGCCTAGGCTAACTGTTCAAACATCACTTGGCATTTGTGATGGATCGGTCCGATAGTTATAATTATGGCAATTTCCACACACTCCCTCAGGTTCAACAATGTCAATCACAATCAATCAATATGCTGGACGTAGGTTGATTGTTTGCTCTGTGTCATCTCATCGTCATGCTTTACAGTGAAATGTTGATAGACCAACTGTTTCATCCAATCACAGCTAGTGGAAATAACAATTTTTTTTCATTTATTCAATCAAATATTACATGAAATACATGCATATATTGTCCTTAATAAACTCTCTAGCCAACTTGACCAGTTGAAAGTTGACGGTAATATCTAGTATACTTAATTAAACTAACATTTTTTTATCATGTATATATCTAGCATAATAATTAGGAAACAATGACTAATGAATTAAACAAAATCTCAAAGAGAAACACAACAGATAAATTCAAATGGGATATAGATAGTTACAACAATGACAATAGGTCAATAAAATATTGTTAGTTCAAAATTAAAAAATAAAGTAACACATTAGACTATTATTTTAAATCATTGTATGAAACATTTATTTCATATATGGCTGTATTGTAGTTTTATAGAGTTGGTTTTTCTTTTTTCTCATTTCATTTGCCAGACCTTTTGAGATTGCGGTAATTGTGTAAACTAAATTCAATGAGTTAAATACCAACTCTCAGCTCATCTAGGTATTCAATTCAAACCTAAGCCTTAGATGTAGAGTTACCACGCCCGCTCAAGTTTATTTTATGAATGAGTTACATGATATATCGATAAAATCAAGCTTCAACTTAAAAATAACTTAAACATTTAGAATGTTCTAGTATAAATTTAAAACTTTCATAGGATTATTGTTATAGATTTCTGGACAAAATAAAAAAAACTCTTCGCTTCCTAATAACCAAATTAAATAGTTTAGTCTTTACTACTTTTTGTCTTTTTGAAAAAGATGTTTGCTATCTCGAGGTGTATAAATAATTATGAATTGTTTATATATATTACACACAGCTTTCTTCTTTGTAAAGGTAATTCTTGCCATTAATAAACTTTTAAGACCTACCAACTTGTTTAATAATCTCACCAAAGAATAGTAAAATTAAACTTGGAAACTTAAGACTTACAAAATTGTCTTTTGTAACTTTGCTGATTGCTTTTGCTTGTTAACGAAAATGGATGAATGAATATTGAACTAGTTTGGAAAAGCTATTCGTAAACTTTAAACTAGCTACATTCTACAGTGTATCATTTTCATTGAATAATAAATTCATCGCACATTGGTTTTTTGATAAAATATAGATTGAAGTTTATTTAATTGAACATTTTTTATTTTAAAAAAAAATACAGGTAAAACATATATCTTACTTGCCAATAGCAAAATATCTCATCAAAACTGTCCTTGCTTTCTGAGAAATTTCATAAGAGGACAGGGTGTTTAAAAATGAATATTGAGGTTAAAGTTTGGTAGTATTTTTTCTATTTGACTTAAATTAAAATAAACATAATTAAAAACCACTTGGAATTTCCAAAACAATAAAAAAAAATTAGGATGAAATAAATATTTATCTAAAAAGATCTATAATATCTCAGATTTTATAAAAAAAGAAGGATACGTTTCTATTCATGTATCTTTAGAGTGGAAGATAACAGATTTTCAAAAAGAATCTTTGATTTCTTTCACAATATAAAAACAAAAGCCAATAAATTCACGACGGCTTAAAAAATCAAATATTACTGAAAGAAATATTTTTGAGCAAAATGGATTTTAAACTAGTTAAAGGGCCAAAATTTGAGGTTCCAAGAAATCTGGAACTGAAGTCTAGAATGTAAATGTCTGAATAAAGAAAGAAGACCCCATCTGTAAGATTATTTAAGAAAAGAGGTAAATAAAAGGAACATTTTAGAAGACTGTTAATTTTATAAAATGGAAACCCTAAAACTGTTTATGAAAGTTCATGTTTATTAGGATAAACCTCACAGTACAGAAGCTGAGGGATGTTGAGCATGCACTAAAAGTGCAGGCAATTTTATTTTTGATTATTATTTTGACTTCTTAGGTGAACATAAAGACTTATGCTGTCACCCCTAGTTTGGTCGACAAACTGGAAGGGAGGGGGGGGACATAATGAAAGTAACAGTTCAAGAAACCACCCGTATTTCTATAACGGTAATAGATACAGGTTTACGGAAAAAAACCTGTAAAGATTCCTGAGAATATCCCGAAAACAGTACAACTATTTTTAGTTTTAATTGCACCATTGTATTCAAGGAAAAAAGACAAAGTTAAACACTGTGTTACATGACCAGCTTCTCATTAAGAGTTTTGAAGTTGACCTCCACATCTTGGACCTCAAATGACTGCAAAAGTCTTGAATTTCACAAAAGATAGTGTTTGAATATGTAAACTGATTGGCATAGTTAAAAATCCCTTTTACTACACAATGAAGAAAAACTGAGTGTAGGACTACATTAAAAACCACCCTGTATATTGATTATAAAGCTCATTAAAAGATATGACACCCTCTAAAATAGCCTTAGAATAAGTATACTAATTAAATAAATGTTATTTTAGTTTATAATCTAATTTATGTTTCATAGAGAAACGTCAAGTATAAAGGATACAATAATAGGCCATACAGTTATTGATCGCTATACTTTATTCGTGTCAATATTCAAGATTTAAGTAATTTCGTTGATGGTACGACTGCAGGTAGTTGCGCACAACTCGAGCACCAATTTTATGGACATCTTGGTTATAAAGCGTGCAACTCGAGCACGCCCGCCCATACACGAACAATGTGGGTTCTTACCCATCCACCCACCCATACATGTAGAGTAGTACTCACACATCCATACACGTACAGTAAACCACCTACCCACCCATACATGTATAGTAATACTCGTACATCCATACACATACGATAAACCACCCACCCACCCATACATGTATAGTAATACTCGCACATCCATACACATACAGTGAACCACCCATACATTTAGAGTGGTACTTACATATACACATCCCGTACATTGTAAAAATACATACAAAAAATTAAATGTAAATATTTATCTAATGAATACAAAAATAAAAGAATGTTCACCCAAAAATCAACTGGGCGTTAACGTGGGATATGTTTTACAGTGGAAACAAGTTTCTGATATTAGGCTCTATGACTGTCATCGGTGGAATGTACATTCTCTGTAAGGATTGGATTTTGTTGAGTCACTTTCACACGAGTATGGAATGATGCAAATTTTGTTGAGTCACTTTCACACGAGTATGGAATGATGCAACTACTGGAAATTTAAGTAGGAATGGCAAATGATCAGTCATGTGATTGCGGAGCTGAAATCAAAAATATGGATTGCCCATTGTGTTCTTTTCAGGAAAACTAGTTGGTCTTCATTAAATCGGAGAAAACTGTGCTGAACAGTTATAAATGTCAATATTTATACACTAAGACACAAGTATTTTCTACTTCAAATTTTATAACCTTTAAAAATTGTTCAATCTTGTTTACTCTTTTCCTATTATTTTAGGTTCACTGACAGCCATCTATACTTATATAAAGCCTGATCTTGATTATTGACATATGACATTGTACGTGTATGGGATGGGTGGATGGGGTGGATGGGGTGGATGGGTCAATACCACACTGTACATGTACGGGCGGGCGGGTGGGTCAATACCACACTGTACATGTACGGGCGGGTGGGTGGGTCAATACCACACTGTACATGTACGGGCGGGCGGGTGGGTCAATACCACACTGTACATGTACGGGCGGGCGGGTGGGTCAATACCACACTGTACATGTACGGGCGGGCGGGCGGGTCAATACCACACTGTACATGTACGGGCGGGCGGGCGGGTCAATACCACACTGTACATGTACGGGCGGGCGGGCGGGTCAATACCACACTGTACATGTACGGGCGGGCGGGTGGGTCAATACCACACTGTACATGTACGGGCGGGCGGGTGGGTCAATACCACACTGTACATGTACGGGCGGGCGGGTGGGTCAATACCACACTGTACATGTACGGGCGGGCGGGTGGGTCAATACCACACTGTACATGTACGGGCGGGCGGGTGGGTCAATACCACACTGTACATGTACGGGCGGGCGGGTGGGTCAATACCACACTGTACATGTACGGGCGGGCGGGTGGGTCAATACCACACTGTACATGTACGGGCGGGCGGGTGGGTCAATACCACACTGTACATGTACGGGCGGGCGGGTGGGTCAATACCACACTGTACATGTACGGGCGGGCGGGTGGGTCAATACCACACTGTACATGTACGGGCGGGCGGGTGGGTCAATACCACACTGTACATGTACGGGCGGGTGGGTCAATCAATTGCAAATAGAATCGCCTAAGTGAACTCATGTTTTGTGAGCTTCAAACGGATTGGCTGGCCTATATTTATTCCTTAACAATCTGAAACAAACTTGAAATTTACATACTTTTTCAGTATAGTTAAAAAAGCACGAAAAGTTCCATTGCTGTTTTAGTTATGTTGCATTAAATATAAGGTAATAAAATGTAGTCATTTTTAATATTTGAAATATTGTTTTAAATAAATAATTCATCATTATTTTCAAAACTTGTGTTTTATATAGTTTAAATAATTAACTATTATTTTGTAAAAAAAGCTACTACATAATATTCATACATATTTTTTGAGTTTTTAGTTTTCAATTAAAATATTTCTATAATGAACATTTAACTATTTATTATATTGGAAATATTTACTTTAAAAAATACTTTTAAATATTTTATAAATAACTGCTTAGTATCAGATTTTTTTTATTTTGTCGTATATATTGCTGAGACTATTATACAAAAAGAAATATGATTTTTCTAACTGCGATATTATTATTAATTAAATTAGATAATACAGATAATTAATTGAATCAAGCTATATTATCTAATTCCTTCTTTGCTTGAGAAATGTCATTGGGACTTATTGACTTAGGGGAATTAAATTTTAAAAAACATCATAAAATTTGCTCATACGTATATAAATAAAGGTAGTTTAGAGATATTCTCTAATTAAGGGTTTTACACAAATATTGTTTCCCAGTAAGAAGAAAGGGACGAAAATAGCAGGAGTGGTAAGAAGATTACAGCGAGGAAAATCTGCAATGGAATTATTTATTTCTTGTTCCTGCACTGTTCCACAAAAATATCTGACAAGTTCTTTTACTAAAATTTAAAATGTACCTAGTTATTAAAAATTGACCGGTGTCTTCTCAAGTTGCTCCACTAGTGCCTCATGGCTAATGGTGGCCATAGTTATGGTTTGAACACTGGAGAATATTCGTGTTATTGTTAACATTGGAATAAATTATGATTGTTTGATATTAATTGTTTGGCAGGTTTTAGTTTTTCTTATAGTAAATATTCTTAAAGCGGGTACCAAGAAGTCTCTACATCCCTAGGCTTAGCCACAACTAATTTGTTTTTGGGATAGTTTCTTTGCCAGCACAATACATGATGGTAAATATTACAAACAAGTTAAGGTCACGCTTGGGATTTGTAGAAGTTAAATATCCCACTTATTCTTTAATTATTAGGCAAAGATACATAAAATTACGTAATGAGTAAAGCTAATTATGATGTATTTCTGCAGTGCATATAATATGTTTTATATGTATATAAGGTTATAAATGTTTATAAATAACAACGCTCCTTACTGCTGAATGCAGAGACGAGCAATGTCCCTAGGTGCAACTTAACAACTAATCATATTACAGTTAAGTATATTAAGTATAATTTTTATTTTTACGCTTTATTTATTTAAATTTACAAATTCATTGGCACAGTTGCCTGTATAGTTTTTTAAAGTGTATAAAACATATTTCATATACATGTTGTTATTATGTGGTAAAATAGTTTTCACAAAATTTACAACATGCCATATTTTTTTTACAAATGATTACATGGAAATTATTTTGATATTATGATAAAATAAATACGCCTACGTAAGAAAACAATATTTTCTCCTTGTATTTTAATTATTCTTCATGATAATCCTATTTTTAAAGATTAGTAATATACTTCACCCAATAGACATTTAATTTTGGAAATTTATTTGTAAAATGAGAATTCTCTTCTCGTTATTGAAACAAGTACTCCAAATTTGTTATTGGGCATTTTCACCATAAATCAAGTGAAAGGGCTGCTCTGTAAATTCCTCGCCAGTGGTTAAGTTTCCTGGCCATGGAATGCATGATAGGTCACAGGTTGGGTAAGTAGTTTAAATTAATTACTTTTCTATCCTCCCACTCAGACTTTCATCCTCAGTTCTCACCTAAAAGTTTGTTTCATTACAGATTTAATAAGGAGGTCCCACGAGGAGTTACAAACTTATATATCCTATAGGCCAGAGACCCTTGACAATATCGCCAGTGGGCCATTATTGCGAGATATTTGAGCATGGCTGTTCCTTGAATGGTTGCCCAGTGAGAAATATCATCCTAGCATGCAACCCAACTGCCCGGTCACTAGTGGTGGTCCAAAAGTCACCCACCCTTAAGTCATTGGTCCCTAGGTTAAGTGGTAGAAAGGGCTTCTTAGCTGTAACCTAACCTAGTAAAATAAGACATCCTTTATCTGTTACTGTGTTAACTCTTTTGCCTGTAAATGTGGGAGCAACTATTCCATAGGACACGAATTTGCTACTCAGAAACAATGAACATGCTGGAGCATGTTTTGCTCAACATCTTTACGGATTTACGTTTACAAAAAGATTGGTCCACAGAAAATGTTTCTGGAAACCTTTGTGGTTGTATCCATAGAAAAGGTTAGTATCAACAAAAACAGGACCACCCCAAGTATTATGCAGATTACGAGCTGAAAAGGGTTTTGCTTTACATTTTAATTAAATGTGTTGTTATTTAGGAGCACTTTGATGTTAAAGTCTTTGTTGCAATTGTTATTATATTATACATACATAGAAATGTATTACTAGTATTTAGGTCAAAATATTCTAAAATATAGCATCTTATGGCTTTTATTGTATACTAGTTATTGGCTTGAAAACATCCACAAACAAACATAATCTATCTGAACTATAATATAATAAATGATTGGTTAAAGATGTTGACATGTATTACTGGCACAAAAGAAGAGGGTGGATGTGTCTTGAACATTTATTATTTAATTACTTTGAAACAAATTTCAAAATATTCAGGTAATTACTAACTTGTTTAATTTTTTTGTCATACAAACTAAATCTAAAATTGTTTTTATATTTTATTTTCATGTAATATGATAGTAATAATAAGTACACGTTTATGTTACTTTGTATACATAATAAAAAATCAAAATTGCCTTATTATTTATGATCATGTTGGACTGTAACAATATTATTGTGAGTGGGACACTGAACTGAACCTACATGAACCTAAACGCCTGATGGAACATTCTTACATATGAGACGCCGACACAACATTGTTGGTATTTTAAAGCAAATATGAATGATTATATGAGTGCAGGATGAGTGTGGATGAGTGTAGTCTGGTTACTAACTGAGTTCAACTGTTCCTCAGAGAGGGCAATTTATTAATAGCCCAACAGACAGGGCCACTAAGGGACCTACAGCTTTACGTGGAATCCGAACCACGTAGTGCTGGTCTGATTTTCAGCTAATTGACAAGCCTGATACTCAGTTATCTCCCCCACACAACATCCGTACAATGATTACCACCCAACATGGACATCCCAGACTTCTCTAGTAGTGTCCATGCCGATAGCAACCATTGAGCGGACGCCATGTCGGTATTAAGAGGACCGAGCATCCAACCTATCGCTTACATTCTCCCAAACACTTTCTCCCCAAGTAGCAAGGCTACAGCACTGCGCCACCAGTGCCGACTTGATTATTGAAATGAACATAAATGAAACTGAGCTGATCATTAATGAATTTGAATTCAACACAAAAGGACATGAACTTTAAATACAATAATTCAGTGGGATATGTATTATATTGGATAAATTAATACTTAATTATTACAATAGTATAGTAGGTAACAATAAAAAAATTATGAACCCTAATTTGATTAACATTTTATCAATTGAAATCACAACTTGTGTAACATTATATAAATTGTTAATTGTCAAAACTCTGCAATAATGATAATAACCAAAATTCCATTCTAATTTTAACAACACTAAAATGAAAATGATAAATCATGTAAAAGCTAAGAATATTTATGACCACAATAAATTTGAGAAGCTCGAGTCATAATTAGTTGCCTCTTGACAGTTTTGAAATATGACTTTACAAGGTGAAGTAAACAATGTGAGAAAATGAGATGAGAGCGTCATTACTCTTCCATTCATTATTGTTAGCTTTTGAACTTTGAGTTTTATAACTCTAGAAATATGAGAATCTGGAAGTAAATAAAAATGTATATTGCATTATTTAATATGAGATGCATATCATTTATGGTTCCAATAATTATAATAAAAATCAAAATATTATAGAGGTTGACAGAAGAGTAGCAATATAGAACTAAAATATAACTTTTAGTAGAAAATGAATGCTGAAGTGGAGGTTAATTTTGAATATTATCACTGAACTTACTGCATTTTTTTAGACTCTGGTGCTCAAAAATCAAGCGAAATTAAAACTTCTCCAGGCATAAAAAAAATTACTTTCTATTAAAAAACAATATATAAAATTAGCATACCGTATGTAATAACAGCCTAGTGGGTGTGGGTGTCTCTGAACTCTCTGATAAGCTCTCTTGGTTTGTGTTTCTGGTTCATTTATAATCACAAATATCATATTTAAAATGTTCTTATCTATCATTACAGTCGCCATTTTTTTTTATTTATTTTTTTTTTTTACTTTTAAATTTATATCTTAAAAATCTTAAAAACAGAGAGGGTATCAAACTGGAATTTTGTATGGTCTTTTATACATAAAAATCGATTTTGAGAAAAACTATTTCGAGTTTTCCTGTATCAAGTTTCAAAATGGCGACCATTTAAAATCCTAAATAACTCATAAACAAATTATTATATACAAAATTATAGATTTTTTTTTTTTTTTTTTTTAGAAAATATTATTATAAATCCAACGATATAACGTTTTTAAAAATCGGATTAAAAATAACGAAGAAAAAATAATTTATGTGACAGTATGTACAATGCCATATGCCAGTACTATGTGCAATATACACGTAACAGCTGATAATAAAGTAATTTGTTATAGTCTTAAATTAGCTGTTAACATAAACTTTATTGTTGTACTAGTCAGCTGCTTTAAGAATATCACAAATTGCTTTATTATTATCAGCTGTTACATGTGTTTTGCACATTGTACTGGCATAAGACATTGTACATACTGTCACATAAATGATATTTTCTTTGTTTTTTCATCCGATTTTTGAAAACGTTATATTGTTGGATTCGTACTTAAATTTCGTAAAAAAAATTAGCCTGAGTAATTTTTAATATAGTAATTAGTTCATGAGATATTTAGGATTTGAAAATTTTAATTGCCGCCATTTTGAAACAAGAAAACAATTTTTCTTAAAATGGATTTTTATGCTGTAAAAGACCATAAAAAATTCCAGTTTAATACACTTTTTTGTTTTTGAGATGCAATTTAAAAAGTAGAAAATAAGAACAAAATGGTGGCTGGGACCTTTTCCGTTACTTCACTACCACTACTTTTTTTATCAAAATTACGGTTAGGCTGGGTGGTTACTAAAGTTGATCACAAACTGGTAAATCCAATGATTGACTGAGGTGCCGAATGAGCTCTCCAAGTTTAAGTTCTTGGAAAGCAATAAGATGAGCCCAGCGATATGGGATTCCTAACGGATAAGATATACTAGAGTGGTAAAAATCATTGGGAACAGTTTATAGAGCAATAGAATATTTATCAAGTGGTAGTGAATTAACGGAAACAAAACAAAGTAGTGGTATTGAATTAACGGAAAAGGCCTAGTGGTTGCAATGATAACCGAGGTGTTTTGAACACTTTAGATATGATATTTATGTTTCTAAAATAACCAGAAACAATAACCAAGAGTTCATAGAAACCCCATATAACTTATGTTCCCCAAAATGAGTGATAGAATGATCATTATGCTGTTTTATTGTGAGCCAACTAGTTGGTTTTAAACAGCCTTACAATGCCAATAAATAGTGGAGTTATTATCATCGATACACATAGAACTATGTATTTCAGTATAAAACATATTATCACATTACAGATGGTTTTGTACAGGTAACCTAACTTATGAAAACAACTTCGGAGAAGTCTACATGACAAATGTTATTTTTCTACCTTAGAAAACCTCCTCAGTAAAAGAAATAAATGGTATAAGAACTTGATCCTTGAAATGAAAGGTAAGTCTGACCTCTGTAATAATCTGAACCCAAGAATTCGGAGCCAACCCCTAAAATTTAAACTCTGAACTCTTTAATTTAAACTATTGTCAAATATTTTTTATATTAAAAAGATTTTTAATATTAAAAAGAACTTGTTTTTAATAGGGGATATGAATATTAATATTTTGGATTCCAATATAATTACAGACGAATACAATACATTGTTATCAAGGAATGGTTTAGAATGTCTTTCTAAAGAGCCAACAAGAATTACAGAGAACACGTTATCTTGTATTGATCATGTCTTTGCAAGAATTGTAAACAGAGATAAGATAGATGTGGAGGTTTTGACTGTTGAGGCAAACGTAACCGACCATGTGCTGACAGTTGTCACAGTGTGTATGCGTGACCTTGAGCAAAGAAGACTACAACCGGAACATTCTGAACCTTCTGCTTATCGCATAGACTACATCAAACTGGCCTCTCTTCTTGATAAAACGCACTGGTTGGATGTTTATGCTCAGCAGGATCCTTCAATTGCTTTTGACATATTTTTTGACACTTTTCAAAATATAATAAATCAAAGTAAAGTAAATATATTGGAAAATAAAAATAAACTAAAAAATCAAGCCTTGGATGAATAATTTTATTTGCATGAAAATAAAAATTAAGAATAAAATTTATCAAAAGTCAAAAATACATCCTTTTAATGTAAAGTTAAAAGCATACTTAAAAAAATATAGAAATAAACTGCAAACACAAATAAGAGAACTAAAAGAATCTTATTATAAAAGGTGTTTTGAAAATTGTAATGGTGATTCTAGAGCTACATGGAGGATAGTAAATGAAGTAACTGGTCAAAAGGCAAAGAATCGATCTGAAATAAGTTTAAATATTAATGGAGACTTGATTAATGATCCAATTAAAGTAGCAGTAGTAATTCCACTACACAAAAATGGTTCAAGGCAGGATTGTAACAATTTCCGGCCAATTTCTCTGCTTTCTTCATTCTCCAAGATCTATGAGAAATTGATGAAAAAAAAAACTAGTCAAGTATCTTGAAAAAATCAGGTTTTTTAGTTCTTCACAGTTTGGTTTTAGAGAGGGGTTAAACACTGAACTTGCCCTTCACAATTTTATAAGTAATGTTTATAATGGGATAAATATGAACAAAAAAGTAAGTGCAAGTTTCTTGGATATAAAAAAGCTTTTGATTGTGTTGATCATGGTATACTTTTGAAAAAACTATATAAATGTGGTATAAGAGGGGTGGTTTTTGATTGGTTTAAAAGTTATTTAGAAAATAGAAAGCAGTGTGTCAAAATTAAAAATTCATTTAGTTGTTTGGGTATAGTAAAATATGGCGTACCCCAGGGGTCAGTTTTAGGTGCATTATTATTTTTAATCTACATAAATGATCTGTGTAATGCAAAATTTTATGGTGAACCAACATCCTTTGCGGATGACACTGCTTTATGCTATGTGAAAGATAATTGGAATGACATTGAGGAAGCTATGAATTTCGACTTTCAAGCACTACAGTGGTGGTTCTCTGACAACCATATGTTGTTAAGTCCGGAAAAAACAAAATTTATCAATTTCAGTTTAAGACAAAGAGTCTTCTTTACAAATGAAATTATATAAAATTGTACAAAATGCATATGTAGTAAGACATGCTGTACGGAGTGTGCTGTTATTGGGCAGGCAGACAATATTAAATATTTAGGAATTTTTCTTGATGAAGAGCTTAATTGGAAAGTGCATGTTCAAGATTTAAAAAATAAACTTAATAAAACGTTAAGATATTTTTATTTCTTAAAAAATATCTGTAGTGAACAAACATTGAGAGTAATATATTTTTCCCTTGTACATAGTAGAATAGATTACGGGCTCTTTTGCTGGGGTGGGACTTATGAATCAAATATTAGGCACATATTTATACAAGAAAAAAAGTTTATTCGAATAATTTGTAAGAAAGCAACAATGGAAGCATCATATCATTTATTTTTAAAACAACAGATATTACCATTAAAATATATGTTTGTTTATAAAGTTTTAAAAATGTACTATGTAATGAAGAGAAATTTGCCTAAAATTGTCGAAATACATAAAGTTAAGCTAAGAAGGATGTACTTATGGTTCCCAAACCAAATCTCACTTTCTATACAAAAAGTTATTTATTTCTGGGACCAAAAATGTTTAACTCAATACCTATTGTTCTGCAAAATTTGAAAAATATAAAATTATTTTCCAACAAAGTAAAAAATTGGTTATTAAAGCAAGAAAGTATAGATTACCTTATAAATATTCAAGTTTAAAGCAATACACTTTCAAACATATTTTTATTATTCATTTATAATCGTATAAATTTTAATACCTTGTAAATACTTATTCACTGTATCATATATTTATTTCAGATAACATAGTAAAGTATACATATTTGGTTAGTCATAAATTGTTTCGTTTTTATTTTGTTCCTATTATTGTATTATATAGCTATACTGTTAGGGTTAGGATAACATTAAATTTAGAGTTAAGGTTTTAAGCTATTTATGTATTTATATTAGTGTTTATATTTTGAAGAATTGGGATTTTTTATTTTAAATTAATATTATTTGCTCATGCGCATATTAAGATTTATTTGAAAAGAAGGAACCTCTTAAACAGGCATTGCCTTAGGAGGTCCTAGTATTTTCTTGAAATATGTAATTTATGAAAGGTTTTGTTCTAGTAGTATAAGTTTTATTTTGTTAACAGAGAATTAAGAAGAAACCTTTTTATGTTTAAATGTAATTATATGTATTTTATGTATATATTTCGAGAAAATAAATATATTCTTATTCTTATTCTTATATTTAAACTAATATTTAAATTAATATGATTCGAATGGCTAAACTCAGTAGAAGAGTTAGAAAGGATCAACCTGTTTCAGTTAACTGTATCCCTCCTGACAGTATTGCACTTAAATTCTGCCAATACTGTGATAATCAATCAGCTTATTTCCAAAATACGCATACAGCGAAGTTGATTATAAAACGTACTTGATTGTAAAGTTTTATGCTGTTGCAAGTAATTGCAATTGTATAGGAGTACGAAATTGTCAATTGATTAAATGATTTCAAAATAACAGACTGATTGAAACAAAAAATTATGAGTGTAATGTTTTATTCCTGTTGACTGTAGTAAAACCGTAATTTCTGTAAGCTACAATGCTGAATAAAGATTAGTTGACCTCGGTAATTTGAAAACCGCTACAAGTCAAATGAAATTACTTTTCCTATATAGTTCAATGGCTAATACCAGTACTGATTACATTTCATTATTCACTATAATGACCATGAATTCACAGCTGTCTAGGAAGTAAAATAGATAATCTGTTACTGTTACTTTTTGTTAATTCAATCTGCAAAACACATTTAAAACGCACTTTGTTTTTAATTAATTAAAACTGAAGAAAAAACTATTTTTTAAATTTAGTTTTAATATATTAAATATTTAGGAACAAATTAAATAGATTAGCTTTGATCAAATCAAAACTATGAATGAAATGAAAATGAAAAATTTCTAGCTTTGGTGAAGTTGGGACTATTTAGTCCTTTTTTCAACTCAACCACGAACGTAATAATAATAATAATCTTCAATTAAAGGAATACCCACTAAAACACCTACGGGCCACGGTGAATCAAGCCGGAACCCTTTCAGATGACTTTTATTACTGACCGTGTGTCTTGCACTCTTACAAGGTCACTTTTCTACTTCATATTGGATAACTTTTACATGCAAACGAAATTTTAATGATTAAAAATAATACCAACAAGAAGAGACAGCTTACAAAATTTTACTTATAGTTAAATATTTATAAACAATATTGTTCTGGTATCTGTGTCTACATCAACATATAAAAAAGAATTTTAAAAATAACTAATACATGCAAACAAAATTTTAATGATTAAAAATAATACCAATGAGAAGAGACAGTTTACTAAATTTTACTTACAGTATTAATACAATACAATACAATAGCTTTATTTGTAGTTTCTTTAAGAAATACAGTAGCGTCAGAAAAGTAATTTTTGTTCTTGCTTTACAGATTTTTTATTGTTTGATTTATTCTTCATTTCCTTCTTCCTTCTTCTCACTTCTTCTATCTCCTTCTTCTTTCTATCTTCTATCTCATTTCTTCTTCCTTCTTTCTTCAGAATCATGTCAATGGTCAGTGGTTTGGTTTTCAGGTCTTTTACTCTAGTTTTGTGCCTTCTCTCCAGTGTAAATATTCTTCATTTGAGTAGAAGTGTCGCTCAAGAAGCCAGGTATGGAGTTTTTTCTGCATGTTTTTATGGCCGTAGATGTTCATTATATCTTCAGGCAGGGTATTGAAGAATTTGGCACCAGTGTGTGTAGGCTGCTTCTCGAAGAGAGTCAGTCTGTGTTGAGGGATGGTGAGGTTGTTGGCCGTTCTTGTATTGTAGGAATAAAGGTCTAGTCCTCTTCTGATATTTTGCTTCTGTGCATGCATTATTGTTTCAAGGACATATAGTGATACTGTGGTTAGTATCTTGTGTTTCCTAAAGGCTTCTCTGCACGATTCTTGCGGGGCAAGGCCTGCAAGTATTCGGATGGCTTTCTTTTGTAATATAAGAACTCTTTGCACATTAGACTTTGAGGAGCCTCCCCAGGCAGCCAGTCCAAATCTTACATGTGTTTCAAAAAGCGCAAAGTATGCGGTTCTTACGGTGTCTTCATTACTTATGTGTTTGAGTCTCTTTAGGACATAGAGCGTGGAACTTAGCTTCTTACGTAATCGGTTGATGTGTTCAGTCCATGTTAATTTGTCGTCTAGAATGATACCTAGGTATTTTCCGTCTTATTTTTTGAATTTCAGGTAGCTGGGACACTTCATCTTTTTTTCGACCAAACATCAATTGTTGGCTCTTTTTTGTGTTCAAGACGAAATCGTTTTCTTGGCAGTATTGTTCTGACATGTTCAGTGCTGTGCATGTTAAAGAGTTATAATCCATAAATAAACATTCACAACATTAATTCTTTCATTTTCATAGTAAATACACGCTAAGCCCATCAGTCCCGCAACACTTGCGTCAAACAACCCTTTACCTCTACGCTGAAATATGCTCACTTATCAATACCTTAAAATTATCTGAGAGCGAATTCCATAACCTACCACAATAAAGAACAGGTTTGTATTGTGAGGAAATCAACGTACCAATAACTGATCCTTGAGAACCCCTTTTGTGACATATTTCCAATTAATTAAACTCAATGTTCCTTCTGCACATGATCTTTGCTGTCTTCCAAGCTCTGACATTCTCAGTTAGAGAGGAATGATAGGTGTGGAAGAGTTTGTCCTCCAAGCCAACTGGAAAGCTTTGATAACTTCAGTTTCGAGAATCTAGTAAATATCTTAGATGTCAGCTGGGAATGGTTTTCGTTGTCTTCGGGTCACGGGCACCACTGAGGCCTGAAGGATGTCCGTGATAAGATCCTGAGAACCGGTAAGCTGGGTAACCAGGGTATTGGTCTAGCTAGCAGCCAGTACTGGTAACCAGGGTATTGGTCTAGCTAGCAGCCAGTACTGGTAACCAGGGTATTGGTTTAGCTAGCAGCCAGTACTGGTAACCAGGGTATTGGTCTAGCTAGCAGCCAGTACTGGTAACCAGGGTATTGGTCTAGCTAGCAGCCAGTACTGGTAACCAGGGTATTGGTCTAGCTAGCAGCCAGTACTGGTAACCAGGGTATTGGTCTAGCTAGCAGCCAGTACTGGTAAACAATGCTGGTCAATAGTGAGAAAATCCCAACAAAATGTTTAACTCCCACCGAGACGTTTGCTAGGGTCATAAGAAAGTACCTCTGTTTTTTTTTTTTTCTCTGTGGCAGGCTTCTGAAATTAAATACAGCTTAGTATTAATCATTTTAATTTTATTTGGAAGAAAGTGACAAAACTGTGAAATTTAAAAGAGGAAGGTTAGAAAACTCAAAGGCAGTCTAAACATTATAGAACATATTTTGTGTCTATGTAGTATTATTTTATAAAATAGATAAAAGAAACAAAAATAGAAAGAATCCTGAGATGATGTTGATAATGTTTTTTGTCTGGAGGGGATCATCAGTAAGACAACATTGAGAATAGTGTGGTGTTCAACCGTCTCAGTTGGTGAAATATTAAGTGGAGTTAGATGTGAGGCATCAACGATCATGTGTTTTATGCAAGAGCCCAAGGCAAGAATTGTACAAAGTCATCCAGCTGTCTGAAGTTGTCTCAGTACGTACTGTTAAGTGAATTTTCGTACTTTAACAGTTTTGGATATAACAATCTCAAAGAATATACTATACAATGTATTCAATAAAAGTACTTGCAAAGTATTATTCTTTAATACACAATCAAGTGAAAATTACTGGCCATCATGGGCTGGTAAAGCTGAAATAATGCAACTAGTTATAATTCTAAATTTTAGAATTACATGTTAAAAAATTGTCAATAGCTGGTACAATCTTATCTGTAACTCTAGAAATACTATTTATTTACCATGCATACCACATATTTCAAGTTATTCAAAAACATGTTGGTTTTACTTTCTCCCATATGTGTAAGCATATAGAAAGTACTGTAATCGTCCTAAAAACATTTTCTTACAAGTTGGTTTAAACATCCATTTTAGGGTCCCCTGAAACGGTTGGTTTCTGTCCGTATATTTGTTTATATGTGTGTTTTGGATGAGTGGGTCAGTATTCCAAAACTGGACCCAGTTGATTGATCCACCTGCCCACCCATACATGTCCAGTGGTATTGACCCACCCACTCACCCATACACGTCCAGTGCTATTGATCCACCCGCCCTCCCATAGACCTCCAGTGCTATTGATCCACCCGCCCACCCATACATGTGCAGTGGTATTGACCCACTCATCCACACATACACGAGTAGTGGTATTGACCAAACCGCTCACCCATACACGTCCAGTGCTATTGATCCATCCACCCACCCATACACGTGCAGTGGTATTGATCCACCCGCCCACCCATACACGTCCAGTGCTATTAATCCACCCACCCACCCATACACGTGCAGTGGTATTGATCCACCCGCCCACCCATACACGTCCAGTGCTATTGATCCACCCACCCACCCATACATGTGCAGTGGTATTGACCCACTCATCCACACATACACGAGTAGTGGTATTGACCAAACCGCTCACCCATACACGTCCAGTGCTATTGATCCACCCGCCCACCCATACACGTGCAGTGGTATTGACCCGCCCGCCCACCCACACACGGACAGAATGTTTGGTTTCTGTCCGTATGTGTGTCTGTCTATGTGTATGTACAGTTCACTAGAGACCAAATGGATGGATCAATTTAGCCAATATCTCCAGAAAATTTCTTCACTTTTTTTTAATTTAAGTTTTTTTTATTTTTATGGGCAAAAAACATACAAAATAGAATTTTCTCAATAACGGTTCTAACGTTTTGATTAAATTTTCAGGAAAGATGTAAATTACAATTTAAAATATTTTATTAAAAATTACATCTCCGTAACTTGACTAGTTTTTGAGTTATAGCAAAAAAAAAAATATTTGGGAATCAAACTCGTAATTTTCAAAGTTTTTATTGTTAAGTGTTTAATTAGGGGAAAGTTTGGGCAAATTCTTTGGAACCACTTATTATGATTATTTTCCAAAACGTTTATACTTAAATCGCCACTAATTATTATTTTATAGTTTAATTTAACTAATTCATCCCAAAACTATACAAATCATAAAGGAACTATTCTGCATTGTATAATAGTGTACCATACAAGGCAGCCATTACTATTTCTTTCTTAATGAGATTGTATTTCTATTGAACATGATTCAAATAATTTAGCAGTATTCAAATTGCATTGCATACTTGCAATAGTAGATTTTCTTAAAGCTTAAATATTCTGCTACTAAATGGATACCATTCCATCAGCAAATATTGGTCTAACAGAGGTTGAGCTAATATTATATCCCCGATTTATAATTAATGTTTTGTCAATAATTCCTAACTTTTCTTCAGTGATTATAACAATACCTGATTTAAGCTCTTTAGTAGTTATAATCATTATGAATATTCTGGATATAAGATGTTGAATATTTCTATGATAAATAAGTATTTTTCCCCATTGACAGAATTATTAACTAACTATTAGCTGTTTTATTCTTTGATTATTAATAGGAAAATTCTCTGAAATTGTTATAAATTATAGAAAGTAATAAATTGCTAACTAATGTACTGTTAACTTAATACTATTTCTGCTCCCTAATTAACTCTTCTGACTTAAGGTCACTTTATTGAAATATTTTAATTGATCTTAATTCTTAAACAGGTTGTCTCGTAAGTAGCCAACCAAACTTCTGGAGGTCATTCCTAGGGTTAAAACAAACAAAAATGTCATGTGTTCAAATCGCCTAACTCACAACGTTAACCATACGTGGTTTTTACAAAAAGCCTAATATCTCTGAAGCTATTTGAAATAAAATCATGAAAATTGGTACCTCTGTTGATCCTTATAGGATTCATATACCATTCAAATTTCATTTTGTACAGTAATCCTTTTCAAGTTGGCAGCCATTTAAAATTTATTATGCTAAATGTCTTAAGACTAACCTAAAATTTTAGTAAAAACCTTTAGGTCACAAAAGAGTGGAAATTTATTTCTACAAATAATTGTATACAAAGTTTTAAGATCGATCAACTAACCCAGAAATTTAAATTTTAATGAAATAAAAAAGATTTCTGACCATAGAATTCCTTTATTATCAAGGAAGAGAATTGCTTATTAGGCTTGTAAATTAGCTGAAAATCAGACCAATACAACGTGGTTCAGATACAATGTATAGCTGAAGGTTCTATACTTGTTCTAACTGGTTTTAATTACTTAATTTTGAATCTTACACCAAAAGGAGATTATTTAATAATGTTTTCACTTTTTTATTTCGATTCGGAGCTGCCCAGGGATTCTGGCTAACTTCCTGGCCTCAATGGAATCATGGGGCCATTGCCCCATTTGGCTAAATTGCCGGTCGTTTGGTTTTGATAAAGTTTCTAAATTTTCAATGTAAATTGTTGTAATTTTGTCTTCCTAGTAAATTTGCAGATAGGCACATCTGTTCTTATTATTTGTGGTATTTGTAGCATTTGCCGATTTTGTGTTTGAAATGTTATTTATGTATATTATTGTTTATTATGTGCTTCATATTGTATTTCTTGTTTTTGAGTGTAATTTTGATATTGTGGCCTTCTGCGGATTTTCTTAATAATTAATTTATTCTTTTTGTAATAAATAGTTTTCTTTCGTTCAGCTGCCGAGTTGTGATTTAACCCCCTGACTGCCACCCGTGATCCTATCGCTTGTCTGGTTTTGAGCTATGACTTCCAGTTTGGTGAGGAATGGATCTCAATGGTAGCGGTGTAAATTTATGAAATGTTGGTTATAGTATTAAAACTATTTATAAATAACAGAGGGCCTAATAATATGGACCTAGTTTACCTATTTACTCTTATAAAATTACAAATCCATTTTTATTAATCAGTACATAACAATATTAGAACAGCAAAGTAACTTTTTTATGTTTTTTACAAATTTATATGTAGTTCTCATCTACTCTCCAGTTAATTAAATTATTTTTAAATTGTAATAAAAATTAATTTATGTAATTCATAACAGGCCAGGCCATTCTATTTTGTAAATAAAAGAGTGAATTGTCATTTTAGAGACAATCATACCTTAAGACAAAGTCTTAACCCACATCTGTTACAAGCCAAGTCGCAGAGGGACAGTTACACTTTCCAACCAGTTGTACTTGAGGCGTACATGGTCTGGCCAATGTAATATACAACATACAACATAGCTAGTTAACGCTACATGAAAAGGGTTCAATGCCTTTGCACTGGACAAAACTACTGGTATACGGCAATACTTCTTAAAAATTAGAGGTGACTTGCAAAATTAATAAATAATTGTATTTTTTAAGGGTATTAAGTCTTGTAAAAATTAATAAATATCTTTTTCTGGAAACACTTATCAAAATCAATTAATTCAAAGTTAAGAATGTAAATTAAAATATCTGTTCTTAATAAACATTTTGACTGTACATTTGATTATTGTCACAGAAGTTAGTTAATGACTAAAATGAAAATGTCTTTCTTTGTGTGACATTAATAACACTCTACCACTTAACTATACAGTACATTTACCGATACTATGCAGCAGTTATAGATA
This sequence comes from Stictocephala bisonia, assembly GCA_035578905.1. Classification (NCBI taxonomy): domain Eukaryota; kingdom Metazoa; phylum Arthropoda; class Insecta; order Hemiptera; family Membracidae; genus Stictocephala; species Stictocephala bisonia. The sequence continues at coordinate 2,568,813 of JAQJVL010000031.1, read as the reverse complement.
AAATAGATTTTAGCACTTTCCTTTTTTTTACTTTTATTGAAAAGTTTTATAGCAATATAAGGTTATTTGTTTAAATCGTTAATTTGTATGAGGATAACAAAAATGTATGACATTTGACACAGTGTCATAGGTAAACTTGGAGCCTAATTTAGATATTAATGCAGTTGTTCATGTACTTATAAAATATTACAAAGAACATAAAAGATGGAAAGAATCATAATAACTCATTTTCATGAAATTATTTCAGACCCATTCTTTCTAATACAAATCACACATTACTCTAATTGCATTTTCTTTTTTTAATAAAACATCATTAAGTTATATAGCCGATGCTCCTTTCTATAGAAATATTTGAAATAGTAATTGGGATTGGATGACAGAAAAATATGATTTCATTGCATAAATTTATCACTCTTCTTCGGCAAAAATTCCTGAAGATACTTTTATAAGAACATATTTTATATAAAAATCATAAGATATCAATTTTTGTCAACTTTAAATCCTAAAATGTTAGAACATTCAGCACTCTGTAAAGCATGATCAGAAGTTAAAATTTACGAATAATTTTTTTTATATTTTTATACGTGGGAGAGAAAAAATTGTATTTAATTTTTTCAGGAATCAATGTTAAACTATGGCTATTTTGCTTACTTATTAACTGCTGACAAATGATAAAAGACAAGACTTTTACCATTTAAAATGTTTTACTATAAGTTAAATAATTAGACATTGGCTTGGTAATTATTTTATGATTTTTTTATCAACTACACCTAATATATAGTCTTAAATAAACTTATGATAATAATAATAAATCTTTATTTATAAATATATGAAATATTCACAAAAGGGCAAATTTAAGGCCACTAGGACCTTTCTTACAACTAACCCTATATATGTATTTATGAATATAAACAATGAACTAATGGTGTACTTGTTAAATAACAATTGGTCGGTAGCGTAGTTGGTTCAATCCCAGCTTCATGTGCTAAAGGTTCTCAGTTCGATCCCAATCAGAGTCATAATACATTTTGAGAAGGATCAGCTGATAACCACCGGCTGTTCATTTGTCATTGGGCTAAATTAATGACACTTTCTAAGGAATAGTCGGCCTTAGTTTGTAACAATGACTACATTCGCTCATCTACACTCATCACACTCATTCGAAATCCATATTCGCCCATATCTTGACGATCGGCGTCTTATGAATAAATAAATAAATAAAATACAATCAATAATAAAAGTAACAATCATTGATATCTAATTTAAGATTAAAGCAAGCAGCGATCAAACTGTTAGTTTTAATTATATGCCAAGTGGAATGTCTATAACTAAACATTCAATGTAGGTATTATGGTTTGTTCTGATATATTCAATGCCTTTTCCTTTTACAATCTAATCCATATTATATTTAAAACATTTATTGACTTGCATCCATAAATTGAACTTATAATAAATTTACATGAGCAAATATAAATTGGCATTTAATAATGTAAAATAATGTTTGTTGTATGAAGTTAACACCATTGTAGTTCTAAGAGACAGATGCTGGCTAGCCAAGTCTTGTTCCACCAGATGTTACAGTCTGTATAACAGTGCAGTGCTACAGTTCATACATAACCTTTAAAAATGTTTCTTATTGGTGAATATTAATTATCTTTTCTCTTGAATATAAAAATTATATTTTCACTTGGTTTTGTAATTCAAACAAATCAAAATATTGTCATAAATGTAAACATTATTATAATAAGCTCAGCATGTAATATATTCTTCAGCTGATTTAAACAGAACCAAATGTTCTCTTTGTAAGTTTAAATTGGTCATTTGACTGTATACGTCATTAGCCTAGAACTTAGTAAGCTTTACAAAGTTAAACCATGTACTAAAGAAACAGACAAACCAAGGCAATAAATTTGCTGTAGATGCACATGTGCTGTTATCTAACGATGAGAGGTCTCAAATAAGAGCTCAGATGACTGTTTGCTGTACTACTATTAGCTCAGCTATTAGTCACTTCAGCATGTGCTTGGTAGAGATAGAAAGGGAGACTACTGGTGCTATCTATGAAAACTGAACTAAAACTAATTTCACAGAACAGGAAAACCGGATTCAAAGGACAATATGAACAGTCACAGTCAGTCTTCTTGTTTATATAGTCAACTGTTAAAACACGTCTGTTTATCTTGTATATTGAAGATGGAGCTTATATTGATTTATGTATATAGTATACTCAAATCAAAAACAATCATAAACCAATATTTAGAACTAAATGAATTAAGTTTTAATTATTGGTGTACACATTTCAAACCTTTTTCTGCAATACTAGCCAAAATATTCTTATTTGTTCTTATGAGACGCTGACGCAAGGTTGTGCGTATTTTAAGGCGAATATGAGTAAGTGTAGATGAGTATAGTCTGGTTACTAACTGAGTTCAATTGTTCCTCAGATGGGCAATTTATTAATAGCCCACAGCCCAGGCAACTAAGGGACCTACAGCTTTACGTGGAATCTGAACCAGGTAGTGTTGGTCTGATTTTCAGCTAACTGACAAGTCTGACACTCAGTTCTCTTCTCTAGACAACATCCAAACCTTGACTACCATCCAACATGGACACTCCAGACATCTCTAGTAGTGTCCACGTTGATGGCAACCATTGAGTGGACGCTGTGTCGGTATTGATTATAAAACAATGCTAATCACAAGGTGGTAATGAATTCAAAACATCTACTATGTCAACAATATTGGTATTGTTAATGTACGAGTATTAAGACATAATGTACTCATGTGTATATTGAATAATAAATAAAATCAGTTTTCTAGGTCCAACAACAAAATATATGCAGGTTTAAGGCCAATATGAAATATTCAAAGCTTTTCCCATCTCTGTATTGATTTTCAGTCAAATGCCAACTTTAAAAATACTTTTACCTCGTTGAGATTGATCATCTTGATCAAATTATTTTTTAATATGGCCGATTATTTTATTTCTTTGTTTGATTCCCCTATAAAAGAGTACAATACTAATACTACTATTTAATTGAAAAATAAAACAAGACAAAAAAAATAAGAAGAGACGATTCAAACCAATTCATACTTACATTAAAATGAGTTATTTATGCTGAGATCCATTTCCCAGTAAATTTATTATAATATTTACTAAAATTAGACTTGGCAAACTAAATTAAAATGAGGACAACTTTACAAAAAATATTCACTTCTCAACAATTTTCTACAACCAACTCTGTTAATTACATATATAACATACAAAATAGGCAATTTCACAAGATTTGATCATTCTGTATTCGGAATTGTATTCACTATCATAGGACTGGTTTCAATAAAATCACTGTCATTATCTCTCCCCACTGTACCAAAATTATTTTACATATCAGAAACATATGTGATATAACTGTTTGCAAAAATTCTAAACATGAAAAAATAGCCAGTTCAGAAACAAAACGCAATGAGAGAATCCATATAAGTGGCAAACCAACATCTATATATAGCCTTTCTTTGGATGTTTGATATCACACTGAGTATTAGAAGAAGTAAGATAAAACAATTTGAAATGTCAACTGCACCGCACACAAGTTGCTTAAGGTATCTGTGGCTGATCTTTGAAGTAAACAAGTTAAGATGAGCGTTATGATGCAAAATTATGATCTAATAGTTCTTATATTTCTGATTCATGCATAAAGATTAAAATTCTAGGTCATTTTCTGGGAGGCATATTGTTAAATATATGAAATTTCAAGGCTCATTAAAAACTTATGAAGAATTTGCGGGTAATACAATAATTATATCATTGTTGAATATACATAACAATGGGTATTGAAACTAACTGAAGACTACTGTCAGATTCAAAAAGCAATGTACTCGAGTTTGAACCACTGCTACAAAACAAATACTCATCCGATTCCGTTGTGTTGTACACCAAAATTTAGCTTATTTAATTCTACCTAATGTCATATAACTTACATATTTTTGGAAGAATAAGAATTTTCTATAGCAGGTAGAATACAAAAAAAAAATACACAAAATGTATTACTGTTGTAGTAAAGCTTAACTTTACAAATTTCTAAAACAAAACGTACTAAAGCTAAGTCAGTAAAACTTTAACCACATGTGAAGAAAGTTGTTTTTCGTAATCTGTCCAAATTCTATAATTTTTACTCTTTTACAAAATTTGTTTGTAATTTTTGTAAACCCTTGCAATCTAAAAACGGCTGACACACAAACTACCAAAACAGTTCAAAAATATCGGCTTGAAAAATAAAGTAAGATTATTTTGTCGTACGATTTTATATCACATGATAATTCAACAGACATCGATGTGCGTTCATGTGGAAGCAAATCCCAAGTCTCAGCACTTCAAAATAGTTTCAACTGAGCATTTCAGCGAATCGTGCCTGAAGTATTTAAACAGTGCATGAAAGGTTTATTACTATGGAAGTATTGAACAGTTCATCAATCATGTTTTCTATCTAAGGTTAAACCATTTTTTATCACCTTTTGTCATGAGGGCTTTGGATGGAGAACTACAGGTTTAAAAATGTTATAGCTCTAAAAAGATTGTCAAATTAAAAAATAACCTATTTACAATTATGTAAATTTCACATGCAACAAGCTGAATTTAACGTGAAAATTAGAGCCACTCATTATGTTGGTGAATTTTAGGATGTACTTATCACATTTCTAGTAACTGTGAGTGATTCATTAGCCTTTAGCTGTAACATGTATACCTGTCATTCATAGCTAATAAATCCTTTAATACGGGGTGGAAGTCCAGCATGCATGACGTGGCAACACAGCGTCCGGTGACTCAGTCAGTCACACGTGTTACGGCACATCGATGTTTGTTAAATTATCATGTGATATAAAATAGGAAAAAAATTTTTTATTGCACTTACCGTTTTATAATCTTATTTTATTTTTCAATCCGGTATTTTTTAACCGTTTTGGAAGTTTGTATGATCAGCCATTTTTAAGATTGCAAGAGTTTATAAAAATTACAACAGAAAAGTTATAAAAGAGTAAAAATTATAGAATTTTGACAGACTATTAAAAACAACTTTCTTCACATGTGGTTAAAGTTTCGCTGACTTATCTTTAGCAATTTTTGTTTTACAAATTTTGAAAGTTGAGCTTTACTCCAAAAGTGATAAAATTTCGTGTTTTTGGATGAGTATTTTGTAGTAGTAGTTCAAACTCGAGTACATTGCTTTTGGAATCCGACATATTAACTTTTATAATCTAATAGTTACAACAACAAGAATATATATATTTATATATATATATATATATATATATATATATATATATATATATATATAGTATCTTCATTCTACAACTCTGACAAAAGGTCATTTCAATAACACACAGAACACTGTAGGCCAGTCCATAGTAAAATCATATAAATGATTAATTTTATTGAATTTGGATAGTGACTTGGTAAGTACTTGTGGTAGTAAGTACTTTAGTTGCAAATAATAGAAGCTTACATTTATTTACCTTATCTTAACCCTTTTGGTGCCATTTCAATTTCACATTTCCTATGTGAAAAATACTAGGCTATTTTTGGTGAAATTTCAAACAAACTTATGCAGTATCTATGTTTTTGTCATATTTATATAAATCTTTTTTTAACTGAAGTAAAAGAAGTGCTCTTTCTAATGAAATATTTTACCCTCATAATTGAAATTTTTTTACTAAAACAAAATATTTAGTAATTTTTTTATAATTTGAAGGTGCATAACATATTTAAATTTTTTTTTTTTTTTTTTAATGTTCTCTTATTACCATTATATAGAGAATTTCAAACTGAACAAAGGCAAATAATTTCACTAACCAAACTTAAAAAATTGATTTTATGAAAAAATAACTGAAGTGCTGCATTTTGGTTACCTAGCAACATACAGACTAATTATTGATATCTGTAAACAAGTTTTTCTGAAATAAAACTGGGATTGTTTAATTACCTCTGTAATTTTCTAATAGTTACAAAATATTAGAACATTACAGATCTCACTGTAGAAAAAAACATAGGTCACTGTCAGATAAATATGAGTTTTTGTCAGATGAAGTTATATCAGCAATGAATTGCTTTGGTCTAACCTATTAGTGCTAGCAACTGATCAATTACGTTTTCTAATAACGTTAGCAAAGTCTGTTGTCTTCTGATGGAATAAGTGTATCGTTACTCATTGTAATAAACTTCTAAGTATAAAACAAATAATTATTGTTCACAAACTAGATAAACAAAAAATACAAACAAACATTATAACGATACACTACATTGGCGCAAAAGATGAACTCGGCTGCACTGACTACTGACGTAATGTTTTCTCCTATTAGCTGCGAAATTTTCAAAAGAAAAGTGTGAAACTGATGACAGCGATTATTGTCGATTCATCTGGTATGACTTTGGCGGCTGATTGATGAAAAATAGTGAGGTAGTGTAACAAATCCGGCGTGTCTCTCACAGTAACGCTGGCATTTTTTGCACTAGCATGGCGCGTTGCTCACAGTGACTGCCGGCACTATAAGGATTAAAATAGATAAACGCTTCAAGCATTATAAAACTTATGTAAATCTTTTATCCGGACAAATATAAATCTAAAACTACCGAAAGTTGTATTTTCCATCAATATCACAAAGAAAAGATTCTTACTCTAAGAAATTGATATATTCTACATACCAGTACTTAAAGTTACCTTTTGATGAATAATGATTTTAAAAAAAAGAGTTAATAAGCAATAAAAATCAATATTAAGATATGGTCAAACTAACAAAATGCACATTATACATTTAATTGTCCATCAAATTTGATAAAAAGGGTCATGGGTAAAGCAACAAAGAGGTTAGTTAAATATAACATATTTAATATACTCTCTATATACATTATATTTTACAGTTATTGTTTTCTGAGGTTGGCAACCCTGGTGCCCTTGTATTTGATGAATGGATTCAGGTTAGACATTACAGTTGAAACAACTGGGTAGTTATCTCCAAGAGTTTTCCTTTCCTGGCGTACCTACACAATCCAATATAATATATTGTTTAAGTAAATCTATTTGATAAATCAATACAATATATTTAACAACAAATTCATGAAGCATAGTCATATAGTTTGGTTTTTGGAACTAATTCATTAAAACGTCCAAAGCAAAAGATGAGATATATAGTTTTCCCTGTATTTAACTAAAAGTACTCATTTAAGTAAATAAATAAATTCGTCTAATATATGTATAAATAACATATGGCACACAGTAGTATAGATTAGAATAAGTGTCACTGCTGTGAGCGGTCAAATTATAGAATAAAAAGAATGTCATTTATGACTTCACTCTGAAACATTAAGAACTAAGAACAAACTGAATATTGATAAAAGTGTTAAAAAACAAAATGACACTGGAAATTACCATGTACCAAGTATAAATCTCTTCAGGGCACTATTTACAATAGAGTTCAAGTTTCACTCATGCTACAACATAATATGGTAGCGTAGTTAGTTCAATCCCAGCTTCATGTGCTAAAGTCTATGTCTAAAGTCATGATTATGTGTATGAGTCTAACATAAGTGTCTCATCTGTGTACATATCTGCTGTAGAGGTTGAACGGAAGCTTTGTTGTCTTGATGGCTCCAAGGGTGCTGGGCCTGATAATATAACCCCTCTCGTTCTTAAATCATGTTCTTCTGTTATGGCTCCTCATCTCGCCATGTACTTTAATCAGCTCTTGAGAGTGGGTTGCTTCCCTGATGTTCTCAAGCATGGATATCTTGTGCCTGTGCACAAGTCTGGTGATTTGTCTGATGTTGTCAATTACAGACCTATAGTTTTGCAGTCTGTGCTTGCTAAGGTCTTTGAGGCTTTGATCCTGGATTTCCTGTCCTATACATTCAAGAATGTTTTCATTGCTGAGCAGCATGGGTTCAGACCGGGAAGGTCTACAGTCACGAACCTTTGCGTCTTTACTGACTATGTATACTCTGCCTTTTCACGACATCATCAAGTGGACTGTATTTATTTGGATTTCTCTAAGGCATTTGACAGAGTCAGTCATTCTCATCTTGTTGCCAAGCTCAGAGCCCTTGGATTCACTGGCCCACTACTCCAGTGGATTCAGAGTTATTTGTCTGGACGAACACTGCAGGTCAAGTTTGCTTCCTTTCTCTCGGCTGCTGTGGTACGAGTGACGTCAGGAGTGCCTCAGGGGTCTCTTCTGGGCCCTTTTTTGTTTAGCCTTTTTATCAACGACATTGGTAGTCTCTTGGACTGTAAGTTTGTTCTTTTTGCTGACGACATTAAGATCTACCATGAAGTTTCGTCAGTTTGCAACCAGCATTTGCTTCAGAAGAATTTGGACTATGTCGCTCAGTGGTGTGAAGTGAATGCCATGCACCTGACCGCGTCTAAATGTCAGGTTATGACCTTTGGAAGATCTAAACTGCCAATTCCTTTTGTCTACAGCCTTCGTGGATCAGTGTTGAAGAGAGTGACTGTGGTAAAGGACCTGGGAGTGTTTTTCACACCTGACCTTGATCCTGGCGAACATGTCTTAAAAACTTGTGCTAGAGCGAACAGGGTTCTGGGACTTATAGCTCGAGCTTCTAGAAATGCTTTCTCCCCTGAGACTTTGAAGTGTTTGTATGTGACTCTTGTGTGCCCTATCTTAGAATATGGCTCCACTATTTGGGCACCTCATCAGATTGGCCACTGCTGTTCCCTTAATCTGGTTGAAAAGCGTTTTCTTCGTCTGTTGGGTGTCAGAGATGGACAGAACTACCTGGATGTTGATGTTCGGCAGGTTGCTGATCATTATGGGCTTATCTCTCTTATGGCTAGAAGAATAGCCCTGAACCTATTCTTCTTGTTCAAGATTGTGAATGGGCTGGTTGATTGTCCTGAACTTCTCCAGCGGATTGACTTTCATGTTCCACGTCGCACTCGGCGGACTCAAACTTTTGCAAAGCACCACTATCCAACTGTTTATGGGTACCATAGCAAGATACCTCGTCTCTTGCGCCTGGGGAATGATTCACAGCTTGAATTCTTTGGCCAGTCTTTTGAATCTTTTAGAAGATTGGCGCTTATTTATGTATGTGCCCTCGCTACTACCTAATGTGTTACTGCTACCTTGTTTCACCAATTTTCTTATTATAATTATCTTATTATTGTTGAATTATACCTTGCTTGTTACTTAGATATATTATATGTTATGCTTTGCCTCTTTTCAGATCTTACTTTGTTTGATTGTCTACCACTTACATATACTCACATATATTTATATGAATGTTATTACTTTGTTTACCTAATTATGTTGATATTACGTTGTTATTATTGTATTATAATTTATCATAGATATTATATTTTGTTGATCATATGTGTTCTTGTTATTATCTTCTTTGTTAGGTAGTACACTGGGTAGTAGTGAGGTTACACAAATTGTCTTATTATAATTACCTTATTATTATTGAGTTATGCCTTGCTGGTTACTTAGTTGTATTAGTATGTTATGCTTCGCCTCTTTCCAGATCTTAATGTATAGTTGTTGTTGTAAATTGAAGTTTTGTTTGATTGTTTACCATTTACATATACTTACATATATTTACATGAATGTGGTTACTTTGTTTACCTAATTATGTTTATATTACGTTGTTATTATTGTAATTTGATTTATTCTAGATATTTATATTTCGTTGGTCATATGTGTTCTTGTATTATCTTCTTTGTTATAATTTGTAATATACTCGTATCTCTTAACTTTAAGTGGACATTTACTGGCACATATGAGGTTAAGTTTACCATTAAGCCATCCTTGAATATATTCATTTGTATAATGGTGTTAACCGTTTATAATAATAATAATAATAATAAAGGTTCTCAGTTCGATCCCAATCAGAGTCAATACATTTTGAGAAGGATCAGCTGATAATCACCGGCTGCTTCATTTGTCATTGGGCTATTAATTAATGACACTTTCTAAGGAATAGTCGGCCTTAGTTTGTAACAATGACTACATTTGCTCATCTACACTCATTTGAAATCCATATTCGCCCATATCTTGACGATCGGCGTCTTATGAATAAATAAATAAACCTATAAGACTTGCTTAACACTAAAAGTTCTGCATCATACATTTATGAATCATCTATAAACACAAAAAGAGTTCAGTAACATGGTTGATTTATGTTATTAGTTCATAATATTAACACCAGCCAATAAAGGCATCAAATTGAATATTTTCAATCTTAAATATTCAGAATAAATATTGAATGTATTTTCAAGAAACATATTTCAAATGTAAATACTTAATAAAAACAGAAGAAACTCATTTGATTACAGCAGCAGTGATCTCCTATATCTTCATCTTACAACTTAACCCTTAGAGCGCCATTTATGCAATGTCTTTTTCCATTAAACGCTAATTTATTGTAAAAAAATCAAAATTAAATTTTTTTGTTGCTCATTGTTTTTTTATTATTCTATACAGGAAAATAAAAGATATGATAATATTTTGAAACTTTTATTAGCTTACTTTACCTTTTTTCTTATATATGAATATGTAAATAAGCAAACTTTTACTTGAAAGTAAGAGTCAGGCATAGATCACTTATACAGTAAGAATCAATAAAAAATATCATTACTATCAATAAAATATGTATAATTGAGTTCATTTACTTGTACATAAACTTATAAAGACATTAAGGGCCTACACATAATACATATAATAAAAAATAAGTAAATACATATAGCACTTGATTATGATGTATTTAGTACCTTCCACAAAATCAAAATCAGCCGGATTATTTATATTGACACTTAAAACTAATAAATTACTAACATATATTAAACTAAAGTAATAATAAAACAACTAAATACACAGTTTCAAAGCTGTAAGGTGGTGGACAATGACAACCGCTCGGCTCGACAGTAGCTGCACGTATATGCGCTTGTGGCATTGGGCGGCGCAGCCGAAATGTACACTGCCAGACAAAAACCAGTCTCGTAGTGATTGATAGGCCAACAAAAGGTTGCAAGTTGGACAATGTGTCTCTCATGAGTCACCACCCACTACTACTAGATTAAATTAGAAACATTACTACAAAAATAATTTTTTTTGTAATTATTACGTGTATATGAGCTTACGGCGTTTGAGCAAAGTCAACATATGCACGTATATGCGCTTATCGCGTGGTTAGGGTTAACACAAACAATTAATTTCAAACTACCTGATTTTAACTAAACTACAATTTAACTTTCAAGCAGGTTGGTAAAACCTATTTACTAATCTAAAAACATGTTTCAGAGCCTCTGTACAAGTTTTGGTGTTAACAATAGCCATATTTCCTAATTAAATAAACAAAAAATTAGTAGACAGTAAATCAAAAGTATTTGTTATGTGTGTGTATATTTTTCTACACTATCATACATTTTTTATATAGACTTATTCAATCATGATTTTTTTATCATATCTAAATGAATTCATAATTTTTTGTGGTTGTGGTAGAAAAGACTTAACAGTCCTAACTTTGCCACATAAATTATGGCATATCTTATTAAATACCTTGCTTTTCAAACGAGGTGCAATCGCCTGCAACCTGGGCACCAGATTTACCTCTGCTGCTACCTTGTCAGTGTCATCCTCTGCAAACATGTCCAAGAGAGCATCTATAGCCTCTGCTGTTAACCACAGGGCTTGCTGCTTCTCTGCCAACTCCAGTAAATAGTTACTTGCCACCTAAACAAACATGACAAGTACTAAATGGTTACTTGCTATTTAAAAATGTTAGGTTAAGTTATAGTGTGTTTAGGCCAATATTTAATATAATAACAGAGATAGGGCTTCAGCAAACATACCTGTGATTAAAAGTTCAAAGTCAAAAATATCTTTATTCATTAAACATTTCATTACATGCAACGAAAATAATTTATAAAAATGTTATAAAATAAACACATGCAGTCTAACAGCTGTTTTCTTAATGCACCCAAAATTCACTAGCACAATAGACAAAAAAAAAACAAATATAGACACAAAACATATACTGCATTACGATATATATTTAATACAGTACAACCTCGATTATCCGGCCTCGCTTTATCCAGCAGACCGTATCATCCGGTCAGCTAGTAGATAACAATCAAAATTATTTACAAGATAAAATTAAAATTAATCGGACTGACAAGCAGTCGCTTGTTACTGCGTAATAATTTAATAATGCGCGTGAAGATACGAGCTGGCAATGTTGTTCAGTGTGGCTGGCTGGAAGCGTCCATTTCGGGAGTGTTGGAAGAGGAACATATATATCTTTCATATTGTATTGTAAAGCAGCGTCAAAGCGTCAATTCGTTTTACTACAATTGCTGCAGAGCGTGTTGCGTCACATGCATATTGTAGGAGCCCGCTTACACATACTGTCTTTTATCAGTTACTAAACGTGTTTCTCCAATAAAACCAAGTTATTTATGGCTTATGTTTTATTCGGCTTTTATCGTATCCGGCTTGACCTTCGCCACATTAAGCAGGATAACCAAGGGTATACTGTATTATGTTTATATTACATTGTGTGTCTTCATTCTTTATTTGTTTTTTCTTCCTTGTGTTATTGGACTTATCTTCTAAAGTTAGTTTGCTAATGTACCTCTTCTATTACATTAACTGCTATCTAAAATGTTTTTTTCTCCCAGTTTATTCAAAAGAAGTAAATGTCAAACAGCACAAATTTGTTCATTGACTTTCACTTGTTTCGTATTTTTACTAACATGTAATAATGCTAATTAAGAAGCTATTTACAGTATATTATGAAATGATTTTCAACTCACTTGGAACTGTTTTACAGTTGAATAAAAAGCTATTATGACTATTCAGATGAAAGTGTTGGCGTTATATTCAATAATAAAAAAAATAAAAAACAATGAACAATGACATAATATCACCTGCCATGCATAACATCACTTATATTATTTTCAGCTTAACCCATTAGAGACGAAAGACAAGTAGTGTACATCATAAGTTTACAATTGTTTGAATACTGAATAAACGCACTAGAGTTAGACTTGTTGAAAGACAACATATTTACTAGTCGGGGCCTACGTAAACTATCGGGCCTGCATGTTGTTCCCCCACCACTGGTGTGACGTCAGGCTGAGCGACGGATCTATGCTGCCGAGCCGCCCTGTCTGTTATACACTAACACAAGACGAGCTTCCTTCATTCACTGCCTTATTAATTTGTGTTCAAATATATTGATAGTTCACGTAGTACAGTTTAACTGGGTTACTATTACTGCTAAAACTGTTTAGTGATTGGCATACGAGTGTGCTAAAATTAGTAGAATGCAGACTATTTTGTCTAGTCTATAAGTTTTAAAATTCTGTAAGTACTGTATATTATTCATTTGTATATAAAATGCATTAAGATGTTCTGTTCCTGGATGTAAATCCAACTACGAACCTAGGAGTATTAAATCGATATTTAAATTTTCAAAATTTAAACAACAATTCTTAAACAACAAAATTCTTAAACAACAATGGATTCGGTCTTTAACACACACAGACAATGGAGATCTCTTAAACATACACAGAGACAATTTTAACCATTCAACATATTCTGTTGTATGTGAAGATCATTTTACAGAATCGGACATTATTAGAGAAGATTCCATCAAAAGGCCAGATGAATCAATTTTAACTTGTAAAAGAGACAAACCTAAATTAAAAAATGGTGCATATCCCACCATTTTTAAAGGTCTACCTTCATACTTAACTAAAACCTTGCCAAAAAAGGAAAGACACCCAAAGAAAGATAACACGAAATTGATAATATAAAAAAAACAAAGATTTATAAAGTACGAGAAAAGATAATACACTAAACTTTGCTTAGTTTAGATTGAATGTTATGAAACACTATCAGAATAAATTAGAATATTTGATTTTAAACGATTAAAACAAAATAACATTTTATACGCTAAACGTTAAGTTTAAAGGTTCGCTACAGTTTTAATTGCTGTATGTGTAATTAATAATGCTTTTAATTGCTGTATGTGTAATTAATAATCTGATGCAAACTAAAAATCTGATCTCATACATATTAAAGTGTGCTTAAGAATGTATATATATAAGTAAACATATTTTTAGAATGGTAGGCTCAACTAATGACTTAACTTGTAACTAGTGGTCCAAGTTAATATTGATTCTGGATGCGTTAAATAAATTGGCCTCTCAATAGTAACAAAATGAAGAATTCATTGTTTCATCTCTTATAAAGCTGTCCCAATAAATATTAAACCAATGTCAATTTTTGGAAAATATTAACAATAATGATAAAGTAAAACTCGAATTTGTTGAGGAACAGCTTGGACTCATTGTAGCAAAATCAACCCGATATTCAACAAAGTTGTTAATCTGGGCATGTACATTTTGTTTTACTTGCCCTGCAGGTTATATAGCTTTACGCAACAGTCAACTACTGACTCTCCCTCATTACAGGTATTTAGATAGTTTCAAAGTAAAATTAGGGAATAAACGCTGGGACATCAGGAACAAGCAAACAACAATGTGCTTACCTCAAGACAAAGAGAGCTTGACTAGAAAACAATGAACTGTTTGTAAATATTTAGTTGATGAGGTCTATGTACGATCTGACGTAACTTACAAGCATGGGAAAATTGAAGGAATGACAATAAAAGAAGGAAAACCTGAAGTCGCTCAAACAGTGCAAACTTTCATGATAGCGTCCAATTACAAAGATGTTGTTTGTTTATTTCTTCAAACTCATATGAATGCAGACTCATAATAAATACAAATCAGATATAACTATACTAATATTAATAATAAAACCTGAGACAGTAACTACGTACATTTCAGTTTATCGTTCTTATGCCTACAGGTTAACATTAAATAGGAAACGCTGTGGACGCTACTAACGAAGCGCGGCGCCGGCCGCCTCTCCCTGTGACGTCACACCAATAGTATGCAGGCCCAATAGTTTAAGTAGGCCCCGCTAGAGTGCATTATCTGTTATGGGCAGCACTAGTGGCAAAAAGCAAAACTGCAGCCATATACTATAAAATCGAAAAACAACATTTTTTTGCAAAGAACTCTAGTTGTTTAGAACCGGTTTTGGTCCATGTCCTGTTGCGCCTCACTGGTCTAATGATTAAGAACGGAGCCAGGGTATGAATACTGGATGCAATTGCTTTAGAACTGCACTTCCGCAAGTACGGGCCTATAAGACCCAATGAGCCTATGGCTTGTGATCAGAGAAAGGTGCGGCAACATGACAAGAGTAGCTATTTAACAAGTTCACTGCGACTGGATCGATATCAACCAGGCCACGTCCGTTCTGCCGAGAGGCTGGATCGAAAACATCCCGTCATATCATTGTTTGTTTAATGCTTCGGTGTGAGCTCAGCTCTTTGTAGATGTATTCAAAAAGTACTGTAAAACAAAAAATATATTTTCTTTATCTCTTTTAACTCTATTATATGACTTTGTGTGCCGCGCATGGCAGTCCGGAGTGCGCTAGGAGCGGCCGGGTCGAGACCGACCCGGAAGTATTGACATCGATCTAATGACCACTGATGTCATCAAATGTTGTTCTACTGGCCTGTTACAACATTTGGTAAAACATAACTAATTATATTTAGCTCCCGGTATCGGTCATACTAGGTAGAGGGTAGCAGTGAACATTTTAATAGTACTATTATGACTGTGTCAACAGCATCAGTCACTGCAACAGATTAGCTTAAAATAGACTTATTTACCATTAGAAATTATTCATACTTGTAAATAATTATACATGCTTGTAAGTTTAGTTACTAATGGGTTAAATATAACTTAAACTTATGTTATTGTGTCAGTAAAATTGAATCTACATTATTGTGCACCTATTGAATTACCACAGTTGGTCTACTTCTATAATTAGTGTATATACCGTATTAGTTTTAGTGTATCAATGATTTAACAAAACTGTTACAACATGAGACTGTTCTATATACGGATGATATTACTGCTTTAGTAACAGGAAAAGATGATAATAAATTTGAATGTAAAAATCAAAGAAGCAATCTCCAATATTAAAATGTGGTGTGAAAATAACCTATCAATTTTACATTCAGCCAAGACTAAAATAATTAATTTTGAAGCAAGTAAATCCAAACAAAAATCTTTTCATGGTAATAATAATCAAATGACCAATGATTCTCACACGAAATTCCTCGGTTTTGTTATTAATGAAAATTTATACTGGAAAGAACATTTTAACAATCTCTCAAAAAACTTAATAAAACTTGTTTCCAATTGTAAATTTATTCTCGAACAACAGATATTCCAACATTAAAGACCATATACTACAGCAATTTTTATTCTCATTTAAAATATGGAATATTATCATGGGGAAGTAGTGGTTTTTTTAACATGTATTTCAAACATACAAAAAAAGGCCATTAGAATCATGCTTGGAGTTAAAAAACAGAATCTTGTAGACCTCTTTTTAAGAATGTATCCCTGTAAAAAGTAGTGTGTTTGTATATATTAGAGCTAGTAATTTTCATACATAGTAATAAACATTTTTTAGGAAAAGAAAAAACTGAACAACTCTCCAAAACTAGGAACAGGCAACAAATAAAATTCTGCTCTCATAGAGTAAAATTATTTGAAAAAACCCCACACTACATTGGCATCAAAGTTTATTACAAACTACCTGTTCATTTACAAAATTTACCACAGAAGAAATTGAAGAACAAACTTAACAATACTCTCATAAACAAGTGTTATTATTCCTTGGATGAATATTTCAAGATTTATTAGTATATATTACGTAGTTTAACTTATTTTATACAGAAATTTGACAATTTGCCTGTTTTTGTACAAACATGCACAACAAATATTATTCTATTCTATTCTATAACAATATATGCTCAGTAACTAAGCTTCTTACATTACCTTCATGAGCATTGAATCACTATTTACAAGAAGAGCACCTAGAGTCCCAACAATTCTTATGACATTAGCTTGCACTCGAGGTTCATTGATTAAACCGACTTTGAACATCACCTGCAAAAAAAGTATGAAAAGCTGGATTTAATTTAAACTTAAGTTTAACACTCAGAATAAACAAAATACCAATCTGATTAGACTAAGGACACTAGTATCTAATAAACTGCACAAGCAGGTACAGTTTGTAACTACATTAAAAAATGTAAACACTTTTTTATGTACGGTATAAGAAAATATATACAGTCTATTTATAAAGCCCCACCCCTGCCATTTTGTACTGGATCAACCTTTTTAAGTGCTGTTTTTGGAATTCATCTCTGCTGGACAACCCTTTTAAAAACATGTACATCTTTATCTAAGCTTACGTTTGATTTTTTTGTATTTATTCTAAAAGAAATAAATACATAATAAACCCCATAAACACAGATGATGTAGTATTTGTAAGTAAGCAGATAGAATGATGACAAGGTTCAGTTGTAGTAATTTACAGCTTGTTTTTATCAACTGTTACTTATCAAGTCAAAAACACAATAGTTTACTGAGACAACTGGTTGTGAACTAAGTGAGAAACGTTATAATAAAAGCATTCACCTCCAGATCTGTAGGACTAATCTCTCTTACGACGTAGTTAACACTGGCAAGACGTAGGAGAATAGCTCTGATAGCCGCCGTTGATGCTTCCACCAGTTCAATATTGAAATCTGTCCAAAATTATTTAATATAAAAACTGCAGACAAGATTTAAATAAATATTTTAGACAACAGTGTAAATAATTTGTAAAAATAAAAACTTGCATAATGCAACACAAATTTACAATGTATACTTGAGGTCTTTCAAAAACAATTTTTTCATTGTAAAAAGCAAGTCACAAGCCTTACATTTCAAAAGGCCTCAAGTATACGTTTTGTGGCGGCACCCCCAAGTGCGTTAACAGTATTATATCGTGAAGTGTAAAGAACCTACACTAACTCAGGAGGATTTTTGCACCAATTTTAGATTGATGCCATGCCAGCTTATGTTGAACTAAATAGTAATTTACCTCTTCTACCCTGGCCATACATAAATACTATGATACCGAATTTAGAATTGGCTTCCATGATGACATCTTCTTCAGAGAGTCCTTCACTTGTCCTTCTTACTTCACCGGCTCTTCTCTTGGGACTAACCGACCGGCACGCCGCCAACAAAACAGTTCGACTTACTGCCCCATCATGCCTTGTGCCTCAAAAACCCTGGCGTGTCATTGGCCAGCTAGCATCAATGGTTTATCATTGGGTGAAACCCAACTTAGGTGTTTATGGGTATACAGTGGGAGATTTAAATGATGTATTTGATTCCTGTTATCATTGGGATTAGCCACCGGCCATCACAGTTTTAAATTTGTATTGAACTATGTAAGTTTTTATTTCTACAAATTATAAAATATCCAGTAAGTGAGTTTCTTCATCATAATGATAGTGCAAATATTGATATCAGGTTGAACAACAAGATAAAATAAGAACATTATTGTACATACGAATTGAACATTGATTTAAAAAGTATTTCATTAAATGCTTTTAATATCAACTGAAACGCTATTTACTTTGACTATATTAAATTGATTACCTTTGTCAACAGTTATAAATTTAACGTGGTCATTACAGCCGTTTCAGCATTAAAATGCTATTTCCAGACACAATATGCCCAAAAGACATAGTTGAACTTTACAAAACACACAAACATATCATTGTTTTATATACTTTGATTCCAACATAGTTAAAGCCTTTTTATACAAAGAGTAGTTATACAGGTTGGAAAGTCAAGGACTGCACTTTCTTATATTGTGAGCATTAATGATATTATTATAATTTTGTGGCCAACATTGGACCACTTTAGTCAACATTATGGGTTAGGTTTATCTAATTTGTTATAGCCCAATACTTCTTCATCCGTTCAGAACGCGCTTTCCTTTCTTCGTCCGAAATCATCTTCTCCAGCCTCTGCTTATTAATGCTGATAGATAATGTTGTGTGTTTATCTCAAAGTATCTTGAGTTTTTCCAACTTTCCTATCACTATAGCACTCTCATGTTCTTCTTGATTTCTGTGATCCACCTTTTTTTTATTCTTGTTTTCTATTATTATTCTGCTTATCCTATTTTCTGGAATCTTCATTAAATGTCCTAGAAATTAAATGTTTCTTTATCATTGTGCTTTTCACTGGCTCTATTTATTGACTGTTTCAGTGGAAGATAATCTTCCAATTCCGATTTTGGGATTTTTTTTCTCAACAATTTTCTGACTACACTAATTTATATTTTGAGCTACCTGTCTATTGCTAAAGTGTTTTTTTTTGTCTTTTTTTTAAATAAAGTTTCACTTGCATGTGTTATTTGAATTTCAGTTTTAAGGCTATTGACTGATAAGACATACGACTGATTTTTCTGTGTTTTATTTTATTTACTAATGTGAGTATACCTTGCACGTTTGACAGTGCATTAGGTTAAATAATAAAGCCCCTAATACACATATATTAATTGCATGGACTGTCTTACAGACAGATCTGGCAGGATGTAGCATATTTTTAAAACTTATATTATTTTTTTAGGCTTCAACCATAAACAGGGTTAAGATACAACTATAGATTATACCAAGTTATTTTTAGAAGTGAAGCTGGAAAATTTGTTTTTGTCTGAATCAGTGAATATTATAGTTATGTCCAGTAACTCACAACAATTTCCTCATAGTGGTATGAGAAATAACATACAGTTTCTCAGTTGTTACAAGTGGTTTATGAAAAACTTCTTTGAAACTACAGTAGTCAAAAAATAAACCTTTCAGAAATTGTTATTCAATTTACTGACCTTTTCTTCCATCATTTGGTTTTTATACGTTAGAATTTAGAGGTTTTTTTTCTACTTTATATACAGAAGTAGCTAGTAAAACATAGTAATATTGCTATTTGGTAATGATGCCCTTTCTTTCAGTTCTACTATATTGCTATTCTACACTAGGTATGCATTATTTTTGTAAGGACATTGTTATGTTTAACTTATACACCCACTTTAAATGCAAAGGAAGTTAAGGGTATTGGATACATGGTGAACAATTACAAGTTTTGAGGAAGGTGTAAAACAGCACTTCTATACATCATAAGATATGACGTGTTACCAATGGTCTGCTGTGGATTCTGGGGTAGTCTCTGCCCTGCAATGAGAGGCACCAAAGAGAAAAGACGGTCAGGGCCTCCAAGCTGTTCCACATCTGTGACAGACACTAGGTTGTTGAAACACAGGAAGGCTCGGCACTGTAGACTCTTTATTCTGCAATAAAAAGTCTTTCAAAATATCTTTTCCTTATAAATTTCAATTATGTCTTACAAATATTTTTGATCTATACGTTGGTTCACAAGTTAGGGATACTATTAATTTCCAGCTTGTCTTTGAATGGGCAGTCTTGTACGCACCATTTACAATATGAAAAGAACAAGTACTGACATCAAATATTTGCATTCCACTTTCAAGGGATTCTCTCATATGGGTTTTTAAATCAAATAATAATTTGCTATATAAATATTTTTTATAGAAAAACTTTTACCATAGAAAATTATTGTGAAAAAGAAACCATATTTTTTGCTCTTAGTGTCGTAGCGTCTACATTGTTGGTGATGGAAAATACATATAAATTACCTGTGTCTACATAGTAGACGATCAATATTTAATTAATACTTCATATATTATATCAATGCTGGAGTTAATCAATCAGTGCGATGCAGTTGAATTGTTTTGTAGTATCAATTAGTGCCAATTAATTTTTTTTTTTATGTAACAACAATGTAAACTCTGAGATGTCCGCCCCACTTTTGAGTCATTGTTTACTTGTGCTCTTGTATGAGTGTAGTTTGTTTTCAGTGATATTATGAGTTGTGAACATTGGATTATAGACTTATAAACATCTGTTATTTTGTTTGTTGTTTCCTAGCAACAAAGAAGGTTTGTAAATAATATTCTGAAGTTATTATTATGTGTTTGTTCATATGTGTACAGTCCTAAACTTAGTATAGGTGAACTGTTGGAAGTTTCAATTATTTATTTTCAATGTTATATCTAGAAATATGAGTGAAGATAAGTTGTGATGGTGAGTTCTGATTATAAGTTTACTCTTTGAACATTAAACGTTTACACTTAAGCAAGATTACTATAAACAATATTCTATTTTATTTTTTCATTCACTACCGTATTGTCATCACAAAAAGCCAAACCAAATAATTCGTATATTACCTGCTATAAATTGTAACCTTATAAGCAGGTTTTTGAGCATTGATCTAAATCATTTTGATAAAATATTTATAAGGTTCCAAAAACTGTTCATTACTGATTATAAACTAATACCACAGTACAACACACAGTCATGGCACTGTATGTTACGTTAACATACAGTGCAGCACTGTGGAGGTAGCACAACACTAGTGCTCCAAGTGCCGTGCCACACAACTACACCACATTACTGTAGTATTGCATTGTATCTTGCAAAGAAGTGAAATAATAGCAAAAGAAAAGGTGCAACAACAGATTACAAACATAAGTTATTTGACAATTACTAATCCCAGCTGTGGATGTAAATTAAATAGTGCAGAAATATACTACTGCCTTCTCGCCGGTAAGAGTGCTAGGGATATGCTTGTCGCCAACTTTTACTATTTTTTTGTCATGATTGTATGTTACTAGACTGTACGAATACTATAATGAAACATTATATTATATTAATTTTTCGGTCAACTTATATTACATAAAAGTCAGCTGATCATGGCACAAATATACTAACAATCAACTTTTTACTACTGAGTACCGAAAAATTAATGAATAATATAAAAAAACCATACATAATAACAGCAACTCTAAAACAAATTTTTTAAACTACTAATTAAATTATCAAACATACTTTTTTGAGAGTGATTTTGAGTTATGACAGTTGTTAATGATATCCATTACATTTTCAGGTAGTGGTTCTATTTTGCTGAAGACAGACTGTACCAAGTTAAACTTAATCAATCCTTCATGAATCTAAAACAAAAAATAAATAAAACGTTAAAGAATTTTATTGAAAACATTTATAAAATAAGTGGTAAAATGCCTTATTGCACAGATAGTTTAGTATAAATGTCAAAATTGCATCTGTACTGGTTGTCATAGTGGCTTACTTTAACCATAGTCACCCTCAAAGATGGAATATTAACAATATATAACATCCATTTTCTCATAATGAAGCTGGATTTTGAACACAATCAAATTATCATATTTTTAACAATATTGGTCAACTTTAAAAAACAACATCACTGTTAAATAATTTAAAGAAAGACATAATTTGACCAAATACTTTTTAATTTTTGGAATAATGGTGTGACAGGGGCTTGTATTTGAAAGAACTACAAGCATATTAATTGTTGCTAATAAATAATGGTAATCTTTTTCTTCCATTTTAATAAAACACAAAAATATTAAAATACAAAACATTTAGTACCCGTTTGCTGTTTGTACAAATATAAAGAACAGTCTTGATTCAACATTATATGGATGTTTTTAGTTTTATTGCATAGTATAAGTTTTTTCTGTTGGATAAAAATTAATACAAATGCATTAATAAGATTAAAGGAATAATATCATATTGACTAAGAAACCTCATATAACAATGTAAAAATCTATCTAACTAAAAAGGGAAAGAAAACCTCTTTTCTTTCACTTTTTAGTCCTGAGAGCTCAGGAAACCCACCTAAAGGGTTCTCAAATTTGCAAGTCAATAGATAAAATTATAAGCAACAGAAATCTATCAATAGCTATGATCAATGGGATTTTCAGTTTCTTCAACAAAATATTTCAAGACAAAGAAAACTTTTCTCATCATCACGTTAAGTTAAAGCTAACCTTCTTCACACTTTAGATGGGTTTTAAATGGATTAAGATTTTTCATAAGATGTCAATACTCTATGTCAGAAAAATATTCACAGCAATATATAAAATAAATAACATATGCTTTTAGTGCGGAGGAACGTCCAATTAAGACGCAGTTCCCCTCACCTGCAAAGTCAAGCCCATTTAAGTTTTGTAGGCTAATTGGAGCAACAACATAACGCACTTTCTGAATCACGGTACAATATGTACAACATTACATATACAAAAAATATACATCTTTTACAGAAACCATTAAAATGACAAACTATAATTCACGTAATCTTAATTTACTGCATTATGGTTTATGTAAAACACTTACCGGTATTAAAATGAACAAAACTGTAAAATATAAAACAGCTTTATTTTACTCGGCTGATGTGCACCTTAGGGGTACAAAACCACCATACAACAGAATTCATTATTAATGACAGCAAGATACTGATGATCACGAAGTTGTAATAATCAGTAGTCCTTTCAGATTAAATAACTTCCTCCTGTGGAATGATGAGATAGCAAGCACTAGTTGTTGTGACGTAGTTAAAACAATGACAAAGTATGGCCTAATATTTACTTCATAATAAGGATGTACCATTCCCATACAATATAACAAAAAAATAGTCTTCCCAATTTTTATCTCTATAAAATTTATTGCTCTGATTAAGACCCAAGCTTAGAACAAAGGAATTAAGACTCGGCTCATGGAACATTAGAACCCTGGCGGTTGCCAGGTAAAGTAGATATTATCAGTGAAGAATTTGAAGCTACAAGATAGATGTGGTAGCACTTCAGAAACCAAAAGGCCATTCTGTAGAAAAATAAACACTAAAAGTTACCAAATACTATATAGCGGCTGTGACAATGGAAGACACTATGCAGGCGTAGGGGTTGCTGTAAAAAAATACTTTTTAGAATCGGTCATAGCCTATGAAGCAATAAATGAGAGGATATGTACAATTAGGTTTAAGGGAAAGTTTAATAACATATCAATGATAAGTTTCTATGCACCTACTGAGGATAGTGAAGATGATGAGAAAGATATATTCTATGCTCAGCTAGAGGAAGCATTTTCAAAGTTACCAAGCTATGATACCAAAATCCTTCTTGGAGATGCTAATGCTAAGGTAGGAAGAGAAACCATGTGGGAGAGTGTGGCTGGCAAACACAGCCTACATAATATATCAAATGACAATGGAATAAGACTGCAAAGCTTTGCTTCTTCGATGAATCTGTACATTGTCAGTACTAAATTTCCACGTAAAGATATACATAAAGTAACATGGACATCACCAAATGGAAATGACGAAAAACCAAATCGATCATGTTCTGATTGATAAAAGACATATCAGTACAGTAGTAGATGTAAAAAGTAAGAGAGGGGCAGAGTGTGGTACAGACCATTACTTGATTCTAACAAGACTTAAACAAAGAATAAAGATTGAAAAAAGAAATGTTAATAAAATAACAGAAAGACTGTATCTGGATGAAGATTAGAAAATAGAGTTCCAAGTGAAAATCTCAAATAGATTCGAAGCTCTAATAACAGAAGAAGATGAGGAAGAGACACAAGTAGAGACAAAGTGGCAAACCTTCAAAAAGAACATAAAAGAAACAGCAAATAAAGTTTTTATAAAGAAACAGAACCAAAAAACCCTGGTTCAATGAGAAGTGCAGAGAATTAGTAATTAAAAGAAAGGAAGCAAAAAATAAACATCTAAAATGCAGAAATGCTAAAACTAAGGAAACATACAGAGAAATAAACTTGGAAGTAAATAAAACATTAAGGGGAGAAAAAAGAAATTTTATAAATAATAAACTAACAAAGGCGGAACAAGATTTAACAGTGAATAACACTAAGGAATTTCAGAGAACTGTGAGATTTTTTCAGAAAGGTTACAGTCCTAAAGTAATGGGAGTAAAAAACAAAGATGGAAATACAATAGTGGAAACATCTAAAATACTTCAAAGATGGAAGAACTACTTTGAAGACTTATTAAATGCTGATAATAACATAGAAGATGAACAAGAGGTGAACATAGAGGATGTAAATCAGGAAGATGTTTTAGAACCAACTATAGAGGAAATTGAGAAAGTGATGAAAACATTAAAAAATGGGAAGGCACCAGGAGAAGATGGAATACCTATTGAAATAATCAAAAGTGGTGGTATTAAAATAATGAAATTCCTACATACAATGATATTGAAAATTTGGAGAATGGAAGTTATGCCAGTGGAGTGACAAGAGAGTGTGATAATACCACTATACAAAAAAGGAGATAAGCAGGAATTTACAAACTATAGAGGAATATCACTACTTAATTGTACACATAAAATACTGTCAAAACTAATATTAAACAGACTAAAAAGATATGGAGAAGAAATAATAGGAGAACAACAAGCAGGCTTTAAGAAAGACAGATCAACTACTGACCAAATATTTATTATAAAAGAGCTGGCCTCAAAATACTGGGAATTAGGGAAGTGCGAGTACTCGAAACTTCGAGTATTTGATCGAGTATTTTACTACTCGAACTCAGCTCGAAGCTCCTAAAACTACTCGAAGTTCGAGCGAGTAGTTGTATTTCACGAAATATCAGATTTACATCTTAATTTAGTTTTAAGAGTAAACAGTTTTACAAGTTATTAATAAAAAATGTTTGTGTTTTATTTTACCCTTAATCATACGTTATCAGTTTGGTACACGTAATCATGAACTGAACAATGCGCCTAAGAATAAGTAGTACACGACGACGGTCAAATGAACTAGTCGACGTAGTGAAAGAGTTCGTTCATTATGATTTAAACTAGTTCAGTTCAATGTGATCAACAGAGCTGGGGATGTAGCGCTCACTAGTTAAATAGTAGCGATCACACATGTTGGTTGCCGAGTCTACTAGTCACTTGTAACTAACCTTAAAAAGCGTGAATAAATCAGAAGTGGCTGGTTAGTTTCTTTATGACCCAAGAAAGGGGACGAGAGATCCGGTTCTAAATGCTTCAAAAAACCAGTTTACCATACAAATCTGTCTGTGCACCGTGGAAATTATGCATATTTTCGTTCATTTCAATAATACTATGCAATCAAAAGGTCCCGAGAACGGGTCACTTAACATCCCAAGAATCGAACTTCCGATCTTTTCTAGTTAAAGTTCATCTCGTGTGCAGTATAGTACGTGCAAGGAACTGTTCAGCTCTTTTTCGGAAATTAAATTATCGTATATTTCTTGCGAGTAGATTGAGGTCTATTTTGTTTTTAATCTGAGCAGGGAATCGTCCAATGATTTGACGTAAGAAAATACCGTATCATGTCATATAAAGTATGGTAATGATGTTCTAGCAGCGTGTGACACAACATTATTGATTTATTTTCCATCAAATAAAAAAAATATATATATATCCGTGGCGAACGTCTATTAATTATTATTTCGAAAACGCCTTAGATCGTCAAAACTGTGTGTAATATTTGCGCATACGATATTTTTTCCTGTCAAATTGTTGAACGGTTTTCTGACTAGGTTAGATAATAACACAGTTGGAGTGTAAAAGGTGGTAAAGTACAATAATTTAGATTCGTAAACTCACTGAACGGTTCCCTGTTCACATTGACGTTGATGTAAAACAATCACGAATTAACCGAAATGAGGGAGAAACGTGTTGGAAGACCTTTTCTAAACAAAATACGACGAATTTAGAGATTCGGAAAATAATTTTTAATGAAACAAAGCCTTATCAAACGTCTAATTTTTTATTCGTAAGTTTATAGTTTAGCTGTCCAAAATCTTCACTGTATTACTAGTTAGCACTTAGCTGATATTTCAGACTGCATCTCGTCGCCAATATCGGGTAGACCTATTACATTAGCCGACTACGTCTATGGTTTTCATTCGATTACACAGGTTTTATGAATTTCTCGTTGACATAATTATTTATCTGTTGTTCAGTGTAGCCTCATGTATCGAAATAGTTTCAAATTGCACACATTTCATTACCGATCATAATTTAAAAACTATGATCATCCTAAGCGATTTTTAAATTTATTTTTAGTAAAACTGCTTAGTTATTATCAATCGATTGAACTAGAGTCTTTGTCATCCAGATTTTCAAATTTGATTATATAATTCACAGCTTATTTCCAGTTAGTTGTAACCTTGTTATTATATTGCGTATATATTATTATATTGTGTAAATACCCACAGAATACAGATCCACTCTTCTTGGCGTGAACACAATCAATTTTTTGTTGAGAAGAGGCAATTATCAAAGCAAATGACCGCATTTGGCGAAATTGCCCGAATTTTAGCATCAGTTTGGTTGGATGCAACTTTTGTCAACAAGCTTCACTGTTTTCGTGGTACACTTTGAACTGAACCACCAGATAAACATATAGGCCTGCTGGGAAACAGTTAGGATAGAAAATCTGATTGCATAGAAAATCTGATCCGTGATATGAGTGAACAGATTAAATCTTTATAATCCACGTTGTTTCAATTAATAATATACTTTCTTAATTTCTTACATAATATTAGTTCTGAAAAAAGGAAAAAGGTTAAACAAAACAATGCCACATAAAAATGGAGGAAGGCAGGAAGTAACAAGTTTTTATTTTTCACATGTTACAGTTTCAAATAGCAAATCAAAATTATTGTGTTCAGTTTAGATGTATATATTTATGAATCTGGCAAATATAACAAAAATCTATATATATATTCAATGACTTTAGGGAAAAGGCATTATAATAGCATTGTGAGATCAAAAATTGTGGACATATCTTAGGACAAAAAAACATCCCAGAAAGATAATTAGACTCAACAAAAATGTGTGTTGAAGGCTCAAGAGGGAAAGTAAGATAGAAAGAGAATTTACAGACACTTTTGACGTTAAAACAGGAGGTAAGACAAGGAGATGCGTTGTCACCACTGTTGTTCAACCTCGCTCTTGAAGAAACACTGAAAGTGACAAAATCAGTACAAATAGGCGCAAACATTGAAGGTATAATCAATATTTTAGCATTTGCTGATGATGTGGCATTAGTACCTGATAATAAAAATTATCTAAAAACGCTAGCAGGTGTCCTGTTAAAAGAAGCCAACAAAGTAGGTCTTCAAGTGAATGAAGAAAAAACTAAATATATGAAGATAGGGAGACAGGCAGAACCAATCAACTCAACACTGGACGTAATGGATTACAAATTTTTAGCCACTGAAGAGTTCAAGTATTTAGGAGTTACTTTGACTAGCCAAAATAAAATGGAAGAGGAAATACAAGTCAGAATTAATGCAGCAAATAGATGCTACTGGAGTCTCCTGAAACTTTTCCAAAGTAAACTACTGTCAAGACCCACAAAAATAAGAATGTATATAGTTATTGTACAACCTGTTTTATTATATGGATCTGAGGTGTGGACCCTAACAATGTATAACAAAAAAAGATTGATTACATTTGAAAACAAAATTTTAAGAAGAATATATGGACCTACCTATGAATCAGGAGTGTGGAGAATAAAAAAGAACAGAGAGCTTAGAGAACTGTACAAGAGTGACTTAGAGAGCTTAGAGAACTGTGGCGGTGGTTAGAAGCAGAAGAATAAGATGGCTTGGTCATGTGAGGAGAAGGGAAGAAGAAAAAATGATAAGAAGGGTATGGATGGGGAAACCAGCAGGAAGGCGACCTCTAGGACGACCAAGAATAAGATGGGATGACCAAGTGGAACAGGATGTGAGAAGTCTTGGTGGAGGCATCGAAATGGCAAAGGATAGAGTATTGTGGAGGCAACTTATTGGCGAGGCCAAAAATCACCTTTTATTTGAGTGGCCACAGGAGTAAGAGTAAGTAAGTAAAATTTATTCTTTACTCTTATTACTCATGTTGTACTCATATTTAAAACTATTATTTTATAATAAACACTATTTCAACACAATCCCTGCGGGTGACGTATTGGTACAACATATTAGTAGGCGCTCGCATGTTGATGACGTATTAACCCATCAATGGACAAATTTGTTTTTAGTCAGTGTAATTCTAGCATTGCATGGGTAAGGCTGAAATAATATGGTTACCTTTGTCGAATGTTGGGTAAATACGTTATCAGCATGCACTGACCGCCATGTCTCAATATGTCACCTGCAGTAAAAATATGCTGAAAGTTATTTTTATTGTACCCTGGTAAAGATCTAATACCTATTACCTCCGGGCTAAGAGTTAACAGTTGGCTGTCTCCAGCCTCACACCACCCATTCACTTCATCTTCATCTTCACTGAGAAACTCGTCAGATTCCACATCCATCTCGTCATCTAAACAAATATTAAATCTATGTTTCTATTGTGCTAACTCATGAACCAGGCTCATAATTCATAACTTAATACAGAAAATGAATATTACGTAAACAGTTTTGATCTAATAATTTATGTAAAATGTTGATTCTGTACTAGGCGAGGATAAGCTGGGGACTTTAACTATAATCAGATGATAACAGGACCGACACCCTGTTGGATTAAGGAGAGTGTCTAGATTACAAAGAGTGCATATGCTATGTGTACTGTACATACATTTAATGAATGTTACGAGATATTATACTGCAAGCTGTCTTGATAAAACACAAATACAATGCAGAAAGACTGTTTTAGTTGTTAAAAGGTAATGAATAAACACATGAGATGAAATGTATTTGTTGTAAAATGACTGAATACTTGTCGGGGGGCATCTGACTAGTGGGTATGTTGGAGTATAAAGCGACAGAGTAGAGAGTGTCAGATTATAGAGCGTCAACTGTACAAACAGTTACAATTTCTTATAATGACGTTAGCTTGTAACAACTTGAAGACCTGTTAGGTCTACTTTTAATCTGTTGAAGATGTCAGTGACAAAAGAATATTTTTACCTGCTACTGTGTTAGTGAACTTATCCTCTTAAAGTAAGTTTGCTGATGCCCTATCTCTCCTATTACATTAAATATTGTTTTTGTGAGTAGGCCTAATCAAATGGCTAATAGATTGTAAGGTATTACATATTATAACACATTGTTAAACTTCATAGACAAAAAAATACTCACATTTATTAGACATGAAAAAAATAAAAACACTCTTGACTCCATTTCCCTTTCATTATTATAGCGTAATAATGATCATATTATGACTTATGTATACTGTTATGATGATGATATTGTTACGGATCATGGAATCACTTCCGCAGCACCATCTAATCTACATGTTTGAACATAGGAGGAATACTCTTAACATAATGTTAATACAAAGGGCCAACAAATACAAGCGTAAGGTACGTAGATACCCGCCCACCCATACACGTACAGTGTTGTTGAAAAGAAAGGTACATGGGAAAGTGTCCTGAGGTTCCCTTGATATGAAGGTAATTATTTGATAAGAAGGTAAATTTAATATATATTTTATATTTTACTTACAAATAAAATATAAGAACTACATATTTATACCAAATAAATTCATAATCTTCAATTGTGATCAATATTATAAGTAATCAAATTTCGTTGACACAGAAAATCTTGTCATTAAATAATTTTCCTAATTTTATACATAAGTGGTAATCCACATGAGTAAACTTGTGTGGTGAGATAATATATCGCAAAGAGAGAGCCAAGAAATACCTTAAAAGACATCAATAGATTACACAACGGCCTACTATGAATCCGTAAAATGTATAATCTACTTATGTAATGTATAAAGACTACATACGTAATCTCTTTTTTTATTTATTCGTAAAATGCCCATCCTAAGTTTGAGCGAATATGTATTTCGAATGAGTGTTGATGAACGTAAGTAGTATTTTTACAAACTAAGGCCAACCATTCCTTGGAAAGTGTCATTAATTAATTAGCCCGATCACAAATAAACAGCCGGTGTTTATCAGCTGATCCCTTTCAAAATTTGTCACGCCTCTAATCTAACAATATTCATTCCTCAGTCCCACAAAGGTTAGTCGTCCCCATTTCTCAAGAAATGTTGCTTTCGGTTAAAATACATGCCTCAAGTTGAGAAGTCTTGTGAACAAAATACCATACAACGAGGGATTCTGTATAATTTTTATAATGCAAGAACAATCAATATTCATTTCTAAAACCAAGAGCCGAATAAACATGATAAATGATAAAAATAATTATAAGTACTAAATTAAATCTAAGGAAGAGTAATACTTAAAGTTTACCTTGACTGGCAGTGAGATTGGTTAAGATCTCAAGTGCCCTAATCTGAGCATCAGTCAGGGCTTCACAGTCGTCCAGCAATGTTTGGACCTCAGCTGGAAGGGAGTATGTGGGGATGGGAGCTTCCAGAGGCAGTTGGCTGGACAGCTGACTAACAAGTGTTTTTATATCTCTGCTTAAGGCTTCGTGGACCACTGATAATACAGGCGCTAGCCACGATGATGATGGATTTATGTTTACAATGATACCTTTAAACAAAATGGCTAAAATATATACGATTTTTTAACAAAAACTCATCAAATTTGCTCACATTCCTTATAAAAACGATTAATTGTTTTTTTCTTATATAAGTTCTAACACAATTAATAAAAACACAGTAAATAGGTATGTAAATTAGCTTAAGTTATTGACCCTTGGAACAACAATGTGATTTTGTATGGATAAACGAAAAATACAAGCCCAAAATTAAGTTGAAATATGAAAATCACCAAGCCTGGAAGGTGAAAGATAATGTGCAATCGGTTAAGCATTGCAGCAATTTATATTAAGCAATTTTTTTATATACCTACAGTACAATAATTTTATTGTAAATTACTAAATAGCAAGCTTAATATTTTATAACTCTAATGTAATTTGATACTATTCATGTTATAGTAAAAAATAAATAAAGATGATTTGAATTTGAACAAATAAGCATGCTGACATACTAACCAGCAACTAGTGTTTTAAGCAGCCCAAATTTACTACCACCAGATGTGATTGAAAGAAGGCCAAGGAGCTCTGTCTCGTAGCCTCGCAGAGCCGTAATCACATCACCATTGTCTTCAGAAACTGAGTTAAGACATTGACCTGCAACCAGCAATAAACAAGTTTTTTTCAGTACTGCAACATTTTACTTCTACCAAATTTTAAAAGCTACTTTTCAAAACAACTCAGGCGGGTACCTTTGCCGATTATCCACACTGATTTAAACTTCAAAAAGGTGGAATAACAAATACACTGAAATAAAAAATCAATTTGGTATGTTTTCTAATACTGTAAATCATTACAAATAATCTGCAATATTGTACAGTTCAGTATTTTATAAGCCTATATTAGTTGTATGAGTCGTGCTGTGCCAGGTCACTGACACTGCCAGTCTAGCAACGTTTGCTGCCCCCCCCCTCCATTGCTACCGGTCGTAAGGGTTCATTTCAACTGTTTGTGTAATTTGTAAAGTGTCAGGATATAAGTGTGAATTTTAATTGTTGTATATGTTGATGAGCTGTTAAATTTTAAAATATAGCAGATAAACAGAAGAAAGTGAAGCTAGTGAATTAAATCAACATTGTATTGTGTTAAATCAACATTTTATAATGAACAGTAACTTCATTACCAGTGTCACTTCTTAAGGTTTTATCTTTATAATTACTTACAAACCTAGTAGTATAAAATTTCAAGGGTTAAAAGTGTAATATCAATAATATTGGGTTGTTTTATTCTATTAACTGATTTAACACACTTTTCTATTGTTATTTACTACCTCCAACCATCTCTTAGCCAACATCGTCTCTTTGGCACCTAGCACTTTAGCGGATTATCTGCAGATTCACTTATCAGTAACATCCTCGCCAGTAAATTCTGCGGATAGTCCAGAGTTTGCTATAAATAAGAGCCACTAATTACCATAGATGTTAGATCACCATTATGTAATAGAGGGAATAGTCTTTAGTTTTGATTAAATAGCTTCAATTATTTTTTAACAACATTCCATTAACCCTGATATATCAATCAAATACCTGACATAAGTTTCATAAAAATTAAATATAGGCCTATTAACACGTTCATTGCGCTGTAATAATTTCTCGGCCATTCATCCAATGCGTCACGCAATCTCGGGGTCTCACTGCATACCATCAATTCATTGCAGGACGAGATCCCGAGATCTTGTTGCGCAAAAGAAGTTCTGCACACAATATCACGTCATCAATTGAAGATAGTTCTAAAATAATAATCTCGAGTGCTCTATATATGTGTATATCCACACCCTGCATAGCACTTTTGACTTTAGAAACTTGATAGTTCCAAAATAATAATCTAGAGTGCTCCATCAAGTTTCTAAAGTCATAAGTGCTATGCAGGGTGTGGATATAGCCCATAAGCACGAGGCCTCGTGATCTAGTGTCGCATATAAGGAAGTACTGTATTAAATTATACTCTGACTGAAAAATTGAGGTTATGTTGTAAATAAACAGAGAACTCAGCAACCACATGGAACAACTCTCCCGCCTTTTCAAACAACAGCTGACAATCTGTTTGCTAATATTGACATTTAGTCTACCATGTGATCAACAAGGTCTATAGGTCTCATACAGCACACTACTAATACGTCATTACTCTAATGCATAAGATTAAGGTTACTATTAAATTCACAAAGAAAAATGCTTCCATAGTTCTACTACTACAACAATGTGTTGATTACAACGAAAAATATTACAAACGCATGTAAGGAATTAAATGCAAATTTCATCACCGTGTGAATGTAAGCCTACAACACGAGACCCCGAGATCTCATGACGCAGTGAACGTGTTATTATATACAGGGTGTCCAGATTCAACTGTCACATATTTTAGAGGATTGTTTGCCCTGACCTGTCAATAATCTCATATTATTGACTTCATACCATACAGTGGTACAGTGGTACATAATAATCATAATATTATTATAGTTTATTGCTAGTCAATAAACTAGCAAATAATCTCATATAACACTTGTCCTATCTCGATTCGTTTTCTGTCTGTGTGGCTGGATGTGTTTGTTACAAAAACTTGAATATATAAAAAAACCATTTGACATTTGTATTTCCGTACAAAATTTTTTTATGAAAGTTGAACTTAAAAGACAAATTTCATGTAAAAAGGTTGAATGCCTAAGAATTTTGGTTTCAAAACAGCAGCTCTCTAAATATTTCAAAGTCAAATATAAAGAAAATACATATTTTACCCAAAAATGTTGACACAATATGACTACGCTATGAAAAAACTAACGATATGCATATTTAAAAGATTGGGTGATAAATAACAAAGAAAGCTTATTTTTTGTGATTGAAGCATTTTTATCTGGATAAAGTAATCAGATAACAATGCTCCCAGTCAAAAAAAGTTTTTTCTCTGTTATTTATCAACCAATCTTTTAAATTGGCATACCACTGAATTTAGGGTAATATAAACCTAGTGCAAAAATATTGTGTCTTGACATTTTTGGGTAAAATGTGTAGTTCTTTTATATATTTCACTGAAAATTTTAAACAGCCGCCATTTTGAAACTGAAAATCTTAGATCATCATCTAATATTCAACCTTTTTTCATGAACTGTGGTGTTTTTAAGTTAAACTGTTATACAAAAATTCAGTATTGTATGTTAACACGTTGACTGCCATGAGGGCCACCGGTGACTCACACAACAATTTTACCTCACGCCATGAGGGCCACCGGTGGCCCTCACTAGATTTCAGCCTGGCGCCACAGCTGTTTCTACGGTAAAGTTCAATATTCATTGTTCCGAGTTCTGTGTTCCATGCAACCGGAAATGACCCCCCCCCCCCCCGAGTACAGAAATAGCTGACATCCGGTCTTTTGCCACCATTTTGTGAAGTTATTGATGACGTACACCGGTGGCCCTCATGGCATGGGGGCAAAAGTTTACATATGCTATTATGTTTCAGCTGTTTTGTTGTAATGTTTATATTTTCTTCCGGCGCACTGATCCGCTTTTGAGGTTAGGTGTTTAGTAAGTGACATTGTTCTTTTTGTGACAGAAACTAGTCTGTCTAAATGTCGTAAACACTAGTTCAAATATATAAAAACTAATTTAGGGTTGCTTTATTTAAAAACCAGAGGACCGTTTTCTATAACATTTTATGAGCTTTCAGAATATATCATTAAAAATTACGTAATACTAAAAATGACGCTAAAAATTATGCTTGATTTATAAATGACGTGGGGGCCACCGGTGGCCCACATGGCGCACAGCGGCACGTATGACATGGGCTACCGGTGGCCCTCATGGCGTGAGGCGGACATACAGTTTTACTACGGCGGCCTCAGAATGACACAACAAATTATCTACGCTTGCAGTCAACGTGTTAAACGGTTTTTGATATATTCAAATTTTTGTAAAAAACAAATACAGATGCACAGACAGAAAACAAATCGAGATAGGACACGTTATACATTATTTGCTTATATTGACCTGACAAACAATCCTCTAAAATATGCGATAGTCGAAGCTGGACACCCTGTATATTGGATAACTATATAACCTGGAAAACATGTTTATCAGCTACATTTTAAGAAATTCACAAATTATGTAAGAATAAAAATGCCACTTTTTACACTTACATAATTTATTACACAAATTATTATTTGTGTACTTTTTACTCAAATTATGTAAGAAGAAAAAAAAACCACTCAGGTGTACGCATATTTTTGAAACATGACAATTTTGAATCATGCAAAAATATTAACATATTTAAGTGTAACAGAACCTAATATTTTGTACACATACTTTGGACTTTCTCAATCACAATTATTTTTAAATGGTATTTTGGGAGTAATGGTGGTCTCATAATATATTTGCAACTTATCAAATATAATTGCAATACAATAAAAACTTGTTTATAGAAAATATTTTTATTTGAAACATATTTATTCGAAATTTTGGTTTACCTGAACCCATTATACATGAATACATTTATAAGCAATATTATTATCAAACAAAAATACTTATTTATATGTACTCACAAACAGTAATAGTCAAGTCCAAGCCAACAGTTTTAAAGTCCAGGCATCTCAGAAGTATATTGAGTAGGTTTGCAGAGTTGAAGTATTTCAGTGCTGAATCGTCATTTTCACTGAAAGTTAAATACTGCATCAAATAAACAAATGACTGTTACAGTGAACAAGGTAGGTAATAAATTTTCAAGTGGGTTGTAAAGGTAGCATTATAGCTTCATAACCCAGTTGGTTTATTAATTATATTTAACAACCCACTGTCCAATTCATAAAAGTTTTAAGCATTGAATGTGTTAAGTACTTACACGGTCCTTATGACTTCTATATAGATTAAAACTCATTAAGGATTTCTACATTATTATGTTACTTAGAATAGGATACAAATAATTTGTATTGAGGTGAGATTATAAATTACATTGTCCTTTTGCCAATTTAACTTATTGAGGATTTTATAAAGTACAACTTTAGGGATACGATTCCATATTTAATCATCACATTTGACATATTAAAGGAAGAATTGTATTCTGGCTTACCATAAGTTCCATATAAT
Organism: Stictocephala bisonia; assembly: GCA_035578905.1. Classification (NCBI taxonomy): domain Eukaryota; kingdom Metazoa; phylum Arthropoda; class Insecta; order Hemiptera; family Membracidae; genus Stictocephala; species Stictocephala bisonia. The sequence continues at coordinate 2,532,397 of JAQJVL010000031.1, read as the reverse complement.
ATTGACAACTTGTATCAGTGTATCTGTATTCTCCGACTTAGATGACTCTGGCTTCCAGTCGGAATACTGAAAAAAGCAAAATCATGAAGGTAAGCTCAAGTTGTACACTCATTTTACTAATAGTGTAAAGACTAATTTAAATTCCATGTACATTAGACAGGACCTGGCATATTAGGGAGGCCTTTTCACAAACTGCCAAGCCACTCCTGGACAGTTGATACACATACAAATTAGGGAGGCCTTTTCACAAACTGCTAAGCCACTCCTGGACAGTTGATAGACATACATATTAGGGATGCCTTTTCACAAACTGCTAAGCCACTCCTGGACAGTTGATAGACATACAAATTAGGGAGGCCTTTTCACAAACTGCCAAGCCACTCCTGGACAGTTGATAGATATACATATTAGGGAGGCCTTTTCACAAACTGCTAAGCCACTCCTGGACAGTTGATAGACATACATATTAGGGAGGCCTTTTCACAAACTGCTAAGACACTCCTGGACAGTTGATAGACATACATATTAGGGAGGCCTTTTCACAAACTGCTAAGCCACTCCTAGACAGTTGATAGACATACATATTAGGGAGGCCTTTTCACAAACTGCTAAGCCACTCCTGGACAGTTGATAGACATACATATTAGGGAGGCCTTTTCACAAACTGCCAAGCCACTCCTGGACAGTCGATAGACATACATATTAGGGATGCCTTTTCACAAACTGCTAAGCCACTCCTGGACAGTTGATAGACATACATATTAGGGAGGCCTTTTCACAAACTGCTAAGCCACTCCTGGACAGTTGATAGACATACATATTAGGGAGGCCTTTTCACAAACTGCTAAGCCACTCCTGGACAGTTGATAGATATACATATTAGGGAGGCCTTTTCACAAACTGCTAAGCCACTCCTGGACAGTTGATAGACATACATATTAGGGAGGCCTTTTCACAAACTGCTAAGCCACTCCTGGACAGTTGATAGACATACATATTAGGGAGGCCTTTTCACAAACTGCTAAGCCAATCCTGGACAGTTGATAGACATACATATTAGGGAGGCCTTTTCACAAACTGCCAAGCCACTCCTGGACAGTTGATAGACATACATATTAGCATTGATTTTACTATATAAAGAGATACTCCATCCATATGGGAGAGTTGTGGCGAGGCCCCAAAACTGTTTTGAGGCCCCACGCTGCGCTGCGCATAGCCCTATTTCCTCTCTCTCTCACACGCTCTTCCGTCTCTCTCTCACTTCCCTCCTATTAACCCATTCTCCAGACAGCCGCCCCGTCCTCTCCTTCCTCAGGTCCCACACACAAACAACGTCCTGCTTAGATAAATGTTTACGTTATTCCATATTGCCAACGTTTATCCGGGTTCTCTGTTTTTATATTTGCTTGCATCTCTTTCGAATAATAAAGAATACTGTGTTGATACTATTACAGTAAAACTCAGTGTGACATTCATATTGAATAAAGAAATATTTATAACAGAATAAATTAAAACACCATATTGATTTATATGATTAACACACCGTATATTTGTAAATAGACACACTTGAATAGACCGCTAACTTATTGGCAATGCTGGTGATAATTACTGCTGATTTAAGGAAACATTTTCATATTATTTAGCCCATCTGAAAAATCTTTATTTATTGCATTTTAACCATCGATTAGGGGATTAAATCGAATGTTGTACTCAATCATTATTTTTTTCATATTCGGTAATTGATTAAAAAATAAATTGTTTTCAAATCTAATCAATGACTCTCATTTCAATTATGAAATTAATCTGCAAATATTCCAGGAATATATAATATAGTGAAATATTAAAAAAATGTGACATTATTTATTTCTTTGACAAAATAAATATTGAAATAGGCCTATGATATTTATATAGAATAATACTGGGCAAAATATAATACCCAAGTGAGATTCAAATTTCATGATAGGATTAGAAAAAAGCATAACAAACCACTAATTTACTTCTATACAAGATAAAAATAGCTTTCATCTTATGGCCTGATTCAGACAATCTATGTATAGGCATTTAATTTAAAATAGCATTATTTTTCATTTTATTATAAACGTCTGTTTTACTATTACTGTCTGTAACATTAACATATTATTTGGTTCCAAGTAATTGCATGATTGTTTGTAAAATATTTCATTGTTTGGTGAATGGTCAGTTTTCATTTTTTTCGGAATCATGAAGAGTTGTGACTCTTATTACTTCTTGATAAAAACAATCTAAATGTCAATTAAAATTGGTTAGGAAATATTATCGTGATAGAATATAACTAGACTACTGATTATTTAGATTCAATTTTCATTATTTTAATCAGGTTGAAATTATTGTAAATTTTGTTTATGTCCCCCTTTCAAAAATTCCGTTCATAACATTGATTGAATCAGACCATTGTAAAAAGTACAATATGTCTAAGGCGAATATAATTAAAGTTATCATATCTGTTTTTCATACACGTTTCTATTATTTTACTAGATATGAAAGTATGGATAAACTACAATTTATTTATATTTTAAATTTCTCTGGTAAAGACACTTTGGAATTACACTGGTAAAATTTCACAAGTAGCGTGACCAGCAATAACATAAGAAATAACTAATTTTAAGTAACTACAGAGTCTAAATAATAACAAAATAAACTAAAGCCGCACTCTGTGGCGTTTTTAATTATAACAGAACAATTTATTAAAAATACAACAATAATATTATACAATGTAATATTGACAAGAAGCTTTAATTACTTGATATAAAATGAATAATGATTTCAATAATATAAAGGTTAATTCTAGTATTAAATGTGAACTATATGACAGATGATAAGTTAATGAATAATTAAACTGTTATAAATTATTTCTGATACTACTAATAACGCATCCTCAGTTGACTTTCCTTTGATAAAACCGAATTGACGTAGATTAAGAAAATTTAACTTAGATAAATTAGTGGAGTCTTTTAATCAGTTTTTTTTTTTTTTTTCAAAAACCTTAGAGAATACAGATAACAAGCTGATTGGTCTTATGTTATCTAGTTCTAAAGAGTTATTGTCCTTCAAAATAGGTACCACTAAACTTATCTTCAGGCTCTCAGGAAAAATGCCTTTGATAAAACTACTGTTTATTAAGTGAACTAAAACTGGTGCAATCTCATCAATTATATTTTTCAGTAAATGTACATTAATTTGGTCAGAGCCAGTTAATTTTTAATTTTTTAAAAGCTTAACAATACTCTTAATTTCATCTAAATCTGTTGGAATTATAAAGAAAGAATATTGATAGTAAGTACGTAAAGGTGGAAGAGTATTGGAATGTACAACATCTGGACGGCTAGACTGGATTGCGATAAGGTGATTGTTTATCTTATCAATGACGGAAGGCTCACGCATAACTTCGCCATTTGGCAATCCAATTAGCTCAACTATTTCTTTGAAAAACCACTTGTTAAGTTATTTATTACCTTCCACTGCTCAGATACATCACCTTTACAGTTTTCCAATGATGTTGAATAATAATTGTTTTTTTTTTGTAAAATTGATCACATTATTTAATTGATTAGTATATTTTGAAAAACTCTTTCATATGGTCTTCTCGTAGAATTTTATATAATTTTTTACGTCTCAAATTTATGTAAAATGTTTGGTGTCATCCAGGGACTTAACAAAAAAAATTAGCCTTTAACAATTTAGAACTACCACCATTTTTCTTGCTACTTCTAAATATACAATTACTTAAAATATCAATAAACTTACAATACACAGTATTTACATCATTTTAGATAATGCATAATGTTTTGACCAAACATCTGTAACATACTGTTATTTACATTGACAAAATAACAAAAATATGTCCTCTAACAGTTTTCATATTCACAAACCCCTAAGGCCTAAATAAAAGATCGCGATTCCTTTCCGTGCAAGACAAACCACAGAACGGAATAATATCCCACTTTGACCCTCTATCAAGGCCAATCGGCGACAGTAGACAGGTCGACAGGTGGAGGGGCGACAGTGACAAGTACTTCCGGACGCTCGTCTCATGAGAAAGGAGAGAGAGAGAATGGGGGAATGAGAGGGAGTGATTAGTTTCCTTTATTGCTCCCAGGTTGTGTGACCGAACAGTCGAAACTGGAGGCAATTTCGACCTCTTTAACTTGATTGACGACAGGTTGCAGCACGGTCGCTCCCATATTCCGTGCCTCAAAATTTAACATTGGATGGAACTATCTTCTATGTATAGTAAAATCAATGATATTAGGGATGCCTTTTCACAAACTGCTAAGCCACTCCTGGACAGTTGATAGACATACATATTAGGGAGGCCTTTTCACAAACTGCTAAGCCACTCCTGGACAGTTGATAGACATACATATTAGGGAGGCCTTTTCACAAACTGCCAAGCCACTCCTGGACAGTTGATAGACATACAATGATACTGTCAACGTTCTGAAACGTACTTTTCTATTTTAACTGTAGGGTTCATGTTTATTATTAGTATGAGTAATAGTAAACACAGTAAAATTATTGAAAGTCTAATCTAGAAGACCATGAGTTGATTAGCATTTTCTTAATATAAAATTGTCTCAAGAATGACATTTATAGTTTCACATACTGTAAAAAAACTTATAAGAATGAGCAATTTTTTATAAAATTCACCTTATTGTCCATATTCAAAATCGTAAGATGTTTGCATGAGTCTAGTAAATTATGATTCATAAAATGAAAAGAATGGAAGTTGTGAATTTATTTGCATCCCCTTGGCATTAAGTTCAGCTGAACAAATCATTGACACTGCTAAACATTAAATATTTCTAAGTTTCATATCAAATACAAGTAACTTTTTAAATACAAGTAGTTTCAACAGATATGCGTACATAACCTTATTTAGCAATAACTAAAGAGATTTATCAACCAGTATCAGACTCGTTGGATATGATCAGCTGAGTACAATCCTAAATGACCATGTACACAAAATGTTTTGCTCTATACAAATTCAACCTAACACTTTTAAGTGCTATTTTTAAGAGTTCTGGTAGGTACCTGATTTAAAAGGGCTATAAGGGGAGTCATGATGTCATCCTTCACCAATCTCTCCAAAATGTCCACTGATCCACACGCACTAAGATTCCTAAAAATACACACTTATAATTACACATCATACCATTTGTTTTTTTCTTATTGTATTAGTAGTTGAATGACTAAAAATATCCATAGAGGTATAGAATTTTCTAATCATAACTGAAGTTATAATGTGCAATCTTAATGTATAAAAGAATGATAACATTTCATGCCTCAATTACAATCCCCTGACTCAATCAAGATAGCAATATTATCGCAATAATGTTACATTAAGGTGGCTGTTTGACTCCAAAAAAACGCCAAAACATGAGTTTCTATTTCAAAAATTTGGTCTGTAACAGTAATCATATTGTAACACTTGAAGTTTCAATTGGTATGTGAAGAACCCATACACAAAACTACAGCAATACCCATACACGAACAGTGGCACTGACCCACCCGCCCGCCCATACACGTTCAGTGGCACTTATGATTGATTTTGAAAATAAAATGTAGTATTTTTATAATGTTTTGACATTTAAATATGTAAAACTTAACACGTTATTCATGATGCTTTTAAAACAAAAACCCTAACATCAACTTATGGTCCACTAGGTTGGACCTTTAATAATCATACAAATATCACAATAACTTATTAAAATAATAATCACGAACCATACAGTTGAAATAGAACAGCATGTTTTGGCCTGTTGGTGGTAAAATTGCATGGCTACCATAAGGCTGTCTGGGTCTGTTGACTTCCCAGCGGTATTTGGCTGTTTGGGAAACAGCCATCTTAATATAGCCATACCTTTGATTTAAAACACCATATACCAACTCTATAAGCTTGTTTAATATTTGAGTCATTCTCTAAGGAAAAGAATCAGGGATATGATCTGCAAAGACAAGGCATTTCCCTGACATTATCTCTAAGTGGACCTGTGTGAAGTATCAATATAACGAATTTTTAAAAAAGGCTAATTACCCTGATAGTAACCGAATGCATTTTTACAATTAGAAAGGGAAGGATACCAGTAATTTATTTTAAGAAAAAGTAAAAATTTTTTTAATAAAAAAGTAAAACTAATGGAATGACAAACATGTGCCTAAAGTTTTAACTATTCATTACTGAATTAATGTACGATTTTGAACTTTAACATTCTATATTACAATGTTAAAGTACTGTAAACATTCATTTACAGTAATAAAACAGCTTTCAAATTAATGCTTTAAAAGCTAAAACGGTAATATATGTTGCCCTATAATTAGAAAAGTAAGATGAACTGAGTATATCATTAATTTGTCCTAGAGAGTTGAAGGCACTCCTCTCACACTAAACAAGATATCGGGGTTCTATTTCAGTACCTATAGTTTTTTTTCCTGTAAATATGTCTTGGGCATTGAAAAGCTATAGTAGCTAGCTACCATTAAAAAGGAGTACACATCATCACAAAAACTCATATAACAGGAATTATTTTGATATATCTTACCTCAAAATGCCAGCAGTAAAGTTTCGAACTTCTGAATTTGGATCAACTAATAGGGGGCCTATTATTTTCAGGACTTTCAATTTTATAATGGTGTCAATTGATTCTGGTTTCTCAGATAAGGTTACCAAAGACTGTAGCCCACACAATCTCTCTTCACCCTTTGTTGATTGAATCTGTAAACATAAAATATATATTCAATATATATATATACACACTTCAGAACACTAATAAATTCTAGATATTTTATTTTGAAGTTAAAATTGGACACTTAAAGGTTTAAACTTTTCATTGGCAAAGGTAGCTTGAATGTTAATCTTTTAACGGTATTTATTACCTTTTACAATATGTTTAACTTTTTCCTTTTACTATTGGTTTATTTGACAGTTTATTACAAATGTAACAGCTGATACTATTTGCTTGGGAACTAAATTCAGATTTCTCTACAGTATATTTGAAATTTGTGAATTAATTGATAAATTAGTGGATTTTTTTGTGACTTTCAGTAACATTTAGACATAATCTTTGAATATCACCACAGGTTTTTATAAAATAATTTATATTTACTAATAATAACTTAAAATTTTAATTACTTAACCTAAAATTACCAATATTTACATTTAAAAACATTAAACATTTCCTGACTGTCGTAAATAATTAGAAGACGTTGCACCATATATCTGTTACCTCCATCATGTCTTTACCTTTCTGTCCTGTCTGCGTGAAAGCTGTTTTAGACACAGAAGAGGAGATTTGCTGTGACAACGCTTGTAAAAGATGGTTCCACAGAGAATGCGTAAGGATGTCAAAGAGCGAATACCAGCGCATATCTGGTGATAACAAGATTGTGGATTTGTTCCAGAGTTGATTGCCTCGTTCCAACGGACCAGCCTCTGGACAAACTGTCCACACAAATGACATCTGTATTGACAAAATTGGATGCACTCCTAACCAAGGTAGATAAAATAGATGATTTGACCAAAGACATAAACAAAATCCAAACTGAAGTTTCGTCAATGAAGGTGGGTCTTTCAGCTCTAGAGCCGAGGATAGTCACTACAGAAGACAAAGTTGTTCAACTCGATAATGACATTGCCACCATTAAAACAGAAGTCTTATTAAACACTTAAAAAATAAATACACTTGAGAATAACACTAACACTTCCTTAGATGCAGCTGACGCAGAAGTTAATGATTAAAAAATGTTCTTCTCCACAAAGTTCCTAGGAGTGACAAGTGCAACCCAAGCAAAATTAAAGAAGATGATAGAAAGAAGCTCACAACCATACTGGATGCTTTTCAATTAAAGTCTGATCAGGTGACCTTTTACAGGTTGGGGCAAAAATCTAGCCGCAAAACTCGGCCACTAAAAGTAGTGTTTTGCTCCCAAAGTGAAGCGTCGTCACTCCTAAAGAAATTTTCACAGGAAGCATATAAAGATGTTGATCCTACGCTATCTGATGTCTCCATCTCCCGAGACCGCACTCCTAATGAACGGGCCGCCCTCGACTCTTTACGTCAAGAAATGGGTCGGAGAGCTGCTGCTGGCGAGTCGAATCTTACGATAAAGTACATTCATGGTGTCCCAAGAATCACAACAATTAAGCAAAAAAACTAAATAATAAAGGACATTCCAGCAGGCTTTCGATTTATTATCAAAATGTCAATGGACTTCGAGGTAAACTTCACGACCTGCGGTTGTCCCTCTCCTCTACTCTATATGGTGTTATCGCTCTTACTGAAACTAACTTATCCCACGATATCAATGACGCTGAACTTGGATTCCCTTCCTACAATATCTACCGAATGGATAGATCAACAGCAACAAGCAACAAGGTGAGCGGCGGGGGCATTCTGCTGGCAGTCAAGGATAGTCTCTTATCATCTTATGATTCTATTAAGCATCTCTTTGTTTCCTTGATTGCGTCTCCAGATACCAAAGCCCTCTTGGGAGTGGCTTATATCCCTCCCGATGCCACAATCACCAAATACAATGATTACTCGTCTGCGGTAGAATTGTTGAATTTATTGTATATTTATTGCATATATTTATATGTGCATGTTAACTTGATTGTTCTCAATTGTATATTGTTATCAAAATAATTCTTTAAGCACTAGTAATTACCATATTTATTAGCCTCTGTTTTCTATTTTTCTGTTCTCTATTTTCAGCCTAAGTTCTCTTGTATACAATTTTGTTAAAAAGGCATATGCCGTTAATCATAATAAATAAATAAATAAATTTGAAAGTTTCAAAAATAATTTCTAATTAAGTAAAGAAATCATCATTGATATTTTCCTTTCAACATTTTTTTTATTTTAACACCTAACCGTAATTCCAGATTTTATATTTAAAGTAATATGTAAAATATTGTGTGTAATCCATTTCCATCCTTTCATGTATAAATTATCATTTTAAACATTTTAAATTCTTTTTTCCTTCTGCCCACTTGTAGTGATGAAGTTTCTTCTATTATAAATAGTTTAAACTCAAACAAATCTCCTGGTATAGATAGAATTTCTTCTTTCATTATAAAGACTGCTAACAAATATATAAGTTCTGTTCTGTCCTTTGTCTTTAATTTAAGTTTTGAGACAGGTGAGTTCCCTTGTGGCTTGAAAACAGCTGTTGTAATACCATTGCATAAGAAAGGGGAAGTAACAGAGTTAAATAACTACAGGCCCATTTCTTTACTGTCAAATTTTTCCAAAATCTTGGAGAAATTAGTAAAATCTAGGCTATTGACTTCCTTAAATTTAATTAACGTTCTAAGTGAAAATCAGTATGGTTTTGTCAAAAATAAATCTACAGAAGATGCTTTGCTATCATTTCTTAGTGGTATATACGACGGTTTAAACTCAAAGCTATATGTTGCAGGTCTATTTATTGATATCACAAAAGCATTCGATTCTGTTGACCATAATATTTTACTATCATGCTTACAGGAGGTGGGAGTGAGGGGTGTTGCTTATAAGTGGTTTGAGAGTTATTTAACTGGAAGAAATCAATGTGTTAGGATAAAAAATTGTACAAGCACTCTTTTACCAATAACCTGTGGAGTACCACAAGGTTCGGTCCTTGGACCAATTTTATTTATTGTATATATTAATAAATTGTGTTTAGGAAATTTCAAAGGCAACATTAATTGTTTTGCTGATGATACTGCACTTAGTTACTCTGCTAGTGACCGTATTTCACTTCAGAGAAATGTCCAATCAGATTTAAATTATTTGAAAATTTGGTTTACTGTTAACAAACTTGTTTTAAGTACTAAAACTAAGTTGGTTTATTTTTCATTAAGAACGAAAGATGGTATAAATGGTAATGTATATTTCAAATGTAAAAGTTGTCTGAATGATTCATTTGAGGTGTCTTGTGAGAATTGTATGTTAATAGAACAAGTAGAAAAAATCAAATATTTAGGGTTAATATTAGACAGTAATTGTTCTTGGAGAGAGCACATTCAGTCAGTAAAAAAATATGTTTATATGTCCTTAAGAAAATTTTATCTTTTGAAATTCATTTGTCCGACAGAAGTTTTAAGATCAGTATATTTTGCTTTGGTAAATAGTAAGTTAGAATATGGGTTAAGTTGTTGGGGGGGAGCGTATAAATCCTTTTTAAAACCAATTCTTGTGTCACAAAAATGCATTATACGACAAATATTTCGTGTGCAAAGAAGGGAACAGTCCTTTCCTTTTTTTAAATATTTAGGTGTACTTCCCATTAGGCATTTATATGTGTATAGAGTGTTGCATATTTTTTTTGTGAGGGGAGGTCAAAAAATAGCAAATGCTGCAGTTCATTCAATAAGACTAAGAAATTTGAATCGGGTAGCTTTGTTGAAACCGTCGTGTGAAGCTTTTAAAAGATTCTATAGTTACAGTTCTTTGATTTTTTTCAATAAACTTCCTTACCAAATTAGTACTGCTAATTCCATAGCAAATTTTTCTAAACGTTTAAAAGAATGGTTATTTACTTTCAATTATGATGAACTTGAAACTTTTTTGTTTTAAATCAATCTGTTTTTTGCTTGACTCTCCTTCTTGTAAAAATTTTTAATTTTATTTGTGTTTCTATTGTGTCTTCTGATTTGTTGTTAAATTGGGCCTAAGGTTGGTCCTTAGAGATAAGAAAGCACTAATATGTAAAATAATAATTAAAAATACGTCTTGATTTTAATACAAATTTTTGCTTTTAAAAAGTTCTCATTTTTATTTTCTGCAACTGATGTACTTGAATTTGTTATATTTTGAGAAGGTAACCTCAAAACAGCTTCATGCTCAGAGGTACCTAGCCATATATCACATTAGTAAATTAAATAGATTAATTTGTTTAATGTTACTTTCAATTAAGTTAAAATAGTGTTTTTAAAATATCTTAAATTGTGTTTTTGTTTTTATAAGCTAAATATTGTATTTGGTTATGTGTGTATTTGATTATTCAAACTGTTTTTTTTATGTAAAGCACATTAATATGTATTGTGATTTATGGTAATAAACTTTCTTTCTTTCTTTCTTTCTTTCATAGGCTGCCTATCCAATATCACTATGACACACTGTTCATGTTCGTCATTGCAAGTTCCTGAAAACAGTAGCTGAATTTCCATGGACATTAACATATTCAGTTAAAGTATGATTTGCCATTAAAAGCTAGTTTCTTGTTGATTCTGAAGCCTAAAATGGAGATTCAGCGTCACATGCACCCAAAAAGCAAGGGTCAGCAAACTATCTATAGGCCTTGACCAAAACTGTAAGTTAATAAATTCCTCAGAGAAGCCAAGCTTGCTAAAATATTAATGTAGTATATACACAACTGAAGTAAATTTTTATAAATAGGAATGTTACGGATTTAGACAAAATTAGTTGTTAGAAAATACAAGTAGGTAACTGAAATATTTGATATAAAAAAATGTTCTTTTTTTTAAGCCCACAAGTTGGTTGGTTTTAGCAAGTTTCATATTCAAATCAAAATTAAATTCTGTCTGTAGGCCTAGAAAGTATAAAACAATGATTCGTCCTAAATGTTAAAGCAAAAATAACAAGTTACAAACAATCATGAAGGGAAGGGAATAGGATGTCAGTAAGGCCATGGTTAATGAGCAGGAGAGTCACTACGCACAATTGACAACACAGTTTTGACTGCTGGCAATGCAGGACACGTACGACAGAGCTACTTCTGACGAAGTGTCTTGCAGTATCCTTCATACACTCCCAATTAACAATTTATATTCAGTTAAAATGCTTTTTACCCTGAAATATTAAATGAGAAAATTCATACAAAGTTTTAGTTTATAAACTTTGTATTTTAAAATTTATCTAGCCTATGGTCTAGACCTACAATTTACAAATGGTTTTCAAAATATTTAAGTTATGATAATGTACTTCAGATACAGTAAAAGCTTTATGGTAAAAGCATCGTTAGTGTACCTACATGTGTAAACTAATGTTTAGCCTAGAACACAGTCCAATAACATAGTCATGACACTTCCATTGTTCTGCTGTAAAGCTAGTGTGACGCTAGTTTTCCAAGTACCAAGGCTGTAAAACTACAACACAATACTGTTGCATTGCATTGTGTCAAACAAAGAAGTGGAATAATTATAATAGTGGAAAAAGTGCAATAACGGATAATTAACACAAGTTATTTGACATTTACTAATCTCATCTGTGGATGTAAATAGTACAGAATTACGAATTAATGCCCTGCCGCTGTTGTGCTTGTCACCAGTTTTTGACGGAGTGTTACTAGACTGTGGTCAAGAACTCATAACCTAACCTAAATTAACTTATGTTAGGTGAATTTTCCTTTCCTTCTATATATAACAGATTATACCTCTTCAATTATATTTTGTAGAGCAAGTTCATCTTCATTATAAAACTGTTTCAACTCATTTTCTTCAGATTCAGTGTCTTTCAGCGATGGAACTCCTGTAGGTTGACTTTTGTGTTTTCGATTGCTCTTGTGTCTCGGTTTGGCTTTACCCATATTTTTTAACTAAAATAATGCCTGCCTGGCATTAACTGAAAGGGTTTTAAAACAGTCGTCCGACTTCAAACGGTCAACAGAATCAAAATTTACCCTAGTAACCTATTTGAGACAGAAAAACAACTTTACAGCAAATTGGTTAGGTTATAACATAACCCTAACTAAGTAATGTATGGTTAGGGATACTAGGATACTCGTCGGCGTTAGCACGTTGTCAGTCAGTCGCTAAGAAAGTAAACATTATAATTTTATATCGTCTGCCAGCAGTTGTTCTAGACCGGCTTCCCGATCCGACTCAGACAGAACAGGTGTTTATACGTGGAGTTATATACGTTAACTTCATATAAATATTCTCTTCTTAACGCTAGATCCGGAATCATGGTTTGGAGCGTGTAAGGGGACGCCGTTTTGCCGCACGCTGTAAGCTTTTTTGAAAATTCGAAAAAATTATAAACGAAACTGGAAATTATAAAACATTATATCTTTTTTTCTCATGAATCATACTTTTAGATAAAATAATTATAGTTCGAGTAACAACATTGTAAAAATTTATATTTTGAGTAGAGTACAAAATTTTAATTTATGGGCATCATATTGTTGTAACTTGCACCCTTATAGCTGGTATAAAACAATTTTAGGAAAATTTCCAATACATCCCAAATGTACCTATTTAGTTATTAAATAGTAACCACTAAACATATTTCCAATAAAAAATTATGTAACATGTTGGGATAATTTTGTACGAAAAAAAAATAAAATGGAAATATTTGTAGTACTAAAGTGTTATGTATGTTATAAACACGTGTGAAAGCAATACAATTATTTTAAAATATTCCTTTTATAGGGAATTATATTTAGTATAGAAAATCAAAGTGTTTTGTACCTTGAAATAATTGTAAATATTTTCATACACCAAAAAAATCTTTAATCTAAAAAAAATTGTGTAACATTTCGAATGTAACATACAATTAATATATAATATATAGTTCAAAAATGGCCGAGACTCAGTGACTGACGAACACCGTCCTGGTCGACCAGTTGAAGTTTAAACTCCCTCAATTGAAAGTCAAATTGATGACATAATTCATGCTGACTGCCGAGTTAGTGTAGAAATGATAGCTGAAAAAGTTCATGTTAGAATGGGGACAGTTCATAACATTATTAAAAATAAGTTGAAATACCGCCAAACTTGTGCAAGATGGGTCCCAAAGGAGTTGACATAGCTACACAAGGAAACACGGTTGAGAGTGTGCACAGAGCTACAGGAACTTTATGAAAGAGAAATGAGTACTTCCTCAACAAAATTTTAACATGTGATGAAACTTGGGTTCACTATTATGAGCTAGAATCAAAAAGGCAAAGCACGGAGTGAAAGCACACCAGCTCACCTGTTAGAAAAAAATTCAAAATCACCAAGAAAAGTCATGTTGACGGTGTTTTGGGATGCTGAAGGTCCGGTTTTTGTGATTATCTTGAAGAGCACTGTACAATTAACAGCCAATGATACTAGACCATCATATACATACAGTGGTATAGACCTACCGCCCACCCATAAACGTACAGTGGTATTGACCCACCCGCCTGCCCATACAAGTACAGAGGTATTGACCCACCCATATACGTACAGTTGTATAAACCCTCTCGCCCACCCATACACGTACAGAGGTATTGACCCACACACGTACAGTGGTATTGACCCACCCGCCCACCCATACACGTACAGAGGTATTGACCCACCCGCCCACCCATACACGTACAGAGGTATTGACCCACCCGCCCACCCATATACGTACAGTTGTATAAACCCTCCCGCCCACCCATACACGTACAGAGGTATTGACCCACCCGCCCACCCATATACGTACAGTTGTATAAACCCTCCCGCCCACCCATACACGTACAGGGGGGTATATTACACTATATATTACAATATTACACGTATATTACAATATATATTAATTGTATGTTACATTCGAAATGTTACATAATTTTTTTGAGATTAAAGATATTTTTTGGTGTATGAATATATATATATATAGTATTTGATTACTGTGAACTGTATATATCCTGTAAGTATATGTCATTGGCATCACAAATCATGTTTCAAAAAGAAAAATAACGAGAATCACATTTTTAAAGACATTTATAAGCGAAAAATGTATTTTGAAAAAACTTTGCGAAAAAAGTACTAAGTTTATATGTATGTAAAAGTATAAACACGTATTATTGTAAATCACATTCTTCCGAGTAAGAGGATATTTGGATGCTCAGTCCTCTTAATACCGGCATGGCGTCCGCATAATGGTTGCTTTCGGCATGAACACTATTAGAGAATTCTGGGGTGTCCATGTTGTGTGGGGGACATAACTGAGTATCAGGCTTGTCAATTAATTAGCTGAAAATCAGACCAGCACTACGTGGTTCGGAGTCTACGTAAAGCTGTAGGTCCTTTAGTTGCCCTGGCAGTTGGGCTATTAATAAATTGCCCTTTCTGAGGAACAGTTGAACTCAGTTAGTAACCAGACTACACTCATCCACACTCATATAACCATTCATATTCGCCTTAAAATACCAACACGTTGTATTGGCGTCTCATATGTAAGAATATTACTTGTTTGGGTTTATGTATGTTCATTCAATTATATCAATAATTTTACTAGCGCCCTAAAAGGGCACTGACCTCAATTTGAAAAATCCATTTTTAAAGAGTTAGGGGGAATTTCCGGGGGAAAACATTTCTCTTTGGGATACAGGGTTAAAAGCTACAGTTTTACAAAGCACATAACATTTCCTGTTGATTTGTAGTTGAACGGTTTGCATCCGGCGAGATCTCTAAGAGGCAGTCAAATTTCTCCGAATACAGTCCTTGCGTCAAGCCTGCCGGCGGGAGATTTTGAATCAACACTTGTGTACTGCGTTCTTATTTCGCTTGGCATTTGTTTATTACTGGAGATATCAATATAAAGCATTCTCAAATAGTAAAGATAGTTAAATTCTTCATAGAACAGTACTAATTTATTTCCACTATATTGTTACAAACCAACTACAAAAATTCAACAAATCCGAGGGCGTTGAGGGGGTGCTGATTCCAGATGAGTATATAAATTCCTAGCACCCTAAAAGTGCGCTGACCTAGGGTATTTATATCAATTAAAAAATCAACAAAATAAAACCAAGTCAGCCGATAACTCTTAATATAAAGTTCTGCACAACCACAACCCCACTTGATCAATATAGGTAAGCACTTTTTTTTTTTACTTTTATTTGAATATTCTATTGACCCACCAAAATGGTGATTTATATAAGCTTCAATAAAAAAAATGGAAACTGGCAGTGAGAAAGACTTATCACTTTTTGTAAAAAATACATGCAAGAACCCTTGCTGTAGCACACGAAATATAGCAAAAGTTGGTGCACTCACAGCATGTGGCGTGAGAATGGCCCACACACTAGCATGTTGGCACTGCTTCAAATGGCATGGCGCACCGCCATTAGTTAGTTTGATTGTCACTGTAACATGCAACGCACGACTTTCGTCTTAGTTGGTTTTAATAGGTAAATATTTTCTGTTATAGTGGATGGAAAGTAGTTTTGTATAGTTTTAATTAATTTAATATTAAATATTGCAGTGCATATGATTATGATTTTGACAGGGTTTTTAGCTGCGAAAATTTTTTATTTGGACACTTAAGTGAAAATGTTGTCGCCTCCCAGTGTAGTTGACAACTTGAGAGGGGGGAAGAACACCTCGAAAGAAACAGTTCAAGAAGCCATCTGAATTTCAGTGACGGTAATAGATACAGGTTTATTAAAAAAAGGTTATTGTAATTTAATTGAGTGATTTGAAATATCTTAAAAGGATTTTTTAGTTTGAGCATATACAATCAGTAAAATTTCCCTGCCATTTAGAAGCCTTAATACCACCACTCAGAGGGTTAACATTTATCTAATATATGCCTATTACTTACGTTATTGTATTTTACCGGGAATAACTTTATTCAAAGGTTCTACAGCAATCAGTCAAAGTGGTCGTTAATGAGTAATCAAGCAACAACTGTAAATCCATTTGATTTGTTAATCACTTAAAATAATTATAATGACAATTGAAGATATTATAGAAAAAGGATGAGAATACTGTACACAGGTGATATTATGAACATAATACCATTCCGCTTGTATATCCATATTATGTATATACAATGATACATTTAGAGTACGTCAATACCAATCTACATGTATCATTGGGTGGGAGGAAAAATACCACTCTATGATTGAAATGAAATAGACAATATTCAATATTCTTTAATCATAAACATAAAGTTTAGAATTTTTTTTAATACAAAGGTTAGTTAAAAGAAGGTACAAAGAGGTGTTGCATGTCATACTAGAGTGCACATTTTTTCCAGTCGAAATACTCTTTGACATTGTAAAATAGCCGCTGGAGAAACCAACTTTTAAGAGAGTTCTTCAGCATTGTTTTAGTTGTTGTCTTCAGATAATCTGGAAGATTATTGAAATAGACTGCTCCCTGTACGATGGTTTCTTTTTGTATAAGCTGAGGTGGAGTGTTTCAAGAGCAAAGTTGTGCATGTGTCTTGTGTTGTAGACATGATAGTCTCCGACTTTAGTTTGTCCAGTTGTAACAACATGTAGGATGGTTTCATGGATGAAGAGAGCTGTTACCATTAAGATTCTCAGCTCCTTAAAGGCTTCCCCGCAGCTGTCTCATTGCCTCCGTCCACATAAAGCTTAAATGGTTCTCTTTTGTATTATTAATACTCTTTGTAAATTTGATGCAGTGTGCCCTCCTCCATACAATTAACCAATATCTAAGGTGGGATTCAAAGACGGAGTGATAAGCCATTTTAGCCACATCTATATTGCTGATTTGCTTAATTCGCATACAACATAAAGGCAAGAGCTAAATTTTAGGCAGAGTTTATCCATATGCGGCACCTAGGATTCATATATTATGTATGAAAAATACTGTTTGAAGGTTAAAAAACTCATCAAATTTTTTTTTTTCTTTTGACTCTTGTCTATATTCTATCGTTAGTCCAATGCAGCCTGGGCTGAGATTGAGCTGAAGCTTTATGTAGGTTGAGCATGAGTTTCAGGCTTGGTATGCAAAGCCTGCAGGATGCCCTTGTTTACATTTATAGTGGGCATTACCATCTTAGCTATTTGTCAGAGTGATAGATATTGTCTTGTAATTCTCTCAAATTATATAAAGAATCGTAAAGTACTATTTATTTTAGCTGCGATTGCTGTATCCCTCTCAACAAAATTCACTTCTTCACCATTTTTCTTTTTACCTTTTATATAATTATGTTTACTAGTAACTTTATTTGGATAGCTATAAAAGTATTATTTTTTGCAAACTTATTTATTTATTTGCCTTCCAAGACACATTACAACAATAATATTTTTGATACATGAAAATCACAGAGGTAAGAAGATTAAATTATAATATTTAACTGCAATTTTTCTTTCGGTACTTGCTAAAATAAAATTTTATAAAAATAATACAACCAATTTGAAATTAATTTGACTAACATTTTTCTTTAAAATGCACAACTGCAACACTAGTCAAAGTAATAATTATTCGCATGTTATTCCAAATGTTTTTAAATGGAATGCTTCTGTATTCCAATGATTGTTTGATGCAAATCATCCTTGGGGATTAAGGGTAGTTAAATATTTAAATATCCTTGTTACAATAAACTATTTTAATATAATTACATATTAAATATTACAATCTTGTTTATAATGATCACAAATTGTACTATATAAGGTTGGATATTAGCCAAGGTGTTTGATTTCTAGACTTTTGTCTTTTCTTTAGGTAGATATATAATGACTGACATCACTTTTAAGCGGGAGAGCACCTATAGTTACTCAGTTACATTTAAAAATAGTGACAAGGGTACTGAGCCGTACAAAGGCAGTTAAGATCTTGAGCATCACCAGCAGTTTGGTAGTACCCACAGTTCCATACTTGGTCTAGTTCAGATGAGGCGACATATAAACCAGCAGAACCTCAGGGATTGAGAAGGAGCCTAGAAAAATTACGTATATAAATACATTGTTAAACATTAAAATAACATGAACTAAATTAGTTTCAATAAAAAAGGATTTAATAAAAAAACTACATATTTCACGAGATACAACAAAATTTTGATCTCACTTCTATAATACTTGATAGTACATTTTAAATTAGTTTCTAAAAAAAACCTAAGATATTTCACAGGAAATACAACATTTTTTTGATCTTACTTCTATAATACTTGATAGTACAGTACCAAGATAGCAACAATGTGTCCAAAAATGAGTAACATCAAAATAAATATATTTTTCAAATACACCATGTGTTTGGGTACGTGGGTGTGTGAATACAACGTACCTGCTGTATGAGTAGGTGGGTACGTGAATCATGTATTGAAATCAAATTGGTCAGTAGACATTATATTAGGTGTTTCAATAAATTTATTAAATTATTTTAGAAACACTTTTTCAAAAACTTTACTGAACACGGGGAGTATTGAGACAAGCCGGTGATTGTTAATAATCTGCTAATCATCTTTCTTAGGGATCGGAATGACTATCACAGATTCTATAGGTAGGCTGAGAAAACCCCTGTTGTGAGGGATTTGTTAATGACCAGGGTGAATAGCTTGAGAGTTTGCTTGTAGCACTTCTTCAGAAGCCAGGTTGACATCCAACTGAGAGTTGACTAGGAGGAAGTTAAAGAATGCATTGTTCGACTTCAACCTCTGTGACAGAGGCCAAGAATACGGAGCATACCGGACTTTACCTGATGGGATGACTGGCTGAACCTTTAGATATAGGCTGCCCTTGGTTTGCAGCTGAGAAAAAAACACTATTGAATTTGTTTGCAACTGTTACTGGATCTTTAATGAATTCTCCATCTACCTTAAGCTGAATTTCTTTGAATTAGTTTGAAGTGCATTTATTGTTTATAATGTCATAACGTATAATGAAATGAGGAAAACAATAGCATGATAGTATTTTTCACAGGCCTAAGGTTTTTAGTAAACAACCTTCAAACTGGGGTACCACACATAATTTCTGAGCTGACAGTTATAATTCTGGGCTAATAATTGAAAATTCCAATTAATTTAAAGACATACTAACTAAATTTCTTATTTTATTCAAAGCACTTCTACAATTTTCAACATCATTATTTCAAATCCTTTTTTATCTATTTATTTATTCTTAAGACGCCTATCGTCAAGATTTGGGCGAATATGGATTTTGAATGAGTGTGATGAGTCAAGATGAACGAGTTTAGTCATTGTTACTATCTAAGTTCGACTTAGCTCAGAAAGGACTATATATTAATAGCCCAATACTTACTTTGAGCTATGGTGGATGGGATTTGGTAACAGTCTGATGTTACATAAATGAAAATCTAGGCTTCATTTATGAGTTGGATTCATCAGATATCATTTCTTTCAACAACTTCAACACAAAGTCAAACCGGGTTTGTATCTGAAAAACACAGTAAGAATTATAAAACAATAATATCTGCAACAAATCAACACGTGTATTTGAAAAAGAAACTATAAATTAACTTAAACATGAAAATAGCTAAAACCCGAGGAAATAAATTAACCTGTTAACTTAACAACTGAGGTATAAAATTGATATTTTAAACATTCTATCATGAAAATGGTGACTATCGATTTTGAAACACAAAGTATCACCTCAAAAAGCTACATCGTGTAGTAACGATTATGTGTCGACAAAACAAACAACAGGATATAATAATTTGGTCAAATGATTTATCAATTAATATTAATTTCGAAGTACATATAACAGGGTGTTTTATTAAATTGCCACCATTAGCATCTTGTAACTATAAAGTTAACTTTAAATAGGGAACATTCCCTTTTTTGGAGGACTAAAAATATGAAGTTAACATTTTTTTAAACAGTAAATTTCCCATTTCCCAATATGAAGGCCAACTCAAAATTTTTCAATGATGGCCAACCCAAAATTTGAAGATGGTTTAGGATAGTAAATATAATTTTAAAAGTTTTTCATGCTATAGTAATTTATTATATACCCAACCATGTACGAGTTACATTGAACCCAAGGTTTAATATAATACATATAGGTCTAGGCCTATCTGTTATAAGTGGGCTAGGCTAACATGACCACTATTACCATAGCCAGCTGATAATTAGAATCACGCCATTGTCGATCATAAGCTATTTACTACCAACGTAAAAACTTTTAGTCTGTCAACAATTATTGTTCACTATGCCAATTATTCTACATTTCTCATTGTATTAAATGCTTATAATTTTTTTAGTTTTTAATACCTTGTTGCATGTCTTCTATGACAGACTTGATATGCGATACTTGCTGCACTACAGTTTATGTTACTTAGAAAATGCACATTATTTTTTTAAATAAATGGAACTAGGTATGAAAATTTATCATTGCATTAGTATAAAATAGAATAAAAAACAAGCAACAAAAAGTTGGATAGGGAATCTAAACATGTTTTAATCGTAAGTTGTTCATTTATAGTTTTGTGTTCAGAGCAGGTACTTAATTTGATTTAAAAACAAATTTAATGTAAATTTACATTTAGATTGAAAAAACTATATATCATTTGTGAATTTATGTTGTCTAAGCAATCTGAACAAAATGGACAACTGTTCCCAATTTCTTCTTCATTTCAATAAAACTTTCCTCATAAAACTATTAATGCTCTCACCTAAATTATATAGGTACAGAACATGTGATTCAATACATGTTTATTAGCAGCCTTATATCATCAAAAAATAACGGCATGAACATAATAAAGTATAAAGGGTTGGGAAGAGTCTGGAAT
Organism: Stictocephala bisonia; assembly: GCA_035578905.1. NCBI lineage: Eukaryota > Metazoa > Arthropoda > Insecta > Hemiptera > Membracidae > Stictocephala > Stictocephala bisonia. Next base: position 2,510,967 of record JAQJVL010000031.1, on the reverse strand, counting down.
ATATTTATTAATTTTAAAACTATCGAGAGAATATAGGCGGCTGAAGGGGAAGGCTTAGCCCCCCCAACAATTTAAGAGAAAAAATAATTTATTATTTATTCTTCTCACAATCATACAACAGAGTTATTTATCAAACTGCTTATAGCATAGCTGTCTCTAGTAACAGTAGTAACACTTATGGTAGTTTAGGTAAATTGTGATTAAAATTAAAACAATCATCTGATCTGAGTCTTTCTTCTTGTTCCACTGAACTTCCACCCCCTACCACGCCCATCAGTAGTACACACTAGTAGTTGTATGGACACTCGATAGGTCAACACCTCACTTTACAGATTACCTCGACTCGTCTGATAGGCAAAAAAAGCATTTTATTACGATAGCAGCTTTTCACAATACAGTATTTAAATGTTAAAACTGGTGTCCCACAACTGGGCCCAGTATTTTTTTATAATTTATATAAACAATCTACCTGTTACATGGTTAATGACCCTGATAGCGCTTTTATGTTCGCTGATGATTTGGCTGTTCTAATTAATTGTTGTACGCTTAAAACTTTGTTTGCAATTTAAATAATACTATAGAAGACTGGACGGCTGTCAATTCACTATGCCTAAATAAAGATAAGACTCAGACTTTAGAATTTAAGTGGGATATGCACATCGAAAGATTATGTAAGAAATTATCAAAGAAGGGGTTTTATTTTTTTTATTGGGCTAAGATCAATTGTCAATTCAGGTATTCTTATTGCCGTTTACTATGTCTATTTGGGTAGTCATCTATATTATGGAATTAATGCTTGGGGCAATAACAGCAACACTAAAAAACTGTTTATTTTACAAAAAAAAACCATGCCGTTAAGGTAATAGTAAGTGTTAGCAAAAGAATCCACTGTAAGCCTTTTATATAAAATATAATATTCTTACTGTGCCTGCCCTGTACATTTTAGATTGTCTTTTGTATATAAAAAGAAATTACATGTTATTTATACTAATAGTAATGTTCATAATTATCTTCAAGTATCCCAGTGTAGTTTTAAAATAACTTTGAAATCTTCTGTTGAAACCGGTAAAAAGCTGTATAACCCTCTTCCTTCTCATATAAAATCAATAGAATTTTATTGTTGTTATTGAAAAATGTTAGAAATGTATTGTTTAATACTAGCCCTTATGGCATAAATGAGTATTATCTGCACCTATTAGCCATGTAGTGTAGGCTTGAGTACATTTCTGGGATATTCTATGTATTTCATGTATCTGACACTGTTATACACTGTACAATAAAGAATTGTTTGATTTGTTGTAGGCTACTGTGTACATCACCTAGTAGATAGATTGTCGTTAGGCCTACTTCCACATAGCTATCATTTATCATGACAAGTGTAACAGACTTGTTTAAAAAGGTAGTCAAATCGACAAATGAACAGAATGATGCTAGTTTAAGTGTGATGTCTACGTCTGTCGAAATTGCTTCAGCAGAAACATCGTCATTGTCTCAACTTGATTCTCAAGAAGCTTCGCCTGAACGCGGTCACAGGTACAACCCCTGCTAACCAAGGCCTACAAGTAGGGACAATCAACTCAGGTCCTGCACAGCCCAAACTGGCTAAATTTCCTTTAACTATGTTCGGAAAACAAAATCAATCATTTTCAAAGTCGTATTATGACATGTACCAATGGTTAGAATACAGTGTTGAGCTCGATACAGTTTTCTGTTATGTCTGCCGAACATACAATACAATCATTTCAATTACTGATGAAGTCTTCACAAACCTAGGCTTCAGAAACTGGAAAAAATCATAGAAAATCTTGATAAATACGAAAAGTGCAAGGTCCATTCGACATGTGGATTGATCCTCATAGTCATTAGGCAACTAAAACCAATGAATGCAAAGCTTTATATCTATTACTAAAACAGACTATGACTTATGATCCTTTTCTAAGAGAAGGATTTATGATGTACAGTTTACTACATAGTCATACTAAAATATGTTTCTAGCATAGTAGATTATGAGCAGTTGATTTGTGTAAATCCCAACTCTAATTTTTCTTATATCAAAAGCGGCTTATTAACCTGTTTTAGTTGCCTAATAAAAACTACTTTTAAAATCCAAGAGTTTGCTGGATGCTGATTGATAAATTTATAATGATATAGTCAGGTTTGACCTTTAGTTTAGCTGTGTTCACCCAATATGCAAATCAGCATTAATTTTGAGCTTTTCAACAAATATGAAAAGATGACACTAAACAGCGATAAAATGTACATAAAACTAATGTTTCAAAAAGTGCATTGATTGTTCTTGGTCTAAAGCTAAGACACTTGTAGTTTTATGGATAGGTAAAACAATGAAAAATTGTAATGCTTGAAATTAAATTTATTTATATTCAAACTATAATTTTGCAGTGTGGAAATAGAAAATTCGGTTCCAAAAAGCATTAAAATGCAAAAAGCGTTAATATTTTTGCATTGTATTTTTTCAAATTTTCCGGGGGTGGACCCCTGCCCCCCCCCCCCGTTTACTAGAGGATATTTCATAACCCCCCGGAGTGCAAGCCCCCCTAGAATATTCAGCTTAGAGCCGCCTATATGAACGAAATGTGATGAAACTTTGTAGTTATATACATGTCCCTATACCAAACATTTAGACATATTTTATTTGTTTTTTGCTTAGCCAAGGGATGGCCCATGAAGGAAGTCTTAAAAGTAAGCTTACCTCGAGTTACATCTCATTTTAAATGTCTTTGTTTGTACAAAGCAAAAGTGCAAACCTTGACGTCAAAAGGATGACTCAGTCAGAAAATATAGCCCCTCAAAGAATTTAATGTCGTATAACTAATACTGCTTAAGAACTAGGATAAGATAGTTATTACATTGTTGCGTAGAGCTATAATTTATTTGACTGAATATGAGAAATTAATTTTCACAAAAAAATATGTAAAAAAATTATTATAATAATTATTATAAACTATGTTTAGGGTAAATCTACTATCAAAAGAGTTTTAATAATTTTTCTTATTTTTATTTTTGTTAATTAATATTGTTATTTTAATAAGGCAGTCATTTCTTACGATTGTTAACAATCAACGACAGGGACCTCAAACTGTTAAATAAATAGCGAATTAACTAAGAAAAATTAGTAATATGATATTAAATTCTTTGAATCACTGTATTTCCTAAATGGGTCATCCTTTTGACCTCAGGTTTACACTTTTGTATTGTACAAAGACCTTTAAAATGAGGTATAACTCGAGGTAGGCGTAAATTTATATATTCCAGACTTTTGCCCAACCCTGTATATTTAATTACCTCTTCCTTGGATCTGTTAGGTAACTGGTATTTTGTTGTCTCAAATGCTTGCTCTAATCCATTTTCACTTTGAATAGTCTGCAAAATTATCTTATCTTCTTCCCGTGTCCACTCTTTGCACGAAGAATCAAGATTAATACCACTTTTATCCATACTGCCTTGCTTCACTTCTGAATCCTGCTTTGTTAAAGTGCTATGTGGTTCACAACTGACATTCACACTACAGCCTTCAGTATCAGATAATTGTTCCTTCTTAACATTGCAAAGTGCACTGCTAACATCATCAATATTGGTATTTTCTGCTTTTTCTGAAGAGACTATTCCACTTATACTACACTGGTTTTCAGAGGCTGTACTAGCTTGTATCATATTTGTATAAAGTGGTTCTTCTTTAACAGTTGTGCTAAACAAGTCAGATTTGTCTGTGGCCACAGCATTAGTTTTGTTATCTTGCCTTTTGTTGTCTTGTTGAAGAGTATTTGAATGCATTTTTGTTAAAAGATCTTCATTACCGAATTTTTCAAAATGGTCCTTCATTTTACTCTTTTGATCATTTTGCATTACTTCATTACTTTCAATATCTTCCACTTCTTCATTTTCAAAACTAAAATCAATCCCCAATTCTAGCTCTTTGCCAATATCTTCTGCTTCAAGACTACTCTCATTTTCCGAATGTAAACATTTATCTTCTTCTTCATCTTCTTCTGTGTTACACTCACCCTCCATTACGACATCATCAAACTCATGGTCGTCATTTACATCAAGGTTCATTTTACAGTCCACAACTAGCTCTCCCATCACATTACCATCAATTGTTACGTTCTTTGATTCTGCCAGAGGGAAAATACCTTCTAAAACTTCCTCTTCTTTGTTTTCATTAGTTGCTTTCTTGCTAACTTTTGGTCTTGCTGTTCTTATTCTTGGAGTTCTGGGTGATTTTTTTAAACCACAATCATCTTCGGAATCTGGAAATGAACTATGATTATTTTATGAATAAAACTTGAATCATATATATACAGTAGAACCTCTTTAATCCGGCACGTTTGGGACTTGACGCTTTCTGGATTAAAGAAAATTCCGGACTATGGAGGTTATTTATAGAAATACAGAAGGTGTATAAAAAATAGCATAATTTGCACAATAAAACTTTACTTATATATACATTATTTAAACATTGGTAATTTAAACAATATAAATCAATATATAAGTACAGGAGAAATATTAAAATGCACTTCTAAGTACAGTATATGATGGATTAAATTAGAATACAGTATGAAATACAGTACAGTACTGTACTATAGCATTTGTAGTTTATAGTAACAGCACTGGTAGAAGGATGGAAAAAAGATCTAATATCTATTTGCTTCTTACAGCTTTTTTTATTAGTTGTCGAGTAGCTCACTTTACAATGTTCATTGTGAAGGCAATTCTGTACTTTGTGTCTATTGCAGTTGATGCCGGATTATAGACAATTCCGAACTATAGAATGCCGGATTAAGGAGGTTTTACTGTGTGTGTGTGCATGTGCGTGCGCGTGTGTGTGTGTGTGTGTGCGCGCGTGTGTGTGTGGTTACTGACAATTTAATTCGGATTGTTAATTTTTAATGAATATGGCAAATTTAAGAATAGTGAGGAATTAGAAATTGTAAACAGAATAAACCTAGCCAACAGATGCATGTATGCTTGCAATAAGATCTTGTCGTCAAAGTTACTGTCATACCGAACAAAAATACAAATATATCAAACTATAATAAGGCCAGTACTTTTATATGGTGCAGAAACCTGGATATTAAATAAAAAAGAAGAGAACAAACTCATCATGTTTAAAAATCGCGTACTAAGGAAAATATTTGGTCCAACATTGGAAAATGGAGAATGGAGGCGCAAGCATAACCAAGAGATAAGACAGCAGTACAATGACTGTGACATAATAGCAACCGCAAGATCAAGAAGATTGAGATGGGCAGGCCATGTATGGCGTAGAGAACAAGGGACGCTACTGAAGGAAGCTGGATTGGGAAGACCAGTGGGAAGAAGACCTCTAGGTAGACCAAAAAGAAGATGGTGGGATGGGGTTAAGACAGACACCGCAGTACTTGGAACCACAATGGAGGAGGCAGAAAACAGAGAAAGATGGAGAGAGCTTGTTGGTGAGGCCAAATCCCTTCTTGGGCATCGATGGCCATGGGAGTAAGTAAGAGTAAGAGTAAGTAAGTATGGCAAATTTATGATCCTGAATTTGTACAAACATTTTTTATTATATTGCTAAATGAGAGGTGAAAATACTAGAATCAAGAGATTACATAGCTCGATTTAAAATCCTCCTGATGAATATTAACATTATTGGTCAAACCTCCACAAATATAGGGTGGGACTGAAAAACTTGTTTATTTGAAAATTTAGTCCCAAAGTGTGTATTGAGGACATTGATTTGATTCATTAACCCATTGCCATTCCGTGACCCGCGTCTTAGTTTACCCACTTCGTTCACAGATTTGCGACCAGATAGCAGCACAAATAGACCATATTTATCAACATAACTATTCCACATTTTGTTTTGGCATTCCTACAGCTTAGTAGTGCTATTTTTCTAACCACAGCTGGTTATAACAAACAACACTATGTTTATGTTGAAAAGTGAAAGTTAGTACACAAAGGAAAACATGGCCAGTGTGAGCTGTGATTGCGGCTTGAGAAGCAGCAAAATAGGCAGAATTATAAATGATGACAAGTTTATTCTACTAAGTGATGTTGAAAGTGTAGTGATAAAAGTGATGTGGAATTAATGATTAGTGATTGGATTGAGTCAGATGGGGAGAGTTGAGGATAATGAAGACGGTCAACTTCAACAACATGTAAGACAATACAACTTCAACAACATGTAAGACAATACAACAAAACTCAGACATACTCTAGTAGTTTTATTATTTTCTATTTATTTTTTATTATTTTTTATATAGGTAGGCCTACTCTATATGTTATGACAAATGATTTTTTTAAAACTAAAACTTGCCCAAAATATTTTTATAATAATTGTACGCTTATATTTATTTTTTATTCTTATATTTTAACTATAAAATATAATTAAATATGAGCACATATACACATACAAAAAGAGAGCTTAAGTCTTTGTTGTTACCATACTAAAGTTTCATTAGCATTAATAGTATTAAGTTGAGAGCGTTGATAAACATGACCATAAATATTTTTTTTAAATAGGAATGTCTGGGTGCTGCAGGCCATCTGGAAACTGGCATGACAATATCAAGAACAACATTTGAACTTTTTATTCATTCAGTTTTAAAATCAAAATCAGGCAGATGGCGTTCATTATTGTTTATACACTACATTAAGCGTACTAAGAAGGTTTCGTTCCACTCTTTCATGCCGTGCATCTGCCACATCCATCTCAATAAGTGTTGGCAAGAAAAACTCTTGAATCATGTGGAAATAATGGTGAGAAGTCACTGAAACTACCCAAACGTTATTGTCTAAAACCATGAACCATTATTCCAACTTGTGACAGACAGCACACACCTAACAGTCAGAGTATATTGCCCTGAAGGGAGAGCGTAGGTGTTATTAGGGCTCCAATATCGCATGTTCTGCTTATTTACACATCTGGATGGAAGAAGGTGAGTCTAATGGCTGAAGAACATGAGGAATGCCAGGAGGTGCTTCACTGTATTTACTCGAGTAACAAAATCATGTAGATTAAGAACATGAACCACAGCCATTAAATAAGTATAACATTTTAATAATGAAGAATGAGCAAAACAACCCAGCAGTTGCGAGTTTGTGGGCAGAGCGTTGAGGGGATTGCAAAACAGAAAGCCTTACCATGACTATGTTTTCAGAGAATCTTGCTGTTCGTGGAAGGCCAGGTTTTTTTTCTTCACAGAACCAGTTTCCCTGAAGTTATTTACCCATAAAATAATGGACTGCTAACCAGGAATGCTACCACAAGAGGCAATTGGTGAGAAATTTGGTAATGACTGAGCAACCGCTAGTAAAGTGCGTCTTAACAGCGAACAAGCACTTCAATTTAGTCCATTCCATGACATCAACTGAACTAAACTGAAAGGAAACTTTATGCCCTGCACTCTTGAATGTGACTCTCCCATTGTCCTCAGAGGGACACAAATTCAAAATAAGCAAGTTCCTCTACCCCACCCTACATTTACAACAACTCACTAGGCCAAGATACATTGCCGCATTACACTTCAAATAGATCCATGGGTAGATCACCTGACTTTAGAGGTTTATAGCCTCATTTTCAAAATCTATGTTATTCATATAAATCAAACTTAAATTAACTTGAAGTGTATAAAGACAAGATAACTTAGTCTATTTTAAGACACTTATTGCTCTTAACTCTATAGATTGGCTCATTACTTGTCACAAGAACTAAATAAAATATTCTTACAAGTCTAACTATCTGAATGAGATAACATTGAGTTTTATAGTTGTAATACGGCACAATATTGACCATGCAATACAAATACTCAATTTACTTTATTACATTTTAAATATTCCTGAAATAAAATTGTAAATTATCTTACAGTCTTTTAGCCTAAACTTATACTTCTTTTTTACCAGACTGCTTCAAATTGTAGTATGAAGAAATGTACATTTGGGTAAAGAAATACAGATAGAAGGAACGTAACTTAAATTGGTGGACCACTTTTATACTTGGAATAAAGATAGAAGGAACATAACTTAAATTGGTGGACCACTTATATACTTGGGACAATAATAACGTATATCCTAATAACCTAATATCAATTACCAGGATATTGATATTAGGTTTAGAAAAGGACTTAGATTATACAAAGTGTTTCACCGCTTGGTGTGCTATTGCCAAGGAAAGCTAAATTAATAATGTATATGATTTATTATTACTCTGCAGTTACATATGCAGCTGAAACTTGAAGATCTTTGAGACAAATCAGAGCAGGATAAAGGTGGAGGAAATGAGTTTTTTTGAGAGAAATTAAGGGCAGAACAAAAAGAGATGGAATTAGAAATGTAAAAATTAGGAGAGAGCTGATTAAGGAAAGCCTGAGAACAAAAATTGAAAAATCAAGAATTAGTTGGTATGGACATGTTAAGAGAATGGGAGAGGTCAAAATATTAAGAAATATGTGCGAGATAGGAACTATAGGAAGAAAGTCAAGAGGAAGACCAATAAGTAGATGAACTGACAATGTGAGAAGGGATGTGGAAAGAAAAAGAGCGGTGTGGGATGAGGTGTGTGAAGGTAAGGTGTGGAGGGACAGATATAGATGGCTGAAGCTAGAGAATCCCCAGACCTAGGAATGTATTGAATGGTAGCAGAGTTGCTTACTATGGATAACATGTACATTATAAATAAATGCCTTGATTCACAAAATAAATGATAAATACACATTACATAATGTGTGCCACCAGGAATAAGATAACTTAATCATCAACACCAAATGGAAACAATAGGACATTACTCCAAAATGCTTATAAGTCATACTTTGTAGATCTGTAGGCAAACAGAACAAGGCATTTTACTCATATTCTATTTTCCAACCTGCATTCAGTCGGTGGTCTATACAACTTGGTGAAAGCATAGTTTTTGGCAGAAGCCGACGGCGAGAGTGACATTTGTCCTCTTTCCACTTTTGAAGGTCCTTGTGATTATTGCTCTTAAATGTCACCTTGGCTGGTCGCAAAACTTTTCCATACTGAAGATACACTCGGCCATTCAGATACTACAACATTCAAATTACAATACAGTATTCTTCAAAAGATTATTGTTGAAGTGTAATGAAGCCTAATGGAAATTTGTAGACAGATATTTGATTAATTTACAACTAAATGTAATATAAGGATATATTTATATTATATATATCCTTGTTCATTGTATACAGTATTTGATGAGTTATACTGCAAAATATACAAATTTAGTTTGTGGTTTAACTTTTTAATTTTTCAATTGAATTAAAGTTTTTCTTGAAAGTTAGTACAACAATCCATAAGATGAAATAGCAAGTAGATAAGAGATCATGCAATAACTATGTAAAATCACTTGGAAAAACTGGTTGAATGCAAACAGGATATTCACTTCATTAGTTCTGGCTTGAATAAAAGAAAATACCCAACTTAATGGGGCGGTCCACCTTGCTCTATACCCAACTTAATGGGGTCCACTTTGATCTATACTCTACTTATTGGAGTCCACCTCGCTCTATGTCTTACTTAATGGGGTCCACTTGATCTATACTCTATTTAATGGGGTCCACCTCGCTTTATGCCTTACTAATGGGGTCCAACTTGCTCTAAGTTCTTATTAAGAAGCCTTCTGTAATCTATTACATTAAATGTTTTGTTTAAGAAAATGTTATTAAAGAGTACATGAATGCTTTTCATTTAGATTGTGGTTAACATGGAAATAAACCATCATTAAGTTACAAATTAACGGAATATGATAAAGGAACTACAGCGGAACCTCGAGAGCTTGAATCTGAAGGGATTGGACAGAATTTAAGTTGTCAAATATTTTGAGTAAACAAGATTCGAGTTAAAATAACTGACGTCTAAGTTCATAACTTGTGAATTTGTCTAATTTATGTTGTTAAACAGGGTTAAAATCAAACAAAAAGTACTTTAATAAATGTTTAATAAATATTAAAAAATGTAATTGCTAGCACTGAATTCATAAAATGCATAAATCCCAATTTATATACATAAATTAAAAATTGTTAAAACAAATGTGCAGTTCTATATAATATAATCTTAATATAATTTTTTATTGCTTACTATAATATGCGGCTTAACTCAAATTGGAATCTATATTAGAAATAAATACCAAGACACATTCACTCTTAACAGGTAGGCACAAAATCACAAACAAGTATGGTAGTGAAGCAAAAAGCATGGTAAAGCACAGTAGTAAACAGATAAATTACAGCCATTGGCGAGAAAAAGGGCAGGTTCATACCATAACGTGACTCATAACAGGTAGGCACATAATCACAAACAAGTATGTAGTGAAGCAAAAATCATGGTAAAGCACAGCGGTAAACAGATAAATTACAGCCATTGGCAAGGAGTAGGGCAGGTTCATACCACAACACAGTTACTCATAACAAGTAGGCACATAATCACAAACATGTATGGTAATGAAGCAAAAAACATGGTAAAGCACAGCGGTAAACAGATAAATTACAGCCATTGGCGAGGAGTAGGGTAGGTTCATACCACAACGTGACAGTTTAGCCTGCTTACTAGGTAGCATCGATGCTGAATTTCGATTTCATGAGGTTTCCTGTCTTAAACTGCGAATTATAAAGGGTGAAATGATCGAAACTTGGATTTGAAGAGGTTTGCATAGTTCCAATTTCGAGTTATGGACATATAATGTACTGTTCCGAACAATAGAAAATTCCCTTATCAACCCCCCTTCCCTTATTAACATTAACTACTATAGGAAGTTCAAGAATGACTTGATAAGAATTTTAGTTACTGAAGATCGAGTTATCAAGATTCAACTGTACTACACAATCAGAAGCTTTCTTAAAAATATTAAATTAATTTTTGATACAGTTTATTACATTATATGCTTTATGTGTTGACAACGAGTTGAGATAAAATACTCATAGTAGCTCTGGATTCCAAAGGTCTTGAATCGATTCAAATAACTTCCGACTTCTCTTTTTGACTTGGTAAATACTGAATTTTTTTTCCCTACCTCTAATCATGTGATTTTTAACCAGGAATAGCTAATTAACACGTTGACTGCCAGCGTAGCCTAATTTTTTGTGTCATTCTGATTCTGCCGTAGTAAAACTGTATGTCCGCCTGACGCCATGAGGGCCACCGGTAGCCCATGTCATCTGTGCTGCTGGGCGCCATGTGGGCCACCAGTGGCCCCCACGTCTTTCATCAGTCAAACACAAATTGTTTGCACCATTTTTAGTATTCCGTAATGTTTAATGATATATTCTGAAAGCTCATAAAATGTGCTACAAAATAGTCCTCTGGTTTTTAAATAAACCAATCCTAAATATATTTTTATACATTTGAAAAAAAAAAAACAAATTAATTTGGGTTTATAATCCCTATAGTTACTGGGATAATAAACTATAGTATTTATGAAATATTATTAATTTTACATACAATATTATTACAAACATAGTATACATATGATAAAAAGGGTTAAAATATAAATATACACTGTAGTTGAAATATAAAAATGTTGAAATAAAAACCAATGATATATAAGATGTAATAAAGTACAATAAAAATAAAAACTAAACAAATGGTCCCTTGTGGGCTTCATTGAAGCAAGTTATACAAAAAAAGAGATTGCAAACATTGCATAAGGTAGTCACCATTTTACAAGTGTTTTGCGTAACCTGACGTCCTTGAGTTTTCACAATACTCTTGTAACATTTACTGCATTGTCTACGGGCTGAACGCTCAGGTCCTTCAATCTTACAAAGAGTATGTTTTGGTGTTCCTTAATCTGCAGGTTCTTCGTCTTCATTCTCTCTTGATTTAACAAGTGAAATAACAAGCTCCTTATGAAACTTGTCACTGAGATTTTTTTCTGATTCGCTAAGTTATATAAGTACAGTGAATCAATTATAGCTGTATTTAGGATCAGTTCAAATATATTGAAGTGGGCTTGAGTAGGACGCCAATTGATCAGAAAGGTCAATGTAGCACTTAGCCTTATTGTACTGAACAATGCACTTTGGTTTCTGAATGACACTACGTCTTTGTTGTACTTCTTCACGTTCTTCATCGTGAATTGTTGTAATCATCATTACGTCGCGTTGGTCTTTCCACTTCATTACAACGATTTTGCTGCCACTTTGCTTGGCTACCACCTCTCCCTTCCTCAATTTTGCTTTGTTAACAGAAGGAGGAATATCTCTGGGGTCTTTTCTTAGTATCCCTACTAGATGGGTAGATCGATCAAAAGAGACTTTCGGCTAAGTGGATGCTGCTGTACCAATTGTCCACGTAGAGCGTTCTTCCAGTGGAGCCATTAGTTCTATAACTAATGTTTCAGGAGCACCAAACTGCCTTCCTTTGGTTTTGCCTTTATATACCTAAAAGGCCCAAGAATATCCTTTTTCAGTTTGTAACGTTCACACTCCCATAATATACAATTTATATATTTTATTTTATAATTTGTATTAGTATTTTAGTTCTTATAATTGAATATTTTTATATAATATAACTCGGTTATAAAGTTAGAGCTGTAGCGGTCATGAAGTAGGTCAGAGAATGCTGAGGCAGCAGCGTCAGCATTCCTGGAGTGATGGTCAAGGAAGGTGGGCAGTTGAGGCTAGGCTGAGGTATGTGTTGGGTGAATAGAGAAGTGTTCTAACAGTGCGGGAGTACTTGCTATGTAATATGTTTTGTTGTAATTGGCTTTTAAGTGTTTGAGTTAAATGGTTCATGATGAGTGTTGTTGTTTAGTAATATTGAATTATTTGGATTCATTAATAAAACAGTGAATTAGTAATGAAGAGTTACGTTTTATTCAATCCAAGGTGCCTTAATCACCGTGGTGGTGGCAGCGGACTATCGTAATTAATATTTATAATTTAATAATCAAAAGATCGGCCGCGTTATAAAGTGGTGACTGAGCGGTGGGATTATTTCGGACCTTGAAGTGTCGTTTATCTAAACGATAATCCTTTACGTCTACCGTACTGAAAGTATGACACACGTGCTAGTGATTGATTGATTTGATTAACTCTGTTAAAGTTCTAAAATTTCTATTATCAGTTATGGAAATCTGTGGTGACAATAATATGTCTGTGAGAACAGTGCATTTAATAAGTTTTATTTAATCATTTAATGAATAACAAAGACTTGGCCGCCATATTGGACCACGTCGACATTGACGACGAACAGAAGAGGAAGCGACGCCATCTTCAATTTCATCCAAGGTGACCTATGTGGAGCAGTGACTTTGGAACAGTTACTACGGAACGGTTACTACAGGAACTGGAGCAGTGACAACCGTTACGCACTTGGAACACACACGGCCATCATAATCATGGCGCTGTTTACATTTCGGACTTGTTTATTTGGTGAGAGTCTTTTCACAATTGTTATATAAAGTATTCAAGTACACAGATCTAAGAAACATTGGCGTTAGGGTGTTGATAATATTTATGCATAATAATAACTTAATTAATGTTGTAAATAGTTGTAATATTTGAGTGTGTTTAAGTGCTTTGGGCAATAGGTGTGGCGTCATTGATGGTAGACTTTAACTGTCTGATCTAATTTAACTTATTAATTAACTTAAATACAAGAAGGAATAAAGAATATTTTGATTTTTTCTTACTATTTTGAAAAAAAAATAAAAATACAAGTGTGCATTTTGTCTACCACTTTGTCAGGTCAAGCACTTCCAGGGCACTTGATACACTATATTATGTAGTTTTAAGATAGTTTAATTGTTGCATAGCCATTATTAAGTTACAGTACATTTTTCAATTTATAGGGTATGCCAATGTTTCAGTATTTCAGTATTTTATGAAATCGTTTGATCCTTTGAATTTATTGAAGTTAGTGTGTGTACATATGGATATTGATTCTCTCTCTGTATATATATTGGTTGATCTTACTCATTTGTTGATAAAGTTTATCTGTCATTGATGATATAGAGGAAATTATGATAATAAGTCCATGAAAAAAAAAAAGGAAATAAATACTCTTAAGTGATAGATCCCATGATATCCATTTATATAATATAGTTAGTTAACATAAGGATTAATAGGGTTTTATATTACAGTAGGGTTATTATAGGTGTTCTGGTTATTCTATTTGTCGATTATATTTCTTTTATTATTTTATGGTGTTATTGACATAATATTTTACATACTTAGTGCTGAGAAGTAACGATACTATATACTAAGTAGAGTCTTATGTGGGGACATTGAACAATTATCTCATTATTGAGGATAGCTTGTGATTTTGTTAACTTAAGGCTGTTAACAAACGTCCTACTTCAAAGATGGCAGGAATTAGGATTGACGGTAATGAAGTCGAACTTCAAGATGCCTTTGACGCATTGTCGACTAAGGTAAAAAATTTACAAGAAACTTTAAATGAAACGGTAGCTCAAGGAACTTTAAATAAAACGGACCTAATGACCAGTGGCATGGACATGACACTTGCCAACCCGCAACTGAATACACAACGACCATACTTTGATTTAGTCTCAAGTATACCAACTTATGATGGGGAGCGAGCAGACATGGTCGTGCCTTTTTTTGAACACATTGACGGTGTAGGAGAACTTAGTGGATGGACAGACGCACAGAAGCTCCAGGTAATCAAGCTAAAACTTACTGGAGGAGCGTTGCAATTTGCAAAATATGACGAAAAGTGTAAGAACGCTATCACACCTAACGAAATAAGAGCAGCGTTAGTAGAAAGATTTGGTGACAGTCTCCCAGACCATTATTACTTCGAACAACTTGCAAGTATTAGGCAATCTAAATGTGAAACTGTAGAACAGTTTGCAGACAGAGTGAAACGGATTTGTGATAAAACCGCTAGAACTACCAGCAATGAGGAAGTCAATAAGATACTAAGGGAGGAAGCAGACAGACGTGCGATGGAGGCGTTTACACGAGGACTTTATGGTGAAATAGGGCGTCAGACAAGGATTAAGTTTCCTAAAACATATCGAGAAGCAGTAAGCATTGCTGTTGCCTTGAAGAACTTGGAACTTAGACCAGGAGTAGAAAAAGATGGTCGACCTAGAAGAGTTTTCAACATGAAGACCCAACAGATATGCTATTCCTGTAGAAGATCTGGCCATTTAGCAAAGGAATGTCATTATGGTATGAAGAATTCTTTGAATCGGGGGGTAGGAACAAGACAACAAGACATATATTGCAATCACTGTAAAAGAAGAGGCCATTTAGAAGAGTTTTGCAGAGAAAAATCCTCTAGACCTTCTTGTGCCACATGTAACAAAACTGGACATACAAGAGACAACTGCTGGAACAATACACGTGGGAGAGGCGTTGGCAGCTTCAGCAATAGACGAGGTGGATATGCTGGAAGAGGAAGATATGTGGAACGGAATGGACAGTCGGAAAACTTCAGCGGGGCTTCCATGAACGCCGCTGGAAACCCCAATCTAAACTAAATTCGGAAACACCGAGATCTACACAGGTGAGAAGTACCACAGCTATAACATATGTGAATCAGGCGAATAACGGAGAACTAATTGTGGAAGGAACGATAGGTCAAGTGGCAGGCTCAGTAGTTGTAGACACAGGAGCCCAAGTGTCTTTGATAGATAGAAAAGTTACTCAAGGACCACTTGCACATACCTGTATTCAGGTAAAGGGAATCACAGGAACCACAATGAAAATTTATGGGGAAGTGAAAGAATCTCTTAATCTTGAAAATATTAAAATTCAATGTACCTTCTTAGTAACTGACTTGCCAAACGATTCAATCGCAATTTTAGGTTATGACGTTCTGAGGTGGAAGAAAGCAGTTATTGATCTTGAGGAGAACACTCTTAGTATGAATGGAAGAAAGGTTGCTGTACTTTCTACTAGAGTTTGCACCTTGGACGATTTCAGACTGAGTGGACTTGGAAGAATATCTTCAAGCAGATCAACAAGTCTAGATACAACTGCAGATGTAGTTACTACTCCACTATTGAAGCAAGAACCGATTCTAGATAGCTTAATGGCATATTGTAGAACAAAGGTGACTGTGCCTGCAAGATCAGAGATGTTAATCCAAATGAAGATAAGCAAAAGCAAGAAAGAGTTGTTGGAAATGTTAGAGAATAAAACTGTGATAACGGAACCAGCCTTTTTAAAGATTCATGGAATGTATATTGCTAGGAGCCTAACTAAAATTCAAAATGGACGTTGTTGGTCTAAGGTTATCAACACAAGCCTTGAAGAATTAGTGATTTATAAGAACACACTGTTATGTTATATACAGGAACCTCAAATCGACCAGCCTAAGAAGCTCATTAAAAATGTTTTCACTGTTAGTACAGAGGATGACAGTTTCGAGCAGAGAATAGATAGTAAGCTAGATCATTTAGCTGACTATGAGAAGTTAAAGATTAAAAAGGTGCTCTATGAATATAAAGATTTATTCAGCCTAGGAGGTATGGATCACTTAGGTTGCACGTCTAAAGTCACACATAAGATAAATACTGGTAGCTACCCACCAATAAATAAAAGACCTTACCGAGTACCACATTCCCAAAGACAAATTCTCCAGGATTTAATACAAGAGCAGTTGAATAAAGGAATAATTGTACCTAGTACATCCCCATGGTCAGCACCGGTAGTTATAGTTCCAAAGAAGCCCGGACCTGATGGCATTGTTACATGTCGAATGTGTATTGACTATAGAGTTGAACAAATGCACCGTTCCAGAAGTTTATCCTATACCAGATGTACACGAAACGCTTGATTCCTTAGGTGGTAGTAGTTATTTTACGGCTCTAGATATGAACTCAGGGTTCTTTCAAGTAAAGATGCATGAGGATAGTCAGGAGAAGACTGCATTTAGCACACCAGATGGACATTGGGAATATACTAGAATGCCTATGGGACTTATCAATTCACCAGCTGTCTTCCAGAGACTAGTGGATGCTACCTTAGCAGGATTGAAAGGGAAAGCATGTTTACCTTACATGGACGATATCCTAATATATAGCCCAAGCATTGAGCAACACGCCAAAGACCTTGCAGAAGTACTTGAAAGGTTTAAGGAAGTTAATTTAAGTGTGCAGTTGAAAAAATGTCAAATTGCCAAATCTGAAATATCATTTCTTGGCCATGTTATAACCAGAAAAGGTGTGAAACCATGCCCTAAGAAAATTGAGGCTGTTAAAAATTTTCCCCAACCTAAAAATGAGAAAGAAGTTAGAGGATTCGTAGGTCTGTGTAGTTACTATCGCAGACATGTTCCCAATTTTGCTGATATAGCTAAACCTATTACTAGATTGACAAAAAAGGATCAAAAATTTGACTGGACAAATGATTGTGAAGAATCTTTCCAAATCTTAAAAGAGAAATTGATATCTGAATCTCTTTTAATTTATCCAAATTTTTCTAAGACGTTTGTTCTCAGTACAGACGCATCCAACATAGCCATTGGTGCAGTACTAGGACAAGAGATTAACGGTATAGAACATCCTATTGCATATGCCAGCAGGCAGTTGAATTCAGCAGAACGCAATTATAGTGTAACCGAGCGGGAGCTGTTAGCAGTAGTGTGGGCAGTCAAGTATTTCAGGTGTTATCTATATGGAAGATCATTCTCTCTTTATACAGATCATAGTGCCATAAGATGGTTATTATCTTTGAAGGATCCATCAAGCAGACTTACACGGTGGGCCCTAAAGTTGGCTGAGTATGATTATAAAGTTTTCCACAAACCAGGAGTCAAAAATAAGAATGCTGATTGTTTGAGCCGGGTAGTGTACAAAAATACTCAGGAGAGCTTGCCCTTGATAGATTTAGACACTATAAAAGAAAAACAGAGATTAGACGAAGAGTGCCAAAAATTAAGAAGGTATCCAAATTTTAAATTAAGCCCTGAAGGAATTATTTACTTTAAGAAAGGAGAAAAGAAATTGATTATCATTCCAAAAGACCTTAGAGATAAAGTAATGCATCTTCACCACAACATACCAACTGCAGGACATGGCGGTATTAAGAAGACCCTTGTGAGAATCCAAGAAAAGTTTTATTGGCCTAAGATGAAAACAGATGTAACCTCATTCGTTCGCTCATGTGACTCATGCAACAGAAGAACTGACTATGGCAAGAAGAGAGCCCCTTTAGGAGAGTTTCAGGAGAATGCAGAATTTGGATATAGAGTATCATGTGATATTGTTGGACCATTACCGTTGTCCTTTTCAAAAAATAGATACATCCTAACAGTAATCGATCATTTCACTAGATTCGGAGAATTTATACCATTGCCGGATCAAACAGCAGAAACTATAGCTCGTGCTTTTGTTCAAAGAGTTATAACAAAGTTCGGAATTCCTTTTGAGTTATTAACTGATCAAGGTAAAAACTTCACCTCTGATCTTATTCAGCATATGTGCAAATTATTAAAAATCAAAAAGATTCAAACAACTGCCTATCATCCTATGAGTAATGGTAGAACGGAAAGAGTACATCGAACTATTCCGAAAATGCTCAGCCATTTTGTCAATAAAAGTCAGACAGACTGGGACGAATATCTTCCCCTAGTTAACATGGCTTACAACTCACAGGTGCATGATTCCACAGGATTCTCTCCATATGAGATGGTATATGGAAAAGAAATGAGGACACCCATGGAAGCTGACCTCACAATCACAGATAATACTGATGTCTACGTAGATTATGTTGAGGATCTAAGGTTCAGATTAAAGAAGGTTAGAGATATATCCCAAAACTGTCAGGAAAATGCTAAAAAACTACAAAAGAAACAGTACAATAAGAAATCAGAATTAAGAGCATATCAAGTGGGACAACTGGTTTATCTACATGTTCCACAAATCAGAAAAGGAAGAGTGAAGAAGTTATCTAGGCTTTGGAAAGGCCCTTACAAGATTGTCAAAATAAAATCAAGCTTAAATAAATGTAGTGTTAAAAATAAGAGGCAGAGACGTCACAGTCCATGTGAACAGAATCAAGCCAGTAGTGAGCTCAAAAACTAACGGGGATAATAATGAAAACATGGTAAATGAAGAACCATTAGAAGTCGAAGAAAGTACTGGATTCGAGCCTGAAGAAGAAACTGAACAAGATGAAATCCCAATAGTGGAAAGTCAACAACTTCAGAATTATTCAGAGAGCTCTAGACCAGCCAGAGAAAGAAGAATTCCAATGAGGTTTAATGACTTTGAACTATGAAAACTAAGGAAGCATGAATAAATGAGGAAAAGTGGATTTTGAGATATCCATATTCTACTTTGTTTGACTGTAAGGAGAGCAAGAGAAAAAAATATATATGTTAAATCTTCTGGACAGTAGTCACTCAGAGGCGAATGACAAGCCTGACTGTGTTGTATGACTGGTGTGAGAATGTGAGCGAATGCTGCTGAATGGGTGTGGAAGGAAGTCTGAATGAACAATTTAACTTGGCCAAATAATGAAATTCTAATGTCTGAGTGCCTATCTGAATTAGTTGAATCATAGTGTTTTGTTATCTTCCGTTCCTACAGTAATCAAGAGATGCATAAATGGGTAGAATAACAACTTATTTACATGCTAAATATATAAATAAAGTAATGCTAAATATATAAATAAATAAAGTAATAAACGTGTATATGTAACTAATTGTGAATGGTGTATTCAAAGATGATCATGATGGGAACGACAAGTGGGGAATGACAAGTTAATCTACTTAGTATGAATAATGAATAATCCAAAGTTAGACTATAATTATTAATAGACCAATAAAAATGTATAATAAAGGTAGTCTAAGAATAAGCTAGTAATATTTGTTACAGGAGTTTTGTCAATGGTTGTACCAGTGGTTTATTCACTTTTCATGGGAATGGATACAACACGCCTTAAGTGTACTAGAAAGCTTACAGACCAAATAACTTCACCCTTCTTATTACAAATAGATAATAATTGGGTTTACAGTGTAGCTGAACCTTGTAAATTAGTATTAAATTGTTTAAGGGAGTCTCATAGTGTTGTAACTAATGAAACAAATTTTGAAAAAAGGTACTCAGAACTTATCTTAAATGGTTCTGGAATTTTACAGAATGTATCAAATTGTGACATGTTTAGTAAAGAAATAAGAATATTTTCAAAGTTGAAATATAATTCATCTTATAAAAGAAATGTAACTTCAATTCACCTACCAAAGATTGATACCATGATAACACTTAATGAATCTAATCTTTTGTTAACAAATAACAAATTGACTTTTGAAACCCTTGATAGTATTAAAAGTAATCTGGAGGATGATAGAGATGAGATAAAGCTAGAACAGCTTTTAACCGCCTTAGACAAACAGTTTGATGAAGACTTGTTGTATCATTATAAGTTTAACTCAGTATTATTTATAGTTTTACCTTTAAGTGTTTGTGTAATTTGTATACTGCTTGGAGTTTTTATATGTCATAGGAAAAGAAGTTGTTGTACCGGAGATACCCCTCCACATACACAGAGTACAGGCCTGACAGTTAGAGCCAATGAAGGATCTCCCCTTGCTGAAATTATCCAAGAGGCCTCCTTTACCAGATTCCAATCACCAGACTCAAACTGATTGTATGATAGCAATTTAACATTTGTTGAGACATTTAAGTGATTATATGGATATCTAGGTGGAATTCAATTGTGGAACTCATATCTTGCTCTGTGATGTGCTGTGTGGTTATATATTTTGATTATCTCTCTTATTGTCATTGTATTTTATTGATAACTTTGTATTTGTGTTTGTGAATTTTAAAGCATTTTATGGTCAAAATCTTTAACTGGTTATTATTATTATTACTTTGTTAGTTTCACAAAATATTGTCTAATAAACTACCTGTATGTTAAGAGTTGATATTATATAGTATTATTTAAATTTTTCATGTTAGTATTATTGTTTTGGATTTTGACAATATGTTTTGGGTTGATATAATTTAAGACTTTAGGTTTTGATAAAATGTTGAGAACTGTTATAAACTGTCTATAACATTACCTAAGCCATTATTTTAACATTGTTACTTTCTTAATGTTATTTAAGTAGACCTATGTTAGAATTAAGATAGATTTAATTTTGTAAGTCATCTTTTCTTGACTATCATCAGTTTATTTTGTTTTATGATCTTATGTTAAAGAGGGTATGCTATTGTTATTTTGTCACCGGATAAGTATTTGGGAACCGTACTTAAAGATATGCCATAAATATTGATGGATGACATATCTTTTCCGTGGGAAAGAGTGATGTAACGTTCACACTCCCATAATATACAATTTATATATTTTATTTTATAATTTGTATTAGTATTTTAGTTCTTATAATTGAATATTTTTACATAATATAACTCGGTTATAAAGTTAGAGCTGTAGCGGTCATGAAGTAGGTCAGAGAATGCTGAGGCAGCAGCGTCAGCATTCCTGGAGTGATGGTCAAGGAAGGTGGGCAGTTGAGGCTAGGCTGAGGTATGTGTTGGGTGAAGAGAGAAGTGTTCTAACAGTGCGGGAGTACTTGCTATGTAATATGTTTTGTTGTAATTGGCTTTTAAGTGTTTGAGTTAAATGGTTCAGGATGAGTGTTGTTGTTTAGTAATATTGAATTATTTGGATTCATTAATAAAACAGTGAATTAGTAATGAAGAGTTACGTTTTATTCAATCCAAGGTCCCGGTGCCTTAATCACCGTGGTGGTGGCAGCGGACTATCGTAATTAATATTTATAATTTAATAATCAAAAGATCGGCCGCGTTATAAGTTCACAGTTTAAAAACTTTATTTCTTTATTAGCTTTTTTTTGTTTGGGATGTACTGCCTAAAGCCTACTCTTCCATCAATCAAACTCTCATCGATACAGACTTCTTTTTAAGGGGTTAGAGCAGACATAAATATGCTATTCAAATAATCAAGTACATTTTGTATTTTGTTCAGTTTGTTTGTAAGAATAACTATGGGTCTGCTGTTTCACTGTTGGAAAAATGGAGTGTTCGCAACAACAATTTGAATTTATTCCTAGTAATATTTTTGCACAAATTATTTTTATACATAACTATTTGACTCCAGTAGCAATCAATACTTGGCATGAGAACAAGCCATTTAAATCAAAATTGCAAAATAACTGTAATCTCTTTTTCGTCTGTAGGTAACCAGGCTTTCAAATGGGACTTATCAGAAGGTTGTGCATATACATTAGTTTGTTCTGCAATTTTTGAAAAAATTCGTTTTCAATAAAAACTTTATTGAATATTTGAAAGGGGTGGCACCTTCAACTTTATCTCGTACTTCTTGAGGAAATAGAGGCACCTCATTGAATTGAAAATGCAATAAATCATTGATATTAGTAGGACCTCAAGTATTATCTAAATCACCCCTTTATCCTTGAACAACTAGATTAGGACTATTAGGCCTATTCTGGTTAACTGTTGTAGTCCATCAGGATGAGGATTGTTGGCGAGCGGCTGTTGGTCAGCTTGAAGGCTATCGTTGATGGTCTCACTATCATTACTATCAGAGGGAAAATAGTCTAGATCCATATCCGAGTCATGACTCTCAAAAAAATCACTTGATACATTACTAATACTATCCAATAATTCACTATCCTCTTCTCGAGATCTGCTAATGTTTATTGGTTCACTGGACGCAGACTCATCCAATATTCTATTTACAAAGTCGGGAAAATGATCGTCATCCATCATAAATAAATATAATGAACAATTTAAAATCACAAATTTAGTTAGTGTCACTACAAATTTACTAAACACCTAACCTCAAAAGCTGATCAGGGAAGAAATATAAAGAACACAACAAAACAGCTGAAACATAATATAATCTGGCATATATCAAGTTTTGCCTCCCCCGCCAAGTGGGCCACCGGTGCACCTCAACGATAAATTCACGAAATGGCGGCAAAAAATCGGATGTCAGCTATTACAGTACTCGGGGGGGGGGGGGTCATTTACGGCCACAAGGAACATAGAACGCAGAAAAATGAACTTTACCGTAAAAACAGCTGTGGCGCCAGGCTGAAATCTAGTAAGGGCCACCGGTGGCCCATATGGCGTGAGTGAAAATTTTTGTGTGGGCCACCGGTGGCCCTCATGGCAGTCAACGTGTTAAGAATACTTCATAAAACAAATATCTTTCACCAAAAAGTAAATCTAAGCAACATTGATTTAAATGGCTGACTACACAAACTTTCAACATTCTTGATTGTCACATTACAGTATAACCTGTCATATCTGGCCCTGAGATATCTGGAGCCTCTGATAACCAGTCTGGTGACATGTAAGTTCTGCAGCATGAGGGGTAAGAAGAGAGAGGAGTTTTTATGGGATTTATTGTTCAAAAGCTGTGGACTGCACTATTTTAGGAAACAATGACATTGGCCAGTTGGTAACATTAGTTCCTAATGCTTCACCATTTCAAGTGCATTATTACGAGTTGACAGTCTTATAAACTTCCAACTCAAAAAGAAGAAAAAGAGAAAAAAATTCCAGCTCAGTAATAAACATTTTTGACGAAGTGCCTTCTAAAAGTAACCACAGTGCATTTACTGTAATAAAGTCATGTCTTTTTTACTATAATTCCATATCCAGCTTTTGATTAATGTGGCCTACCCTGGTGCCATATTAGGCTGGATACAAAAGGTTTTACTGTACTCCGTGAAGTGTTAAACAGTAACATTTATTCAATGACAGCTTCCTACCTTAATTCCACATCTGATGCAGTGCCTTGCCTTCTGGCCGGCATGACAGGAGCAGACACAGTTCTCACTGCCATATGGATCAGGACAATCCGGGACCTCGACTGTCTCAAACAGCGAGTCATCCTTCAGATCCACTTTCTCAAACTCTGTCATCAAACTGGAGCAAAGATATAAGTATTATTAGCAACAAGAATACACCATACACTAGTTTATACTCACAACATTTCCAAACTAGTTTTTGACTACAAAATTTATATTGAATATTCTAAATAATGTTTAACTCTAACTTCAGCAGCAAGAAGTTTATATTAACCCTTCGCACGCCGCAAACGAATATATACTAGCCTCTACTTTCCCTCAAATGCGGTTAACAAATAAATCTGAAATGAAATATTTCTGTCGATAGTGTAAAGGATAGTTCTAAAAACTTCCACTAGAGTGCTGCATCAACTTAAGACATGTAGGCCAACTCCCTCAGTCTATCAAAAACGTCAATGAACAGATAGTCTATTCCTCAATTAATAGATTTTGAAATGAATTAAGCCTAGTTAATTTAAAGAAAACATTAATCTATTTAATCAAGTTATTTCGTTAACTGTATTATCTGAGAGAACCAACAACTCAAACAAAATATTTATGAAGAAAATATTAAGATTGTAAACCATTTGCAGTAGCTCACTAAATTTCCCTGGCCTATTCTGTTGCAAAAGTTATAAACTTCTTTATCCATTCTAAAGAGTGAAAAATACACTACAGTTTTAAACTCAACAGTTGTTTAGCATTCATGTAAGTAACTTAGCCTTAGACAATTAAAGGTATAGGGTGAAATAAATTACCTCTTTATTTGTTCCCCCACCAATCTTTTATGTGTTTTCCGTGATCGGTTTCAAACTTTTCACTTGTTCACTAAATATTAAATTTCCAATTTCAAAACATGATTTTATCTATCCTAGACTACTTCATCACCGTGGTAATTTAACATAATTGCTTAAATTCAGTTGCATTAACATTAAACAATTCAGTTTAAATTACAACAGTGATGAGGTAGTCTAGCATAGATTAGATCATTTTTAGAATAAGAAATTTATAATATTAATTTGGTGTATAAGTGAATTTTTAGTTCCACCTGATGATGAAGTGAAAACTTTGAAACCGGTCATGGAAAACAAAAAAAAAAAAAAAAAACATTGGTGGCGGAACAAATAAAGAGGTAATTCTTTTACCCTGTACCTTTATATTTAAAAACAATTCCATTAAAATCTGTTTCTGATATAATATGGGCTTAGACAATTTCTAAACCAACATTTTCTGATTCCAACCTATTAACTGTTAAGTAAAACTACATAACTAATGTTAAATGATTTGTTAAGCCAAGTCAAACTGAAAAAATAATTTTAATTGTTTTATAAAACCCTTAAATAAACAGTCGTGTTTGTTGTGTTTGATTAGATCATTTTTCTTTGGCTTTCACTGAAATATAAGTAATGCTGAATTGAGCACAGCCACTAGGAAAATATATATTACCTTCCTATGGCAGCAAAAATAAAAGACTTAAAACTATAAATTAACAACTATCCGTATCCGTAACAACTATGTAATTTGTTAAATTCTCAATAGGAAGAACTATACTCAAGTTCTCCCTATTGAGCCTACCTATCAGGGGGTCTCTCTCCAGGCAAAAGCTCTAGGAAGTGACTTGTTAGTAGAGGACTGGACTTAAGTAGTGGCAAAATTGAGAATTTCACATCTGCTAGTGTTACATTCGGTTGAGTAGCCAAGGTCTCTAGAGCTGCTAAGACTTGCCGCGCCTGACGTTTCATCAGAAGAATCTAAAAGTAAAAATAATAGCCGATGAAAATATAATCAAATAAAATAATCCAACTTAATTCCTAGTTACTTATATAAGAACTTGCCTCCTCAAAAAGCAATTTTTTGGCTAGAAGATTAATCTAGTCTATCAGACAACTAATTCAATATACCTACTTGCCATTGTAAAAAGAAAAATAAAAGAATTCACAATACAAAACAATTAAAAAACACTTAATAAAACATCAAGAACTTTTAAGTACAAGGCAGCAGTTTAACTTGGACACTTTAATAACTAAATAATATGTTCAAGGTTATCCTCATTATCCTTAAAAATCAATATTTTTATCACTTACATTGAGTTTGCGAAAAAACTCTTTCATCTTGCACAAGAGAAGGTAAGGAATGAATTGATTAACTTCTAGGGCTTGCTCTGGCATCAGGAAGGCAAGGAACTCTTCTACCAATTGAGGATGAGGACTGAGGAGCTGCTCCATTCGGCGGAACAGCTGAACTGGTTGTTTGTCAGACCTAGCCTGCAAGAGTATCTGTGATCAGAGGTGAAGGGGAGGGTGGATAGAAGGTTAAAACCCTCTTAACTTTCTAAAACCTGTTAGTGTTAATGTGAAATTTGGCGGTTTTGTATTTCGTCAAACTGGAGTGGATTACATGGGTAACTAAAAAGTATGAACAATTTATAGAAAAAAAAGCGCTTGCTAGTAATTTTGTACATTTATAAACTAAACGTCACCTCAGCCTATAGCCTCAGTCTGTGACTCATAACTACATTAATAGCAAGAGGACTATTAAAATCAACAAATCAAATATACAGTAATGTTCTTGTTTAACAGCTATTTTTCTATGTAATTCTGTTGATTTAAAATCACACACCAGCGTATACATTACAAACATAAACAGTTGTTATGTGTACAGGGACGGATTAAGGATGTGAATGAGGACGGTTGTAGTACCGAGGGGTCTGGGGTGGGTATGAATAACATCATAATGTTCTCGCATAATGCACAATATCTTGAAAATTTTAGGATAAGAATTCAAAAGTTGAAACTACCTTAGAAATGTAAGTTCGGAAATACTTTCTCTTGCAAAGTGGTTATTGGTTTACTGTGAAAATATACATATAGACAGTTAAACAGACTTAAATAATTTTGTATAAAAAACAGCTGTTTTCTATCTCTAAAAAGATCATAAAGTCCCATAACTAATTTTTAGAATTGACTAGTCCATAGTTCTGGGCGTGTGGTTCGAGCATGCGCATCAATGCACTTTCCCCTCCGACAGTGGTACATTCACGTTAAAAAATAAACATCTCAGTCACGGTACCTTGAAAATACTCCCACATGATTGGTTGATTTAATTACCAGTATTTAATAGAATAATCAAACCAGCTGATTTCTTCCATGTGACGTCACAGTCTACTACCACAGTATAAAAACACCTAGTAGTGACACTCTGTTACAAAATTTATGACAAGCACGGCACTAGCGCTCGTAGGAACGGGAGCGAGAAGCGCATATTTATGTATTGTTTACATTGACAGCTGTTATTATATCAATTACTCTATGACCCTTTTAATATTGATATTATCCCACTTATTTGTAAGACAGTTCAAAACAACGGTATTGGGGTGTGTTGTGTGCTCCTGCTATTAGGAGCGCTAGCCTCACACTACTAGTAGTCCCACACACAGCAATGCAATGGGAGTGTCACTATTGGGTGTTTTACAATGTGCTACTGCACAGCCTCATCGTAATAATTACCGTATTTTCTAATTAGCGTTTCTCGAATAGAACAAAATCTAGTGTTTTTTGTTTTCTTTTAAAAATTTGTTTTCATTATTTAATGAGCGTTTATATTTTTCTCGTAGCATGTAACTAAATAAGTTATTTTAAAATCAAAATATTACAGAAGAAGCACTATTATTTTAATTATTATGGTTATTGTTATTACTATCTTAATCTTTGTTCCAGTTTTTATATCTTTAATTTCAATAACACAAGCACCATTGATCAAACTATATAAACATAGCTGCCGACCTAAATAAGATTTTGAACAGACTGTACACAATAGACGTAGGAGAATTATGGTGGGGGATATTCACTATCTTGTTTGCCACTATGTACAACATTGCCAGTCCATTAAGCCGACTTTTGCCACATTTCGATCTTAGATATGTTTTGAGAGTTCGAAGGGTGGAGAAAGATCTTTCAACACTGGCTATACTGGCAGGCAAAGTTAGCATAATCCGCGAGGCATGGCGCCGCGGAGCAAAAGTGAGTTTCAGCGCCGTTCGGTGATAGATGTGTGTCTGTGGTGAGTGGAAGGATGTGTGTCTGTGGTGAGTGGAAGCAATGGTCTTTCAATCACTTATGTCATTAATACTATACTTAATACTTATTATATATTCTAATATAGGCATTTTTCTAAAAATATTGAAATTAGGTACTACAAAGTAATCAAATACATTTTAGTTTTTATTATTACAGAAACAAATTTCAACCATCTTAGCGGATGGGGAGGGGGCGACCGCACCCCCCTTTAATCCGCCCCTGTATGTGTATTCATAAAAATACTGTAGTGGAATAACATTTTTGGATCTTTTAGGGCCAGTGGCACAGAGCCCAAGCTATATTTTACATTTCTGATATTTTTCTTCCGCCATTGGTTCTTACGCTTTGAAATGGATCTAATCAAGCTATCTTATCTTCTTCCAAGCTCGAGAAATGTCATGGAGACCGATTCGCTTGCGGGATTAAATAATAGATGTCGTGTTTTTACATTTTCAAACCGTGAATTTATAAATATTGTCTGTATGCAGATTTGTAAACTTAAATTGAACAATTCATTAGTCCAGAAACTTCAAATACGATCAGAACAAGTTTCCAAAAGTGCTGGATTATAAAGGTTTCACTGTAGTAGAGTTAGATTTAGTGTTTTCTTCACATTTCTGCTCTTATTGTTCATAAGTTACTAATATCTCTAATAAAATTAATTGATAAGTATGTACTTTATTGAAAGTAAAACACTAATAGCAAAGTGTAAGTAAACATAACTCTCAATAGTACCCTAAAATAATTAAATGTAACATATATATTCACTACAACTATAAAGATATTGAGAGCCAGTTGTTATCAGTAAGGGTTTTTTTTTTTTTTTGGCTGTAAACCTATTTATTTTTAACAATGGTCGGTCATGACTAATTTTTACATAAATGACATTGATTGCACAGGAAGTTTTTATCAGTAAGTCCTATTGAACTTCAAAACTGACTATGTTGACACTTTAAACGAAACGTGTACCTTAGTCATGCTATAAGAAACACTAGACTGAGAGACAGCTAATGCAGTTTTTATTCTTGCTGAAAAGTATATCTATTTAAATGATACAGGAAACGGTGCAAAAACTAAACAAAATAGTTTCAGACAAAACTTAATTAGTACTCAGCAATTGAAAGAAAACGCAACACAAATTTGAAATTAAAATCTGAGCAGATTATATTTTTCAGTTTGTTAGTCATTTGTGATCCTCACATATACCCCACTGCACAGTTAGGACAGACTTTTCCTGCATTCAACACATATGGGGCGAAAAGATTTGATGCAAGCATAATTAGCCTTCCTCTACTTTGTATACTGGACATTTGCTACAAAGAACCCCTCCAATTGTATTCTTTTTTCTCCTGCAAGTGCTTTATTATTACCTGTTTGATTTCTCTAAGCATAATTCATAGGTTCAGTGCCTTGTCATATATTGCTCAATCAAATTCACAATCAGAATTATTTTTATTTCTAATCATCAAGATTATAAATGGTGTCAATGTTTCAACAAAATTGCAAAAAGAGGTTTTAATTTTCAAGTGGCTAGTCAGTTTTGGTAAGTTCCTTGAAGAAATTGCTCCAGGGAGTAAAAAGGTTTTTCCATGAGCCATCCATCCCTTCAGCGCTGCTTTCAGTGGGCTCCCTCTCTTTTGTCACAGCTCCTGGGGTAGTGCATTATTGACTTTTCTGCCCATGTAGGATGGTTTAGCTTCAACAACTTCATGTGATGTGCTGAGAGGTTGTATATTTCACAATTTCTGGTGTTGTAATGGTGAGTGTCCCTGTTTCTTGACAGATCCTCTCCGTCTACATGTATTACTACTTCCAGGATGTATAGGGCCACTATTGTCTTAATTTTGAAGGTTTTGAATGTGTCTCTGCAGCTTTCCTGGTGGAGTAGGTCTGCCAGGACTCTGATGGCTTTTTTTCTTGATGATTAAAATTCTTTGTGACATTAATGCAACATTTGGTAATCCTACATTTTTGGTAATCTGACACACAACCAGTCCTGTAACTGTCAGATTATAAAGAGTCTACTGTATTTAACTATTTGTAGTTTATAGCAAAAACATGCAGTCAATGTAAAACAGTGGTTCTCAACCTGGGGGGCACGCCCCCCTGGGGGGGCGTGAGAGAATTTCAGGGGAGGCGTGAGGGTACAAAGAAAAAAATTAAAAAATAAATATTTTGTTAAAAAACAAAAACTTTCAAAACCATCAAATAAACTTTCGTATTTAAATATATCTGGATTTTTATTTTGCATCTCAGCTTTTGCTAACGTAGAGTTAGCATCGTCAGTTTCATAAATTCACTGTTCTAACTTGAACCAACCAATTATTGACTGGAGGGGAGGCGTGAGCTATCTTCAGTGTTCAAAGGGGGGGGGGGCGCCAGTGCTAAAAGGTTGAGAACCGCTTATGTAAAACATGCAAATCAATATTAGTTTTAATCTCTGTAGCTGAAATACATATGTAATTTGATGTGTTTGTGGCATCTCCTTACCCGTCTGCAAACAGCCTGCATTTTCTGGTTAGTACAATTAAAATTAATTCATATTGTTAATTGTATGACAATATGAATCATGTTATTAACAATTACAAATTTAAACCATTGATATGTTTAGAATTTTCCTCTCAACATCTAGCATAAACAGTCAAACCAAAAAGTCCTCCAAAGGCATGTTACTTGGTTGAGTTCTGGCTTGTGACTTTTTTTGTTTGTTTTGCGAAATGTATGCTCAGGAACACTAATATATTACAATTTAGTTTCAGAAGGCTCATCTTGAAACTTAACTTCTTCGTCACCTTCAGATACTGCAGAGCCAGTTCCGTCATCACTGCTCTCATTTCAAAAAATCATTATCCAGGTCTACTGCTTCACTTTCTTTATTTGACACATCACCTTCTGAACTTCCCAAAAGTATTCATTAAACACGACTTGGATTTTTATTTTCTAGTATGTTAATGATTTCCTGCCATTGCTGTTAACGTGAAGTTGGAGCTGATCCATTGTATAAAACTAATATACATAAAATATTACCAACTTATAAACAAAATTATGGTCCAGAAACAGTTTTTTCCATTATATATGTTAACAAAATTATTGCATACACAACATAATTACATAAAATACACTAAATCAGAGATCATGTTACTTGTAACATTATATGAAACAAGTACGAGAGACCTGTAGAATTAAGAAGAAAGTTATTCCACTCGGATGACGTAAGGTCTTCAACTAGAAAAGAGCAACACAAGTGGCTAGGGGTGAAGGTAGGAACTGTTATTGAGAGTTTTAGGAGAGACAAAAAAAACAGTGCTACCAAATCGGAAAAACAAATTTACGTCAGATTTCAAAGACCACTGATTTGCTTCTTTAAGTTGTAATAGTTGTAATTTTTTGTGCAATGTTTCTATCCAATTTTTCTTTTATATACTAAAAATTATCTCCATTTACATAAGCATTTCCTATATATATATTTATTATTTTTATTATTAATTTTTTTAGTAGGACAGTGGATCATCATAGTTCTGTGCTGAAGTTTGAATAATTGTACTGACATACCTATCATATAATGCACATGAGTGACGAGTATGAGAAAATCCACAAATTAAATAATATCAAAGATGTCTTACCTCAAAATCAAGAAGCTCTTGAAGAAACTGAGTCCAAGTTTCATCATCTA
Organism: Stictocephala bisonia; assembly: GCA_035578905.1. NCBI lineage: Eukaryota > Metazoa > Arthropoda > Insecta > Hemiptera > Membracidae > Stictocephala > Stictocephala bisonia. The sequence goes on along the minus strand of JAQJVL010000031.1, from coordinate 2,479,443 downwards.
GATGGCTTTTTACTTTTTGAAAATATGCTTCAGCAAAATCTGTAAATCAGAAATTATTAGCAGAAAATGTACCAGATACTTTTATAAAAGCAATTAGAGGTACTTCCAAAGCCATTCAGGTATGTTATGATCACATTTGTCTAGACAAATCATTATGACAAGCCTGAAGGCACTGATATGTTGTATCTGCCCAACACCAACATCACCAAAATATATGACGTGTTGTTCAAAGTTATTTGTTGGCATTGTTTTGTTCATATTGCTAAATCTGTTAAGGATTCCCAACTCTTTGAATTGTCTTAAAACTAACACAACAATTTGACAGGTACAAAACTCTTATCATTCTCCCTACTACTTTATGCATTGTATAAAACTATAGTAACAAACCCACATTAATGTAGAAAACCCTTAAAATGGTACATGCAAATAGATTATGATATACTTCTCATAAAATCAAGCTAACTAATACAGATATGCAATTATGAAAAAAAAAAATACACAGTAAAAAAGAGTAAAATAACACATTAACAATCAACGATACACAGAAAAAATTACTAAATACATTACTTAAAAATTCAACTTATCTTTTGACCTGGAACCACAAACTACTACACTCATGGTGTGAACTCATGTTCCGCCCGCGTGAATTCATGGTTTTAGGTCCCCGTACCCAGTGGAGTTGGTAAATCATAGACAGTTGATTAAGTTTAATTTTATACTATTTAATAATTTTGTCTGTGCACTGTTGATTCAAAAAATTTTGTTTTGTTGTTTGTATTGTACATTTTTTTCATAATTGTGTGTATCTGTAATAATTTTTAAAAAGACATCATTTTATGAGAATTCTATCATAGAATATTAACATGGGTTAGGTTAAAGTGTACTAGGCCAGGAATTAGTATATTAGAGAGATAGGACATCAGCAAACTTACCTTAAAAGACAAGTTCACTAACATCAGAGTAGTAGTCACAAACACAAAATAGACACAATCTCACAAATTTTCAACACCACAGGCATTTTCTTCAGGTGAGTAGAGAGAGAGAGGTTTGGGTTATGGGCGGTACTCATGTGAGACTCGTGACCTTTTGTTGGCCTGTCAATCACTACGAGACTGGTTTTGGTCTGACAGTGTACATTTCCACTGCGCCGCCTAATGCCACAAGCGCATATACACACAGCTACTTTAGACCAAGCAGATGTCATTGTCCGCCACCTCACCTCTTGAAACTGTTTATTTAGTTGTGTTTTTTCATTACTTTAGTTTATTATATGTTAGTAATTTATTAGTTTCAAGTGTCAATATGAATAATCCGGCTGATTTTGATTTTGTGGAAGGTACTAAACACATTATATTCAAGTGCTATATGTATTTACTTATTTTTTTATTATGTGTTATGTACAGGCCTTGGTTTTTTTCAGTAAATATACTCAATTATACATATTTTATTAATAGTAATAATATTTTTATTGATTCATACTGTATAAGTGATCTATGCCTGAGGCTTACTTTCAAGTAAAAGTTTGCTTATTTACATATTCACATATAAGAAAAAAGGTAAAGTAAGCTAATAAAAGTTTCAAAATGTTATCATATCTTTTATTTCCTGTACAGAACAATAAAAAAATGAGGAACTAAATAATATAATTTTGATTTTTTTACAATAAATTAGCGCTTAATGGAAAATACGCATTGTATAAATGGTGCTTTAAGGGTAAGCCTTCTTTATATTGATCACTGAATATAAAATGCAGTTGAATATATTATTATTGATTTTTAAAGTAAACCTTGCATTAATTAGCTCAATTAATCAATTTACCAATAAGATTTCAGTTTTTAACAATATATTTTTAATAGAACAATTATTCAGAAGTATATTCTAAAGAAATGTTATATACTAAATAAATGTAAATAAATGGTCTAGCGGATTTCAGTTCAACCAGAAGTGCTTGATATCAAATACAGCTGAAGTATTACAACATTTAAGTGTGCTGCGGCAGTACAATTTTGGGCACATGAACCAAACCGCATATGGTGCAGTGCTACTGTCTTTGGGCCAATGGCCGGTCTCAGGAGTGTACACAGCGGTACAAATCAGAGGTAAGCTTGTAAGTTATTAATATTAAATATTTTGTATGCTGAAAAAGCAATTATTTTTATTATTCTGAAAATATTTAAAATAGTTACTTTGAGCAGAGTTTTCTAGTGATATCCCACTATCTGGTGTGAGAGCTGCAAGGGTCTTCAAATGGAGAGTCTTCTTTTTTTTCTTTTGTGCAGACAATGGTTCCAGACAACTTCTTTTTTCTGGAGTATGAGTTTTTTCAACGATCTGTAATATTGTAAATTGATCTTTAACATACATATTCATAATAAGCGAATAAGATGCATTTGTAATTATGGATAAATTGGTTCAATTTTTAGTTGTAAAGAAATATGTAGACAGTGATATTTCTACAATGCAGTTCCGATTGTTACATAATAGTGCAACACAATTGTCACATTATTCTATAATCCTCATTTTAGAATGATATTTGAAACTTTTTTCTTACTCTATACTATACTACAGATATCCAAGTGTTTATAATTAATTAAATTAAATTAAGCGAAGTTGATATTGCTTTCAAAACAATAACCAAGCCTCGGAAGGACAGGAGTAACGGACGTGACTGGAAACGAAAAAGGATAAAGATTGGAACACTGAACATACTTACGCTTTCGGGAAAAACAGAAGAATTGATAGACGAGATGCAGGAAAGGAGAATAGACATTCTGGGATTGAGTGAAACAAAGTGGAAGGGGCAGGGAAGTAGAGAGTTGAGAGGAGGGACATGGCTGTACTGGAGTGGAGGAAGATCAAAAAGGAATGGAGTAGCAGTAATGGTTAATAGGAGGATAAAGGAGATGCTAGACGAAGTGGAGTTTATATCGGATAGAATGATGACAGTTAGGATTAGAAACAAAAACAAGGAAATAAAAATAATGCAGGTGTATGCACCACAGACAGGATGTTCAGAGGAAGAAAAGGAAGAGTTTGAAGAAAAGCTGGAAGACCAAATACGAAATGTAAATATATTAATGGGGGATTTAAATGCAAAGGTTGGGACCGACAGAAGAGGGTTTGAGGAGGTGTTGGGCAATTTTGGGTTTGGAAACAGAAATGAGGAAGGAAGACGACTGCTGGACATGTGCCAAAGAAATGCATTGACAATTGGAAATGGGAGATTTCAAAAGAGGGAGAGCCATATAATAACAAGGTATAGTTGGGATGGGATAGTAAAAAGTGTAATTGATTATATAATAACAGATAGAGAATGGGGAGAAAAGATCATGGATGTGAAGGTGATTCCCAGCGTAAGCGTAGGAGGGGACCATAGACTGTTGGTGAGGGTGTTTAGAATGGAAATAAAAGAGAGCAGAACGACAAAACCAGTTGAAAGAATAAAGGGATGGAGACTGCAGGAGGAGCAGAAGAAGGAAGAATTTAGAAATATGGTAAAAAAGGAGTTACCCAGAACAGAGGTAGGGGAGCTGGAAGAGGAATGGAATCGGTTCAAGGACACAATAGTAAAGGCAGCCGAAAAGGTATGTGGGAGAACAAAGGGGAAAAGAAGAGAAAAACAAACAAGTTGGTGGAATGAAGAGACAATTAAAGGAGTAAAAGAGAAGAACAAAGCATGGAGGAAGTGGTGGAAAACCAGAGCGCAAGAAGACAAAGATGAATATTTGGCAAAGAAGAGAGAATGCAGAAGAATAATAAAGGACGCAAAGGACAAGGAATGGGAGAACTTCACGAAAAAGTTAGAGGAAGACTTAGGACAAAACAAAAAGATGTTCTATAGTATGATGAGGAACAAAAAGAGAGTGACCGAAAGTGCCAAAACAATGCAAAATGAAAATGGAGTCATGGTGGAAGGAGTGGAAATGAAAAAGTTGTGGAAAAGGTATTTCCAAACACTGTTGAATGAAAACTATGAGGAAGAAGAGGAAGACGAAAATGAGGAGCAATGGGAGAGAGGGGAAGAGATAAGTTGGAGGGAAATAGAAAAGGCGGTGAAAGAGATGAAAAGTGGGAAATCCCCAGGACCAGATGAAGTATCATCAGATATGGTAAAGGCTTTGGGAGCAGTGGGAGTACATTGGTTGAAGAGAGTCTTCACATGCGTATGGAGGGAAGGAAGAGTGCCTGACGACTGGGGGAAAGGTGAAATAATAACAATACACAAGAAGGGAAGTAGAAGACTATGCAAGAACTATAGAGGAGTAACATTAATAAGCCATGTTGCCAAAATATTTGAAAAAATAATTTTTAACAGGATTAAGGACGTGATAGAGGACCAGATAGGGGAGGAACAACATAGGTTTAGGAAGGGAAGAAGTACGATCGACTTGATTTTTGCAGTGAGACAAATGGTTGAAAAGCACTGGGAGTTCAATAAAAAGTTAATACTGGTGTTTATAGATGTCGAGAAAGCCTACGATTCTGTTAAGAGAAAAAGTATATGGGAGAGTATGGAAAAAATAGGAGTGACAGAAAATATGATGAAATGGGTTAAGGAATTGTATAGGGTGCACGAGTGCAGAGTTAGGACATGTGATGGTAATACAGAATGGTTCAAGGTAAAGAAAGGGCTGAAACAGGGGAGTGTTCTGTCTCCGATTCTTTTTAATGTAGTTATGGAGATAATGATGAGAGAAATTAAAGAGGAGACAAATGAAGAGATGAAGATAATGATGTTTGCTGACGATATTCTGATGTGGGGAGAAAACAGGGAGGAGATACAAGAACAACTGGACAAGTGGAGTAGGAAGATGAGGGAGAGAGGGCTGAGGATAAGCAAGGAAAAAAGTGAAGTAATGGTAGTAGGAAGGGACACAGTTTTGGAAGAAGATATATTGGTAGATGGAAGTATACTAAAAAAGGTAGATGATTTCAAATACCTTGGAACGATGGTGTCAAGTGATGGAAGAATGGAACAGGAAATAAATGCCAGATTAGGAATGGGAGCGGGATTCTTCCGGACGGTGAAACACCTAGTATGGGACAAAGAGGTACCAAGGAGGGCCAAGGTAATGATGTTCAAGAATTACTATAGGCCTATAATTACTTATGCGGCAGAGACATGGCGGATGTCAGAAAGGGAGTGGAGTAGAGTACAGGCAGGGGAAATGAGGTTCTTGAGAGCAATAAAGGGAAGAACTCGAAGAGATAGAATTAGGAATAGTGAGATAAGGAAGGATGTAGTGGAGGAGAGTATAAGAGAAAGAGTGGAACAAGCAAGGTTGAGGTGGTATGGTCACGTAAAAAGGATGAGTGTAGAGAGGTTGCCGAGGAAGATGGAGGAATGGGAAATGGAGGGAAGGAGGCCCAGAGGAAGACCACGAAGAAGATGGCTGGATGGAGTGAGGACAGACGTGGAAAAGAGAGGGAGTGTGTGGGGGGAAGTGGTGAGAGAGGAGATGTGGAGGGACAGGAGAAGATGGAGAGGCTTGGTGACAACCCAGACCCAGGATTGACTGGAACGGGACCGGATAAGTAAGTAAGTAAATTAAATTAACATACATACGCCATTGGAAAATAAAGTTACATTTTATTAACATGTAACTTTATAAATCGTTCTCTTCCCATCCACTCATAAAATACCATACTGTCACCGTTTTCAAGGCAGTAAACTCTACAACATTTGAAGAATAACATTTTTAAAATGGTTTTTGTGTTACAACTAACTTGTATTTTTCTTGAGTTAGTATTTATGTTGTGTGCTATTATGCTCTTAGTTAAGATCTGTAGCAATTTCACATGTAATAAATATATTAACACAATATTTTGTATTTTTTTCTAAAATTTTTTACTAAACGCTTATAACCCTTAAAAACCCCTATAACTGAGAGTAAGCATACTTTTAACCTTTGGAGAGTTAAATCTAAAATTATTTAGCAATACTCTATGAATAATACACAAAAAGAACAATCTACCTATCAATAATCGAGCGTTAACTCTATAACCTACCTTATCACCATTTTCTGGAACACCTATATCACAACTGGATCCTGGAGTGCAATTTGATGCTCTGAAAAATGACAATCAATCAATTCAAAACATTTAATCAAAATCAAAAATTGAATACATGTTTACAGAAATTGTGAATTTAATGAATATTCTCGCCAATTAGACTATTTATCCATGTGTGGGGAGAAGTCATAAAAAGTAAGCCTAATCAACAAAACATATAAAGAATTTACTATTACAATTCAGCCATTCTTTTGTTACGTGACACTTACACAACATTTTTTAGTAATAATAAAAAAACTAAATCCTCTAAGTAAATGTATAATAGTCTAATGAATGTGAACTGCTCCTTTTTAAAAGATGACAACGTTTGGCTACTATAGATTTATTAGTTTTTAAGTAATGACAAATATTGTTGCTGTTACGTATGTGACATGAAATACCCTATCTTAAAATTGTTGTGGACTTATTGGAAAAATCTGTTAATTTGATAGTTGAAAATTTATAACAAAAATATACTGCATACATCATTTGTTTATAAATACAACATATGAAACATTACTAGAAAATATTACAATAGCCTAGTAAATACAATATTTTGTCGTTACGTATGTGACAGGGTTATTGTTACGTATGTGACAAGTAAAACAAACATGAAAAGTAACACACTTTATTATTGATATAACAACTTATTTAATCTTAGTTTGACAACCTTATTACTAACCTTAATAAATTAGTACACAGTTTTAATACTTTTGCAGTTTTTAAAGAAATATATGTAATAAAGTTTTGAATTCACACTTATTGAAAGATTGCACATGTTTTTAAACTATTTACTAAAAATTGGGTTAGGACTACAAAAAAACTTAATGATAATGGAAAGGATTAATTAAAAATATTATAACAGTAATATTTTCCTTTGGCAAACAGCTAAGTAATGAAATTCCTTATTTTTCTCACTTAACAGTTTCACTAACACTAAATCACCAACATTTGCATTTTGATTTTTAAAAATTGAGGAGGTCACTTCATTATTATTGTCACCTACACCTCCTGCATGGTGTTCATCAGTATCGTCATAGTCATCACTATAGACATCTTCGAATCACAGCCGACGTCGGGTAGGTTGAAAATCTTTAACTTCAGCAGCATCATGTTTTAAAATACTTACTTTTAGCATGAGTGACTTTGAAGTCTTGCTAATAAGTATTTCACTTCCATTGTAAGCTTGAAAGTGGTGCATACTTTGAATGCTACTTATTTCTTTAATACTGCTCCATCTATCTTCAAGAGATTTTCTATTTTGGTCAATGTCTTCCTTGGGTACAAAGTACAAACAGTACCCGAATTTCCTTATATTTGTCCAAAGCCACCCTGTAGAAATCTTCAGGAGTATTAACCAAAGCTTGACGACCCTTCACTGTTTTCCACACAATCCTCTTTACCATTATGCCTCAACTTTTCTTTTTCTAAATTTTCTTTCCATTGGTTGGGATCATTTTTCTTCTTTGCTCTCCATTTAGAAATTATTTTTTTTAAGTAGTTGGAGACATTGTCTGAAATATAACAAAACAAAACACCATTAGACTTGGGGTAATACTCACAATGGATGGATGTAGGCGCTATTCACAATTGATTTTATGTTATTTTTTTCTAAGTTGTCAGTTACCTCATTGTAAACTGGAAGTGTCACATACATAACACTTAATGTGTCACATACGTAATGGTGTTTCCTCTCAATATATTAAAATTTAAAATAAATAAAAAATATGTAGAGATGGGTACACACAACCTTACTTTGACCAAATGCTATTAATGTAAACATTATACAAAAGATGTAATTTAAACTTTAGTATAGTTCCTGTTACGTATGTGACACTAAGTTATGCATACATAAACCTATAAATTAAAATCTTATTTACTTACCTATTTAGTTGAAATCTGGTAGAAATTGTAGTAAAAGAAATAAGCTTTCTCTACTTAACCTCAAATCTCAAACAGCGAAACATAGATGATTAACAAATGTTTAAAAAACAGGGGTTTTCCTATTTTACAAGGCCAGCTGATCAACAAAAAACTTCAATCTAAAAAAAAGGTATTTACAATTAATTTTTTTGCCAAATTCATTGGTATTGGTAAACTGAATAATTTTGTGATAAGAATATGACACTCACATTGGTTTGAAAAATATTTTTTTTTTTTTTTTTCAATTGAGGTGACTGTTATAAAAGAATGGCTGAATTGTTAAAATTTTTTAAAAATGAACTAAAATTACAATATAAAAATTAATTATGCTATACATCTTTGTGTTAGATATCAGGAGGAGTTGTGATGAACAGTCCAAAAAACAATGATAGATTAGCTTGTAATGGTAGGACCCCTACTCCTCATTTCGATATTTAGTTAGATATCAATCTCTTGTACATAACATGTCTTGACATCGTACTTTAAACCGCAGTTCTATACACAAATAACTGCCTATTTTGAATTATCATTTAACCATAAAACACTGTACGACTAAATACGCAAGTCATTAAAAAATTGAATTTACTTACAATATATCAGGTTCTTCTGACAAGGGTGTTGAAGGTTTTCTGTTTGTGTTTTGTGATCCAAACTCAGTTTCAGCCTATAAAATATTTTTTTAGTTTTCAAGTATTAAAACGAAAATAATTTTAGAATCTAAAATTTGACTTTTCGTCTTATGTATTACATTAATATTGAACTTAATAATCTATATATTTAATTCTGTAAGCAAATCGGTCTTCATGAAATTTCTCAAGCTGAGAAGATAAGATGACATTCATTTTAAAGCTTAAGAGCCAAGGGCGGTGGAAAAATATTAGATATGTATAAAATTGCCATGCTACCCCCAAAGGCCCTAAAAGATTCACTAACTTTCTATCACTACCGTGTTCATTGATAACGGTGTACAGAGAGACGGTGAATGGTCCCCGCCAGTCCCAGAGTCAGGAGACAGGTTATCTCAAACATACTATAGCATTGACTTTACCGAGCACTTAATTAAAACGAATAACCATTAAATAGCAGCGAATGCATTGACTTGGATAGTCTATTTGTCTCTATAGTCCAGCCTAATAGCCATCATTGCGTTTCAGTTGCTTGTTATTTTTACATTGCTGACTTTCTTGATGTTATTGACCACTAGTTGTTGTAATGGAGCTTATTATTGTTACCTACTAATTTTGTTTGTTGATTGTTTGTTATTACTGTTATTTGTTGTCTAGTTCTATTAATATATATATATATCACCGGACTGGACAGAATTTGTAATTTTCTAATGAAATTCATTATTACTTGCATGTCTTCTCTACTTGTTAATTCACAATGTAATTGGATGAATAACCTGTATTCTTGCATATACAAAAATAAATAAACTGTAACAGTGAAGAACAGATGTTTCCTAAACTAATCACTCTTGGAACCTCCCTCCCAATTTTCTTCAGTTAATGTTTTGGTCACTATAGAAATTTTCCCAAAAGAGAGATAAGCTAATGATAACTAACGGAGATATTTGCAAAAAGTAACATAAAATTCAGTGAACTGCGTGAATCTCAAACTGTCCTGAAGTGCTGATATAGGGTATATTTATTTGTGATACATAAAAATTTCAACAACAAAATATTAAGAAGATGTATTAAGAAGTTACAGAACTATGCAACAGTCTTAGGCCCATGTTGATAGAAATAATATAGCTTAAAGAATAATGAAGTAATAATAAAATAAAGAATTATGCTTACTGAGTGATGAGGAGAAAGGTCATCGCTGGTGTCACTAGAATCATCATGCACCTCCTTCATAGGAGTCATCAACAGTGGCATACTCGGCAACATCTTTATTGCCTACTTGGTCCAGAGCTGATCTAGATCATGAATAATAATTTTTGTAATAAACAACATTTTATAAATGTTCACTAACCCCATATCCAGACTATGTTGTACCCCAGCCACCGGAAAGCCTGTTTTGTGCTACAAGTCTCTTTTTTATTGATTGCAAAAAAATAGTACATGTAGCCATGTATTATAAAGCTGTACATTGTTTTTTTTTCAAGAAACTTAATTTCACATAATATTATTAGAAAAGAGATGAATGGATTATAAATAATTTAAACCTTGAGAAGAAAAAAATACTGAGGTTGCATATATATGTTTTTTTTTTATTTGCAACACTTGTACCGGGCAGGGAAAAGTTTTGAAAATAATTTCAAAACCTCCAAAATTAACTGCTCATTACGAATTAGTGTTATTGATTTTTATTGATTATCAGTATTATTGATAGTTATCTTAATCAATAAAACAACAAATGAAAAATTTTAGTGAGCCGGTGTTGAGGCGTCAGGCGTTGAGGAGTCAGGACTTTGAGCTTGGGTTAGAGATAGTGCTGGTTCAAATACGGCCTATCGCCATAGTGTTACTGACCCACCTGCACACCATCACACGTATAGTGTTACTGACCCACCCACCATCACACGACAGTGTTACTGGAATTTTTATCAAGATTATGATAAAAATTACTGGAAGATTTATCAGTAATATTCAACTTCTACTTTACTGGTTTGCCCCCATAATCTGTCTGATTAAGTTCCTTGCACTGATCAATAGTATACAGTATGAGGAATGGTAAGAGTAGTGTTAAGAGCTATTTAGGAATAATTTTCTTTGTAACAAAATTTTTGTTTAGTGCTAAAGTTATTTTATATTTTTTACATACAAGTAAAAGCAACATAATGAGCTAGAAATTCATGTTTGGTAGGGATTTATATTTACTATTGAATACAGGCTGGTTTTCTACAATAAAATATTTGCAAACAATTTTTTTCTATGAAATGTTTGATATGAAAAAAATCATAAAATTCATGAAATAAAATAAAACTGAGGCTCAAAGCTTGTAATTTATTACTTTCTAGTTTGCATGCCTATATTCCAAGAGAATAACAACAAGAATTCATATAGGATAAGGTAAATTAATGAAAATTTAATTTTTTATGACAAGTGCAGCAAGGAGGGATGTCTTGTTCCTCATCTGACTGTTACATCAATCCACAAGTACCAACCTAAAACTCGAAATATTTTACAACTTATGTACCTTCATATCTAAATATATAAAAAGACAAGTTCTGACTCACTCACTGACTGATTCAACATCCCCCAGCAAAAACCATATAAGATAGACATGAAATTTAGTAGGCCTACATATGTTAATCTTATGCACTAGAGGCGCAAAATTCCATTCTTAAGGGTACAAACACATTTTCTTTTTTCTATAAGAATAACATTGGGTTGATTTTAGTAAATTAATAACAGCTGTTTTGTAAATAAATAACATGTTTATTTTGTAAGTTTGACATTATATTATAGATGCATTAAAAGTTTAATCTTCAGCTATAAAAAAAAAAAAAAAACAAATTGAATGAACACTTTTGAAATAGGCTAAGTAATACCATTGGGTATTTATACTAATAAATAGATAGCAACGCAAGTAATGTAAGTTAAATACTGTAAATAAATGTAATATTGTGATTTTACGTTATACAGTTAATCTACTATTATGTTTAGTCAAAAGTCATATGCAAAGGCCGAAAGCGTATCGAGAGCAGTGAGAGTCGGGGTTGGCATGCAAAGTGTGCAGGGGTGTCCCCTAGTATTCTATAACATTTACAATTTGTTGCTTAAGTAGCATATTTTCTACTGAGTCTAATAAAAGACGGAACCGTAACAATTTCTTCAGTTGGAACATTTTTAAAATTGTTAGGTTAACACAAAAATGTATAAATTTTATAAAAATTTATATTTAGTTTCCAATCAAATATTGTTGTTCTCTATGTTTTTATATAACAATATATAAATAATTTAACATTTATTTTACTTCTTATTTATGGCAAAAACTATTACACAAGATCTAAGCTATAGGGAAAGTAAATATGTAGTTTATGTAAAATAACTCCAATTTACATACCGTTATATCCATAATGTTATACATTTTCAAAAACTAGAAAACATTTCAAATATATTGGATATCTATACATATAGTCCCTATACAAAGTAATAGTTAATATTTAACAAAAAAATATTATTTAACATTTAATCCTGAAAAGAAACGTGGTCTACAAAACACATACTTTATTGTTTATATTAATATTTATTTCTAGAAAACCACTTGCGAAACCAACAAAAAACAGCCTGCTACTTAGGGTAAAATGACATGCCAGTAATAGGGTTAACCTAACAAAATATAACTTTACTAAACCCAGCACATTTCCGGCACTAACAAGCTTAGTAATAGTTTATTTCAAAGCTTGTCATATTGATAATCAGTACAACATTCCACACAATTTGAGTACTCACATTACTATACATAAGCCTACGGAAAACAAATATAGCGTGATTTATTTCAGCTATTCCGCTAAAAATTTGATCATATTCTTGTTTTTCAGCTATTGAAAAAAATGTTATTTAATGCAGTTTCTTGCCAACAAACAAAATTGGAAAATTTTACTTAAAATGGGTCTAGAATTGGCTTTAATTTCACGAGATATGCTTTTTATTCCACGGAAATCGTGTATTTTACAGAAAAATTTTAAAAAACCAATGTCACATCTTTTAGTATTTCTGTCATATTTCCATTAATTTAAATGTTATTTTAATCATCTTTTATTATTTTGATGTGTTTTTTTTGCTCTGAATACAAATTTGAAAAATAGACAACTAGGATAAGTTAGGTTATGTTTGGTTAGCTTAGTAAAAAATGCATTTTTTGGGCTGAAAAAATAATTTTACTGCAAAACCAATTATATATTTGTGTTCAGCATTAAAAACACGTGAAATAAAAAATTTGAAAAGTAACAATTAACCCTTTCAGTGCCAACGTCCGGGTACCCGGACGTTTTTTAACTGTTCACAAAGTGCCAACGTCCGGTAGGACCCGGACGTTTATAGGTGGTCGCGTAGTGCCAACGTCCGGTTTTCCCGGACGTTTCGTAAAAAAATCATAAAAAATAAATATAATAATTTTTAGCTTTGAAACTTTAACAATAGTATTAAGAATAATATTCTTTATCCGTTTTCAATATTTATAAAGCATTTAACTGTGTACATTCAGTATATAAAAAGAATAATAAACACATCACAACGTGATCAAGTCAGCAGCGCTCTCGGTCAGCTGTCTGACGCAACGTCATTGTTATTCCTCCAATTCAAAAAATTCCTGATGACCGTGAAAAAAATTGCTGTGTTTGCAGTAAGGAAAGTACGCAAAAAGGTGGCAAAAGGAAGAAGTCCACTTTCATGTGTAGTAAATGTAAGAAAGGCATACATAACAAGTGCCTTAGCAAACACCATTGCTAAAAATATTTTAATTTTTTTTATTTATCATAAAAATTGTAAATATGTTAGCCTAGTTCATTTTTTTACTATTAATTATATAATATTATGCAACATGTATGAACTTCATTGAACTTATTTGGATGGAAATCAATAATAGAATATCCTCATGTATTACCGGTTATTGTAGTGAAAAACTGAAATGCGCCAGAATTTACAAAAATGTGAACCAATTAGTTATTTTTGAAGCTATGGACCTGAAAATTTGTATTTATATTCTTAAATGATTGTTTTAATTAGTGAAGTGCACATCTATAACAAACAGATTTTTTTCATCATGGTTAAAAGGCATTCTTTTTGGATTAAAAAAAAAAAAAAAAAAAATTGGTAAGTACATATATTTTTATATAGTGTTAACCATAATATTATATGATTTCTGTTGTTTTATGGTGTTGTGCATACATTTTGGAAAATAACAAAAAAAAAATCATTGTTTTACCTTGATAAATAAATTAGTTATGATTTTTTTTTAAATAGCTTGCAAAACCGCTTAAAATTGCCCGGCAACCTAAGGTAAAACTAGTGAAAAAATGCCCGGCAACATAGGGACATTTTTAAATAAAAGTCCGGCACTGAAAGGGTTAAAAAATTGGTTTTTACTATCAGATAAAAAACTAGTTTTTCGATTTTTCGGTAAAAAAAACAAGTTTTCCGCAGATTAACTCAACCTCTTCAACAGATGTAAACTCGTATTTCACCACTTTTGCAACAAGAAATCATATTTTCAGAGGTGGCAAGATAGTGCAACATTACTGAAAAAATTCAGCCAAAATATTGTCAAGGTACTGTTCTATATTATTACCAAATACCTAAGTTAGGCGCTAACAAAAAATAAGCCTATATGAAAATACTATAAGTTGTACAAACTTTAGTTTCTGTTAAAAACAATGAATAAGTAATTTATAGTAATAAATATAGAGGTAATTCTTGCAGACAGTTTCTATATTTATTGGGCGAGTAGAGACTGCATAATTACTCAGACTTTTATAATGAAACGGACTGTGTTGTTACGAGGACAAGTAGGCCTGGACAAACCCAAACTATATACTCTATCCAATACAACTGAATAAATCTGAATTTATTTAAATGAAACGATAAACTTACTGTATATAAAAACAACAACTTTTACCAAAACATACTCGAACTCGACTTGAATCAATCACAACCTCTCCTTAAGTAAAGTAATTGACATACATACAAACAGAAACAATACAAACACAGTTAAAATTAGAACAGAGCTACCAACACCAACACATGGGAAAATAAGAAGATTTACTTATTATTATTATTATATAAACTCTCATAAGGTTTACATGAAATTTGAAGTGCCAGCTGGCGACAAAGAACAATTTCAACTTAGTTTTTATGTGAAAAGAGAATACATTAGACTAGACTACCGTGGAATGGAACATTTATACTGTAGTTCATCCCTCAATATTAAATATCAATATAAATTAGGTTTTTTCGGCTTTACCTCCAATTTTCCAATATCTAGTTTAAAATCATTAAAAAAAACCAAATAAGTCTTTTACTAATAATGGTTTTCTGTGGAGTGGTGAATAACCAGCTAAATTTTCTTGAAACTCGAACCTTTGTGCTTCGAAGTATTCCAATTTAAGTCGAGTTTGCTTTCATACGAGGTTTATGCTTTTTACATATTAGACCGTTGGATTGGTTTCAATTGTACCAATCTTTTGTTCATACATTAATGGTATTTTGTTAAGCCTAGAACCAAGTAAATTCTCCAAAAATCTTGCAATGATAAACTTTCATCGTGGAGTGGTGTTTAAGCAATTAACACGTAGGCCTGGTATAATTTTTTAATAAAGGTTTTTTAGGAATGTAACTTTAACCAGACTAGGGGGCAGAAAAAAATTATTGGGGCTAGGAGCACTAAAACGCTACATTCGGTCCTGACAGCTTCCAATACGAGCTTAGGAGATAATCCAGTCCCACTTGAAGTCTGGGCTCTTCTACTCACAAAAGATATTTTTCAAGAAGTACTTATGTTGACTATTCGGAAAATTACAGAAATGAGAGATAAATACACTAGGAAGGGACTTGCTTTTTTGAATGATCTTGAATTGATTGAACTGAAAGCATTTATGTATACTTCTTATACTGCTTTCTTCAAAGTAACCATGAATCTTTAGCTAATCTCTGGGCATTAGATGGCATGTGAAGGGACATCTTTCGATGTACCACGATTCTCAAACGGTTTCTATTCATTCTTTCGGCTTTAAATATGATAATGTAGCAGACCGAGAAGAGAGAATAAAAAAGATGACAAGGCAGTCAGATCTAAAATTTTCAATCGAGTTACTGAAAATTCACAACTTTGTTATTCTGTTAGACCCAATACTTGCATTGATGAAATGTGAGCAGCTTTCCATGGCAAGCAGGACGTACCCAGGAGGGGTTTTCTGGGTGTCCGGATACCCCCCGAAAATTTCAACTTTTTTAGCGAGCATATGTCAGTCAGCCTATTCGCATCTATTCTTTTGATCTCACCTCTCGATGACAGTTTGACTATACGTCGAGAAAAACTTGTGAGACGGTGTAGGATCACTAAAGGAGTACAAAATGCTTCGGCTGCGCCATTTTCACCTTAGGGATGTGATGTTACTTTCGTCATACAGTACTCACGTTCTGAAACAGGCCACGGAACTACTAACTAGAATCTACATTTTCTGATGACAACCACGTCAAGGTGGTTTCGATAATGAAGCTATACTTCTTATTCTTTCTTATCTTAATTGTAGATTTCAAAAAGTTTGTCATGGCCACATTGATTCAAGTTTTCTGCAGGTAAAGCATGGAGTCCCACAAGGCTCAATCCTAGGCCCTATTCTCTTTATCATTTACATCAATGATCTTCCATTTAACATCTCCAGTCCCTATATTGAGTGCTACCTTTTTGCTGATGACCTTAACATTTGTTTTAACGCTAAATCTCAACTAGACTTAAACTTTATGAGCAGAAATATGGAAAATATTGTGGAGGACTGGTGTTCTGCTAATTTGCTTTGTTTAAATGCCAACAAAACTCAAGAGTTGAATCTGTCTTATTCCAATGATATGTTGTCGAGTAAAGAGGATTGTGTAAATTTTTTAGGGTTTACTATTGACTCTAGACTAACTTGGGATGGTCACATAAAAAATATTGGTTCCAAAATTAGCAAAGGAATTTACCTAATTAGAAGGTTAAGGTCTTGTTTGAGCTTAAATGTCCTTAGAGTGGTATATTTTGCTCAAATTCACAGTCTTTTATCTTATGGTACCTTATTGTGGGGTCATCAGTCATCTGCAGATAAGCTGTTTAAATTACAAAAGAGAGCTATTAGATTAATTTGTAACCTTTCTTTCCGCAGTAGTTGTAAGTCTAGTTTTATTGAATTGTGTATAATGAGTCTTCCCTCCTTATTTGTATATAAATGTCTAATGTACGCCAAAGAAAATTATGTAACCTTAGAAAAACTTGGTGATACTCATGACTATTGTACTAGATTTAAGAATAACTTAAGTATTTTTAGATGTAATTATACCAAAACACAAAAAACATTTATGTATGTATCATTGAAATTATTTAATTATCTTCCTATTGATTATAAAATGCTGCCTATTGATAAGTTTAAGTATAAAATTAAGAATTTACTTACTAAAAATTGTCTGTATAATATAGAAGAGTTTTTTGAATTGGTTTTTGAGTAGATAATTACTTATTTTTAATTAGTTATAATTGTATTGACGCTTGTAATACATTTTGTGAAATGTTTCTACAATAAAATATTTATTTATTTATTATTTATTTATTTAAGGTACTATCTACAGTATTTACAAGATAAATAGACTTTTCACCCATACTTTGATGTGACGTTCTCAGTGGTTTCTCTGAGACTGGTTATCTTGTAAATATTGTAGATAATACCTTGACGCGGTTTTCACCAGAAAATGTAGATTCTAGTTATGACAATGGCCCCTTAAGCCTGTTCTAAGATCACGGAACTACTAGTCTAATTTAATGCCGCATGATAACGTTTCTGCTGATTTATCAACTATTCAATGATAATGAAACTAATACAATTTTAAGATGTATTTTATGAAGAACATAACTACGAGAGTTTGGTAATCATTCAGATATAATATACAGTAAAGTGAACCCCAAGAGAGAAAAAAAATCATAAAATTAATTACTTGAAAACAATTTTATTCTTTGGTCAGGAAAAATGGGAAATTATAGATATTGAGTAAAATGAAATCTTTTATTTAAAATAATTTTTCATACGGTAAGTCAACGGTTCATTCACAGTTCTTGTACCAAGTTAATATGATCCTGACTTAGTTCTTCTATCAACGCCTGCTTTCCATTATTGGCCTTCTCAGAGCCTTTTTGTATAAGAGTCACACTATACTGACGTAAATATACTTGATAAAACGATTACATGTAGTAAAATAATTCTTTTGTCTTATTTATGAGTTGTAATGCACTATATACAGACCAATTGATGATGTTCTTACATTTGAGAATTTCATATCATGCATTATTTTGGTTATATAGAAAATTGTGTCTGATTGTTGGTTTTTATGTTCTCAATAGATTTATATACAAATTAGTTATAATAAATGTATGTATATTAGAATGTTTTATGTTGCATGTTGATCAGATTTAATCTAGTTATTTATTGTTGATAGAACTAACCGATTTATTAATAAAATCATCATATTATAGCGTATAATAGGGGTGAGTTTATATATGTATTAATAACTTTCCCAAACTGAGTCAAGACAAGAGTATTAAACAGTTTAGAATAGGATGTACATTGTATATTTATATATATTTTAATTTTAAACCAGTGTCATTTTTTTAGTGTGAACCTTTTGAGGATTTGTGGGTTAATGTTCTAGTACTAAAGGCCTTTAATTTGATATACTACTCAACCTATGTTCTCATTTAAGATTTTCTTCTGTTGGGCCATCTCCCCTGATATGACAGAAAAATTATAGTTACTTCAAAAAGTAGATTTATAGGTGCAATAATGATGTACCAAGTTGATTCCTGCAATCGTTAAAAAATTAAGCTCCTGTGGGACTTTATAAACGCCCTGTATAATATGCTATTGTCTATTAGTATTTAACTCATACCTAGCAAGCACTTCGCCATTTTTAAACGTTACAATTCATTAAAAGTCCTCATAACCTTCTCTTACAAATCCACTCAATTTATTGGTCTGTAGTAAATTATAACAAGTACAAAAAAAAATCACTTTTAAATCAAAAGGATTTTTCTAATTACATAACTTTAGATAACTGTTTTACTTCAGTGTAATTAGATAATTCTACAATAGCAAGTTTTTTATGGACGCATGTCACAAATCGTAAACCCGGCATTGGTAGATGGACCAGAGTCAGGATCAAATGAAACCAATATTTAAACTAATTGTAAAGGAACTATTGTGTTCACTAAAAATAATTTGTCCATTATCCTGACTTTTTTATTATGTTAATCTTATAACTCATTCGAAATCCATATTCGCCCATATCTTGACGATCGGCGTCTTATGAATAAATAAATAAATAAAATAAGGGTTTTTTCTCATAGAGTTTACTGTATATTCCAAGAAAATAATAAGGGTCAACTGCATTTTCATATCTTTATCCTTGTCACGAACCTCTTATAGATTTAATTATAATTTGATGTTTTAATAAAGTATCAGAGAAGTGAAAATGATCACACAATATTAAATCAACAGTTGTGGCATTCTGAAAATAGTGGATAAGGCTAGTGATGTCACATATGTCCCCCTTCTCTCGCATGCAGTCAGAAGACACAGTGGCACTATAAAAAAACTGTGCAGGTCTTGTTTTCTGTAGCCCTAGGATCGCCCCCCCCCCACTCTTGCTATTCCTGCTCAGACTCCCAGATTGGACACCCCCGAAATTGAGTTCTGGGTACGTCCCTGGTAGCAAGTGTGGTTTCGTATGTATCTACCTCATAAACCTGCAAAATACGCTCTAAAAATCATGTGTTTATATGATGCAAGGACCCAATTCTTAGTTAAGCATATATCTATTTGGCAGGGGCAGTGACGGAGAAACATTAACAGATCAAGAAAAAAATGTCATGGTTCCAATGCAAGCTTTAATTAGAATTGTATAGGCATTCGAACAATCAAAGAGGAATTTAACCGCCGACAATTGGTTTAGCTCCATACAAGTTGTTCAAGAACTTAAACATCAAGAACCTACCTATGTCGGTACACTCAAGAAGAATAAAGCAGAAATACCTGTAGCTTTTAAACCAAACAAACATAGGACACAAGTATAAACTGTTTACGGACGGACGGCTACATGACATTATTATCTTATGTTTCAAAGCCATGCATTGGTCTCGTCCATGCATCACTCAGAACAAGAAGACCCAGAAACTAAGAAGCCGGTTAATTTTTGTATTAATAAAAATATTAATACAAAAATATTTTTTTGTTTTAATAATATTTTAAACTTGGGGTCAGAATTACCCCATGGTACCAAATATGAAAGAAAAAAGGTGATACCAACTAAGGGTTAGGAAGGAAAACCTCTAAACAAAAATATATCCTAGGCTATTGCCTCACTACATACTTCTGTAGGACCCAACATATGTTGGGAGGCATAGCAATCTCTTTGTTGAAGAATAACTTATTCTTTAAATAAGAATGTTAAATCGTCGAAGATAGTATATTCAGGTTTAGGGATCCTGGAATTTCAGTGTTTTTTCTAAAACAACAACTGTCGGATCAAAAAGTATAGATACTCGAGTTTGAACATCAACTGTGTGAAAAGTATAAGGCGGAGGAAAACTTAATTACTATAAAAAAAGTGTCATCTAATTCTGCGATTAGTGGAAATTTTATATTTTATCTTTTCACAGTATTTTTTAATCATAGTTAGGGTGAGAGAAATACACATTTTTTACAGTTTCAGATGACTTGTGATGTTTGAAAATTCACTATAATAAAAATAATGATCAGATAATGTAGCAACTTTAATAGCGAGTAAATACTTTAACTGAGACACATATAAGAAGTTTCAGTATTTTTCAGTGTTATAAAAAATTCTGTTATCAATTATCTAAGGTAACGTTTTCTTCACACTGAAAAGGGATATGAACTTGAGACGAATGATGGTTTCAGGTGTCTGATGCCAGTAAGTTGAATATATATTTATTTTTATCCTAAGAATACTGATTGATTTTATATCACTTTATTAATCTTTGAAGTGTCATGTGCACCGAATCGTGTAATCGCGGCCTTCCCTAGCCGCCCGGTGGGTGAAACTGAATGCAACATTGCCACATTGTAACAGTTGGTGCGCCTCTTCCAACCAGGTGGTTGTGGTAGTTTCTAAATAACTCTGTGTAACTAATACTTGGCCATAGTAAATTTTCATAACACTTAAATGTTGGACCTCTAAATCTCTTTTATCAGATATCTTAGTATTAAAACCCAATGAACTAATTAACAAAAACATTTCCCATCACTATTTTTTCATCAGTGCTTTGAACCTACAATGGCAGGTTTAAACATGTTTTTGTTTACAATATGTACAGCTAACTGTATACAATTTATAAAGATTATTATTTACAATATGTACAATCTTGTAGGTACATTATTTGAAAATTACATTAGTAGTAATTAAGATGACAGTAGTGATGACTTCAATGAGAATAATGAGCCAGTTACAAAATAAGTAAAAACCTACAATATATTTGTAACAAGATTCAAAAGTAAAGTTATTTATTAATAAAATGTAGAGTGACCTCCTGTCACAAAGCTAAATCCAATCCATCAAGTTGTTTAAGACAGTGTTAAGAATAGAAAATGTAAGGTAATAAGTTGAAAATGTAAGGTAATGCAAGCTTTGATAGTAAGAATAGGTGTAAGACAAGATGACCTATCCCCCATTCTTTTTAATTTAAGATATCAGTACTGGCCTTTGCAGATGACATAGTATTGCTAGCAGTGAATGAGCATGTGATCTGAAACCCTGATAATGCTAGAAACATTATAATTGAAGATCACATTTTTGACAAAGAAATGATTTTAAATACCTTGGTACTATATAACAAATACAAACAATAGTATATCATATGAAATACAAAGCAGAATAAAATCAGCCAATAGAAGTATGTTTGTCCTAAATAAACTGTTAATGTGAAAAGTTTTATCTCACAAAACCAAACTAAAAATTTATAAAACCAGAATAAGACCAATCCTTCTCTACGGAGCTGAACCATGGGTTATCAAAATAATAACAACAAAAGTACAGAAAAGCTAATCATTTTCGAAAATAAAGTATTAAGGAAAGTGTTTGGACCCATAAGAGAAAATGGAATTTGGAGAATAAAACATAATAGAGAAATCAGGAATCTTTTTAACTCTCCAGACGTTATGGCTGAAGCCAAGTTTTGGATATTACGACAGGCAGGACACATCATAAAACGAAAATAAGAGACTCTATTAAAACAAGTTTGGAAAGAAAACTCAAGTGTAAGACGATCTTCAGGCCGACCGAAAATGAGATGGAAGGATGAAGTGATCGCGGGGGGTCCGGGGGGCCTCCCCCGGGCTTAGAAATTTTTTGATAAATTTAATTGTTTTTAGCGTATTTTAAGGATACTTTACCCATGAGTTTGAAGCATATTTTATTAAGTAGCACGTTTTTTAACAAAATGGTTTCACCAGATTTTAACTGAAATATGAGACATTAACTAGGCTTTTAAGTAATCTTGATGCATTTTGATTTAAGCAGCAATAATACCAATAGCTAAAATGATATAGGAAGAAAGAAGCTACACACAATCCAAGAACGAATTGAAATTTTTTATTGATTTATTTTACATCCTTTTGTTACTTAACTTGAAGTATGAAACTTAAAATAGTGGTCTAAATTACAAAATCAAGTCGTCTAGTTTTGCCTTTTGAAAACCTGTCAATGAGTTTCTCAATGTCCAGTTCAACATCTTTGTGCACGTGCAACAAGCACAGTCCGGTCAAACGAACTTCAGTCATCCTCGAGCGCAGCCACGTCTTCATTCTTCTTAAAGTGGAGAACGAACGTTCGGCCGAAGCAACACTGACTGGTAGAGTAGCAAGAATTTTTAAAAGGGATTTTATTGTTGGGTAAAAATCTTCGTCACAGTAGTTGAACACGTCTATAACCTTTTCTGGGATTTTTTCATCACTCTCATGTCTCCATTTGTTGGCCCAAAGTTCAAGTTCACCTTTGAACTTAAGAATAAGCATTTTCTTTTCTTCATGAAACAGCGGAGAAAACTGCTCCAAGGTCTTTTCTAATTGATCTTGCTTTGTTTGGAAACTTTGTTCTTCTTCAAACTGTAGCACCTTGGGCAACAAGTTCCTTAAGCCAAAGCATTGTAAGGTCGAATTCGAAAATCTTCCTTTAATGTCTTCACAAATATTTTCGACTAATGGAATATATATTGCTCGTCTATAGTAATCTTCTGGGGTGCAGCTGACATAATTTGCCCTATTAGTTTGCTTGCCAACTGTCCGGGGTACTTTTATTTCAATCTCGACTAAACCAGCCACCTCTTTAGCTTCCGAGAAAATCTTTGAGAAAACTTCTTCACAGTCTCTTCTCTTGTTTTCCAATGTAGAAAGAGTGTTTTGGATTGCACTCGATGCTCGGTTAAGATCCAAAGACGGCAACTGCAGAAATCTGCTTATTGGCAGTGTTACTTGGAAGATATCCACTAAGCAGAAGGTTGAAATTATGAATTCTGGTGAACATAGTGCATGAAGTAGAGATGTCGCTTTTGAGGATGTCTGCGTGTCTTTCCAAGTTGAAATACGAGTGAGGGCCTCTACAATTTGTGTAAAGTACATTTTAAATTGTAGGACACCATCGTGTCTCTCAGCCCATCTTGTCTCGCAAAGTCCTGATAATTGCAGTTCCAGTATGTTCTTGATAACAAAGTTTCTTTTTGCTGACATATTGAAAAACGAAATAACGGACTTCATAATACCTACTGCGTTCCTAACATTCACAACTGTACTAGATTTTGACAAAGAATTGTTAAGGGCATGATTGTAGCATGGTATTCTACGTGCATTTGTTGCTTGGCCACTTATTTCCTTTACAGCACCTAGGACTTCTGAAGCCATCACACTGCAGCTATCTGTTCCTATGCCGACACATAAATTCAGATCAAGGTTAAGTTCTTTCATGATATTCAACACAATAGTCCCCAAAACTTTGCCGGAAAGCTTGCGCTCAGTTAGCGGGTCATCATCAGGCCCAATCGTAGATGAATCAGCATAGGCATCAACAAACTTCAAAAAATCTTCATGTATTGCTCCATCGTGAATGTAGCGAATACTAAATGACAGTTGCTCAGTGTGAGAAATATCAGTTGTCTCGTCAAATAAAATAGAATAATAACCTGCTTGACGTACTCGTTCAATTATTATTTGTGTAATCTCTTCGCCACAGCAGTTGATGATGTCATTTTGGGTATTTTTACCAATATAAGTGGCTCTTGCTGAGGCAGTTGCCAAGTGCATTTTTAGATTATCGTCACCACTGGCAACTTTAAATTTCAAAAGCTCTCTAAAATTGCCGTCATTGGAAGGCCTTGCCTCATCATCTAGCAGTCCATCGTCACGGTGGCCTCGCAAAGGGATGTTTTGCCGTCCTAAAAATAGGATTGTCTCAATTATGGGCCGTAATCTTGCCCTGTTCTCCTCAACTTGCTCAAGACGTTGTTTGTTTATCTGATTGATAATTTCAGCCTCTGGTGCCTCAAACGTTCTTACAAAATCTTGACTTGCCTGAACACATGTTTTGTGGTACTGTGTATTTTCATGTGTTGTCAAGAATCCATCTTTTCCCAGAAGTTTTGAAAATGTGATTACTGGTTTCTTAACAAATTTTTGTAAATTTACGCCTTTGTTGTGCCCGACTTTCTCACCAGCAAACAGAACGCAATATTTACAAAAAAGCCCTTGTTTTATGTGTGATAGAACTAGCCAATTATGATTTTCAAAATGTTGTAGTCCGAGGAAACGTTTAACTTCCTTTCCGTTAACTTTGTGCACGGAGAATGGGAATGCATAATTTGTTGAAGGTTTCCAATGGTTTTTAAGTAAGTTGTATTTTGTTAAATCACTTACTATGTTAGAGTTTATGAAGTGTCCAATATCATTTTCATGAGTCGAATCAGTATTTGGTTTTGGTAAAGGTTTTAAATCATTCAAGGTTGACGTTGAAATTTCTTTTACCTCACCGTTGGTTCCTCCTAAATCTGGTGGCTCTGATGATAGCAATGGTTCCTGTTCAACTGAATCAATGCCACTTTGACTAACATCAAAACCAGTGCTTGAGCTATTTACAGCTTGAACAGTTAGACTAGTTGACGCACATTGCTGATCAGGCACGTTTACAACTGTTGATATTTTCGGAGTCTTAGCAAAATAAGAATCAATTGATCTTGGCATTGGCTGAGCTTTCCTTTTTTTTAAAGGGTTCCCCTGAAAATAAAATTAAGAGTTAGTCTAAGCAAAACTATTTTGGCTAGATTAATATTTGCCATTGAATAAGATTGAAATATAGAATGAATTACGAAAATATAAAATGATAATGAAAGAATGCATTACGAACTCAAAAATTATTTGGATACTAAA
This sequence comes from Stictocephala bisonia, assembly GCA_035578905.1. Classification (NCBI taxonomy): domain Eukaryota; kingdom Metazoa; phylum Arthropoda; class Insecta; order Hemiptera; family Membracidae; genus Stictocephala; species Stictocephala bisonia. The sequence goes on along the minus strand of JAQJVL010000031.1, from coordinate 2,454,350 downwards.
TTTATCTCGGATTGTCTATATTCGAAAACATGTTTACGAAATGGAGCAATTAATAATATTATACATATTATAATGGTACTGACATAATACTCAAGTCAAGTAAAATGGGAAACTAATTTCAGCCATTGATCTTTGACAATTCCTTCTATTTGTAAAGTTTTAAGAACCCTCACTAAATAAATATTAACATTAATTCCAATGAATTTGTTGGTGACGTTAATCTTTTATTAGGCTCTTTCAAAATATTTCCTTACCAACCAATTCTTTTTTTATCTCAACAAAAAATAACGTTATTAATAAACAGTAAAAACCAAAATACGTGAATAGCTAACTACCTTACAACAATAGAACGGGCCGCTCTAACGGTAAGGTAATACGCGGCGAGAGTGCCACGATGGCAGCCTTCAATCTGTAAAACGCAACACCTGAAAAAGGCTCTGCCAGCTGAGCAAAGTTCGCAATCTAGTTGTTATTGTTCATATCGATGGTGGCGAGCGAGAGAATCGTTGTCTTGTTTGACCTTGGAGAGAGGATACTCGATTCCGCCATCCCCTTGAGACACAGTTTTTAGCGAGCCACGGAAGCCACCAATACTATCCCATACTACAATACAGTAGATGTCTGCTGAAAACGCGGCTTGCAGGGGCCTAGGCCTAGTGAATTGCATATCGAGTATCGAACTGCGGTGCTACAAAGAATTGTGTATAAATTATAACTGAATGTTAAGGGGTTTTTTAAACCGCATAGATCGATAGCTAGATCTCAGTTAATACAAAGTAAGCTAAAGTTAACTTTACAAAAGCGAGTTTTGTTATGGGCTTACCGGTAACCGGTACAAGTGTTTTCATTCAAGAATAAGCGTAAAATAATTCTTTATTGGTCATATGTAGGAAACTATTTAAAATGTACACACTTACCTCCATTTTAAGTTGAAGGCTTGCACACAAACTCAACAGATCACATCAAGTACAAAACATCAAACAACTTCGATACAGCACACTTAACACAGCGAATATTCCACCTAACCTCAAACTGCCTATTTCTGAGTTGGCTTGAGAAGTAGTGGGAGACTGTGAGTGTGAGGTGTGTGAAGAGAGGAGAGGGGGATTAGGAATTAGACAGTGCTACCACCCACTCGTGTAATAAGTACGAGTACGTTACCATGCATATTGCGACTACTATATTTACGAAGGAACTACCAACGCCACATGAGTTTTATAAGCAAACTCCTTACACCAATATTTATCAAAAACATTTTCAGTTTTGCCTATGAAATTTACCAAAAGACAGGATTCTAAAAACTTAGGAAATAACAAGAAAAATTTGCGTTTAATTTTGACCTAAAAACTTTAAAAATTTTAATTAAAAAACCAATCTTCCTGGGGTTTCGGGGGGGGGGGGGGCAATTGCCCCTACTGCCCCCCCCCCTGGAGCCGCCTCTGGAGGATACAGAAGATCAGAAGAATTGGAGGCAGACAGTTGGTGAAGCCAAATATAATCTAGGGTATAAATAGCCATGGGAGTAAGTAAGTAACTGATCCCTATCCTAACTGATGAATAAGCTCAGTAACTCATCCCTATCCCTATATACAATCTGAAAAATAAGAATCTTTTCTATACAATTTACAGCTTTGTAAGTTTCAAGATAATGCTAACTCGGTTGGTTTATCAAACCCATATGACAAAATTCACATACATACTTTCTTGGAACTGTTAATATGGTTAAGATAGTAATGAGAAAAATAAAGGAAATAAACTTTAAACAGACTAGAAATAGAGAACTTTATTGCAGTTCACATTTTAATATACTTTGGCTTATAAATCAACATAACAACAAAATTACGATACAATAATATAACAAATGTAATAAGATAATTTAACCAACATAAAAAATCAGGATTAATATTTTTCAAATTAATAATATTAAAAAGATTAACAATACAACAGTTCAAACAAAAAAGAAACATAAACATAATAAAAACAGTTACAGAATAACTGTTTTATTAAAACTGTTCAAATGAAAAATACATTTTACATTTTTATTATTTATTCCACTTTGAAAATTGAAAATTATAAAAACAACTAAGAAACTGTTTACAAAATTATTAGTTGATGATTTAAATATAATAATAAAATTGTAGTAAGTTTGTACTTTTTTTAAATCATGCTATTTAACACAAACATAATAAAAATCCAACAGCATAGACAGGCAACCCATAGTTCTAAAATGGAAACAGCAAAATATAATCAGCATGTACTTATTTCCAGACAGCTGCAACAGTTCTTATGAGACATTTGTCTCTTAAATGATACATTTTTTATAAACTACCAATACGAAACATATGATTTTTGGTATACAATTTTGGCTTTTTCTTTATACTATGCTGTATTATAGTTTTATTATGTATTTTAATGGTTCGAATTTTAAATTCAGAAAGTGTTTTAGCTGTAATGCAATTTTCTGTCAAAAGGAAGTTTTATATTTTAACAGTTTATATTATTATTTAAACTATCTTAAAAATAATAATAAACTATCTATAATGAATTATAAATTGTTGCTCCTGCATTGTTATCTGTATTTCATAAAATAAAGTATTTTTAAATAGGACATGCTTTAATAGCAAATTGAAATGGAAGTTATACCGCTCCTGTTTACTTACAGTACTAGTCAATACATTAAAGTGTTATTTCTTAACATTGAAACAAAAATTAGTAAACAAAAAGTCAACTAAAACAATATTTACAGCTCATTCTATAAAACAACATCTATTCCACCTTAAAAGAATCACTATACTTACATTAATTAAGGAATATATATTAATTAATCAAGTAATAATTACTTATATAACATATTACTAATTATGTAAGGCATTATTAAAAAAGTAGGTAGCAAAATTATAATACAGCTATTCAGGTAGAGATAACTATCACAGATAATCTAAATATAATATGTCAAAACATTTATACATATATATGTATTTATAAAATTACTATTTACAACTAAGCTAGTTACAGAAATCTTTGGACATTTTAACACATTTGGACGTTCTCTGTTAAATTTTGGGCTCTGAGACTATTTTATCTAGAAAAGGGGTTTAATTTTCTTAAAAAAGGAATATTACCTAAAGAAAATGTGTTGTAAGTAACATATTTTGTAAGCGTAAGTTTACAAATTTTTATTGGAAATTCACCTGGAATTCTCCATTACTTACTGGCAAAAATCGTTTATATTACTTACATATTTCAATGATTAAACACTAATGATTGAGATTAAGTGAGAAGGCATAATTTATAGTTAAAAACAGTTTATGTATGCAAACCCGTTAGTTATTAGCGGAACTTCTAAGACAAATATCGTTAAAATTTACAGATTATCATTAACACTTTAATATAAGTATGCCTCAAGTGTTCATAACCTCTTTTCACAGTAAGTTGTAGAGTTTGTAACAGTCATGAAAAAGTGATATGAGATGTAAGTGGTAGTAATATGTATTTGAGGGTTGTAGGGTAAATTCAAATCATGTATATGAGTTTAGAGTGCTAGACGAATATATGTTAAATTTAATTTAAGGTCTGGATGGAGATTTTAAAACAATACTACTAATTGGAAAACTGAATATTTATTTGTTTATTCTTATTTCATATTTGTGACAATGTGGGCAAATATGGATTTTGAATGAGTGTGTTCAAGCAAATGTGTGACTGGTTTAGTTTTGTATGTAAGTTCTTATTTATTCTACAATTCCTATCATTCAACAATATATTAATTGTTCCTTCTTAAACTGTGATACAAATGTTTTTCAAAGTCTGAATTATGTGCTATCAAATTTGAAAAGCACACAAACCCATTTTTTGATATTTAAAAATATTATATCTTAATAAACTTGTTTACACCAATGTAATTTATTCAGGATAGCCCACATTTATAGTTTGGGTTAATTTCGGTGTAATTTGTAAATTTTATAAATCTCTACACATTTTAGGAAACAGATTTTATTGCAGCCTACATTTTATATTTCAGTATGGTGAAATAAGATAGCAAACTTTAGGATCTACTTATTCACGACGGATTTTACCATGAAGCACCTTATTTTATAGGTTATGAACGAATAATTAATTAATTTATGTACAATTCTTTGGGCATTCTGGTGTGTTGGTTTGTTCTAGTTCTGAACACGGTGAAGGTTCCTCTGTTCTGACCGGCTCTTCACTATGGTGGTCTCCTACATCGATCTGTTCTTCATCATCACTATTATCGTCTTCTTTGACTTCCTCTTCTTCAACAGTCTCTTGTTTAATCTCTTTTTTAACTTCTGTCTCAATTGAATGGTCACCCTCGGAGCTGTGTTGTTTTTGCATATGTGACTGAAGATCTGCCAAATTCTCATATTCCTTACTGCAATGATTACATTTATGAATATCACATTTTCTTGATCTTGCTTTCATGTCTGGTGATTCCATTGTGCTTGTTGATGATACTGGGGAGGGGTTGAGTGATTCCATTTTGGGCCTGAAGGGGTAGTACGGTGGAACCTGAAACAGCACAGTGTTAAAATATTTTAAGTTATTATAAAAGTAGTGATAGGACATCAGCAAACTCACCTAAGAGGACAAATCTGTTACACTGGTCTTATTATATCTGTAAGTTGGCAACCGTTGCAATTTGAACTGAGAGAGAGCAGTAGAGGGACAGGGAGCTGTGTAGTACCCTGCATAAGTAACATTCACCTGCTATGACTGACTTTGATGGCATCTGACCTTTTATGAACAATTGTTCACTTCCTTGTCTGCTTCCTCAGTGCTTCTTCCTAGAAGAATAGCTCGACATTGATGTTGAGGGGTGAAAGGTTGACTGTGAGTTTTAGTTTTATTTCCCTACTATAGTTTACATACCAGTCTTAATACAACTGTGATTAAATGTATATAACATTTACATATCTAGTAAATATAAACAGAATTTTGTAAATAATTTGTAGTGCACATTGCTTAAAATCATATTAATGCTGAATTATGTTGTGTTTATGGTTATTTTTGTAAAGTATGCAACTGTTCGAAATCCTAACCTTCATTAATCTATTGAATTTAATTTGTCCCGGATAGTTTTTATTGGTTATTTACTGTATCTAATTAGTGTTTTAATTGATTAATCAATCTTTAATCTGTATCACTGTAATTTATATTTAAACAGTTTATCAGATGTTATGTAAGATCAGATGTCATGATAACAGTATTTCAACAAAATACAAATTACAGTAAAAATAAAAACTTCTTAAAGTATGCACCCAAACTATCAATTTCAAACTGTGCATTTGTGTTTATTCTCTACTTTTAAAATCAATTTTGATAAATAATTATATAAAACTATGAGCATGTGAATCTGGAAAAAGCACTATAATTGATATGACCAAGACAAAACCTGACAAGCCAAATCATCAAAGTTCTAATAGACGGCCTATTGATAAGGTGACGCTCCTACATGATTGTGATTGGCCATCACTCCCACTGCTCAGCTCAGTAGTGATGTATGTAAAACTTATAGAAATAATGCGCCAAGTATAACATAGACAAACACAGTACTATTACTTTATATGTATGGGTACGAGGTGGGTCTATACCTCTTTATGTTTATGGTTTGTGGATAATAACACTTACTGTACATCTAAAGATGGCTGGTAAATAACACTATCTATGGATGTCAGGGTGGGTCAATACCACTATTACTGGATTGGTAAATAACATAGTATTTCAATGGAGGGCTGGGTGGGTGGGTTTGAGTGACAAAGTTTTAATAGTTACTGGCACCTTATTAGGCAAGAAGCCAGTTTTCCTTTGCATTCATCAAAAGGACGAGTTATGATTTTACTAGCACATCCATATACAAATAACAAATAAACAAAAATATATTCCGTACCATCTCCTTGTTTTCAAAATATGTCAATGATAACTTCATATTGGATAAAATAAAATACAACAGAATATATTGGATTATTGGTGGGTACTGATCCACTCATCCACCTATACACGTACAATGCTACTACCAATACCACTGTGTGCATGGGTGGGTCACTACCACTGTGTGCATGTAAGGGTGGGCAGGTGGGTCAATGCCACTGTACGTGTATGGGTAAGCGGGTGGGTAGCAGGTTACAAAACTTCACCCGCTCATATCAGGTTACAAAAGTTCAAATAAGCACTCCAACAAGAAGACAATTCATGCCACATGCTACTGATCTCCAATTCAAATTTTTACTGTAAACCGATTGGTCTTAATCACCCAATTAAATGTCCTCAGCACTCAAAAAACAAGGTTGTCGTAACGCAGGCTTTTTCTGATGATAAATGACACACCTGCTAAAACTAAAGAAAAACCTTGAAAAGATAATTAAGAAAATAAGTTTCTCAAATATTTACTGACATAAATCTGTCCGGAAACAATTTTATCTAACAATAAAAACCCCCTTCTAGTAATACAGAACAATAATAGAATCATTTATAAATATATCGAAATATACTGAGCAGGTTTGATGGCCAAGCAATCTAAGACATCTGAGCGGAGTTAGAGAGAGGGCAGGTTTAAAGCCTGAGCTTCATTACAAATACTTATTAGTAATGTTCACCTTCTACTCTATTACTTCTTCACATCACTTTCTGAATAAGTCTCCTCACAGATCAATAGACTAAGATGGACTCCTCCAAAAAAGTAATATGGCCTTTCATTAACTAATACTGACCTTTCCTCTATCTTCCAAACTGTCCTTCTCCAAATGAGTAAAGCTGTGATTGTCCAGCTCAGCACGAAAGAAGAAGCGCTGTGAGCAGTGTGGGCAATCGTATGGTCGAGCAGCCAGCCCGTGCTCCAGCATGTGAGCCTGAAGACCTTGAGCTGCAGTGAACACAGCGCTACAAATGTAGCAGGTGAAGGTAGGGCAGCCAGCAAATGTGTGTTCAATTAGATGAGTTTGTAGCTGTAGAGGGGAATTGAGGACTCTCAAACACAGTCGGCATTCCAGCCCCGAACTTCCCTCTGTCATGAGGTGTGTTGCTATGTGCAGTTGGATTTCCTTCTCAGTCTCAAAGCTTACCTTCAATTAAAAACAATAATTACCTTAAAAAATTCAATCAATTTTACTATCTTACATGCTATATTTCCATAGTCACTGCTTTCTTCAAACTCTTTCCACATCCATATAAAACTTAGAAATGTTTGCCAGCTTTATGATTGTATTCCAACTGACCATCTTCAGGGATGGTTGTTCTGGGAGAAAGTGCCAGCTGCGCAGGGTATAAATACAAAATAGACTAGTGATATACAGGGTGTTATATAACCTGCTTTGCTGGTGCTACCCTCCAGTGAACAGTCAGCCCTGATTATGGTCGTAGAAAGTAATCGAAACGTTGACAAAAGAACCTGAAGACAATCTATGTCAAGAATTTGATTCATTATTGTGCGTAGAGTTAACTAAAGTGCTAAATAATGTAACTGTAGAAAGTAATTCCAAATTTAATTATGAATGGTCATATTTAGTTCTGTTTATTAACCTGATAACAATCTTAGTAGATCTGATAACAATCTTGGTAGATTATGTTGAAGGCCTCTTGGCTAAAAATTATTCCAAAGGGAAGAGTGAGAAATCATAGTTTGGAAGGCAAACATATAACATAAGCATTTTAAAATGTTTCTTATCATAGGTATGTACCATGGACATGATTGTTAAGTAACTTTACAGTACGGTTGCGGTAGTCCGAACTCACAGTAATCCGAAAGAACCTCCCAGCCACTTGCGAACAGCTGTTTTCATTACATGTCTCAACTTATTATTTTTGGATACAGATAGTAACTAACACTGACAGTATTGTTGTAATACAGAGTTCAATTACTCATCAAAATTTCAAATAGACGTAAACACCCAACTTTAAAATTACACATTACTTTTATAATTAGGTAAAATTTAACAAGTTCAAATTGTTTGATTTTTACTTGCTGTAGGAAAACCATTTTAAAAGACGCAAACAATTCCTGATAAGTGAAGTTGGAAGTTTTAACATATACGACCGTAAATAGTTAGATTTTTCATTACTGTCCGTGTCTAGCTTATTATTATGTTTATAAAATATTATAGTTTAATTTATTATTTCATTAAATAGTGATTTTATGAAATAACTAGCTGGTACCCGTGCTTCGCAACGGTGAATAGTAGTAAATTTCTTTGTTACTGAATGTATGTAGGCTTACAAAACACATAGTATATAATCAAACAGCATAAATTAAGAGCATATAATACAAAATCATAGAATCAGAAAAGTGTCAACAATGATGTATGAATAGTATATGCTTTTGATAACAATGTCTCTCTTCTCGAAGTTTTGGCCAACAATGACCACTGCAATTTCTCTATTCGTGGGGGCATTATATCGACCTCTGTGCTCTCCAGAAGGCTTTTTATCGGCTTTAATTAACACTTGGAAATCCTTCTGGTCCTGAGGAATAGAATCAACTGCAACTTTAAAATCTAGTATATATTTGTTGTGTTCATGGAGCAGTTTTTGCAGTTGGGTTACCAGTTCAGCATTGACACCATTGTATATACCACAGCGTATGTCTCTCTCGGTGTCATCATCACCAACAAAATAAATCTGGAGAAATGATGGCTGCTGTTGAGGTTCTGGCAACAGGCACCCTATTCTGTGATATACCTGCCCTTGCACCTTAAATGTTGGCATAAAGTTACCTTCCTTTACATCTTTGCCTCCAAATGATGTCATTTGGAAGCATCCATTGTATTTTCGGGCAGAAGAAAGAAAATGCTCCGCCATTGGATGATGATGAGTGAGGAGACTGTGTAAGGGCTCAGGATAGGGCTCAACGGACGGGAGCTGGACTTTTCCGTTTTTGCAGCACATTCCAGGTGCCTCATCGTTCCACTTAAGCGCAGAGCACCATACACAGGGAGATCTAGATCTGAGAGTAACAACCTTGTCGTTAGAATAATTAGTCTGAAGGTCATATTCAAACCCGCTCATTGACTTATTAGTCCAAGGCTTAGCTGCATACTTTTCAACTGCCTTTCTGTGTACATCGGGATTATTAGCTGCATACTTTTCAGCTGCCTTTCTATTTATATCAGGGTTATTAGCTGCATACTTTTTAACTGACTTTCTATTTACAATAAGGTTCTTTTTTACATAATTTTTATTAGCTTCCTTTAATTGTTTTGATCTTATTGAATTTGAAAATCTTCTTCTACGTTTTTGTCCTCTTCGCCCTGTATCAGGTGTTGAAGATGTAAAAGTTTCGTCGGGCTGTGGCACAAAGCACGAAGAATTCGGATTACATTCAATTGGATCATTGATGGTCGGTTGTTGATGATCAATTCCATTGTCGGACTGTTGTGCCAACGGAATCAAAACGTCATAGTGGCCATGTCTGTGATGCCCCGTGAACCGAACTCGGTTGATTCCTTGAATGGCCTCCCCAAATTCAGCACGAAGGATGCCATGGTAATTATGCACTTTCTTGCCACCAAACAAATTTGGAACATTTTGCTTGAAATGGGTCTAGAATTGGCTGTATTTTCACGAGATATGCTTTTTATTCCGCGGAAATAACGTATTTTACCGAAAAATTCGAAAAAACCAATGTCACAACTTTTAGTATTTTTGTCATATTTCCGTTAATTTAAATGGTATTTTAATCATCTTTTTTTATTTTGATGTGTTTTTTTGCGCTGAATACAAATTTGAAAACTATTTTGGTCTATTACAAATATTTCTCGAGAAATAACGGAAAAACTACTGTTGCGGCGGATCGCGATTAGCGGCCATTACGCGATCATTATATACAACAACTATTAATCACAAAAACCGAATTCTCATATATTCCTGCCGGAGTGACGGCCGGCAGGCCGTCACGGAGGCCAAACGCCCGAATTTAACGCAAATTACGAATTTTTGTTGAGAAAATAAGACAATTAGGATAAGTTAGGTTATGTTTGGTTATGTCAACAAAAATGCATTTTTCGAGCTGAAAAAATAATTTTACTACAAAACCAGTTATATATTTGTGTTCAGCATAAAAAAAACACGAGAAATGAAAAAAAAAATTTGTCGAAAAATAACGATTTTTAAAAAAGTTGTTTTTTTCATTATTAGATAAAAATCTAGTTTTTCGATTTTTCGGTGAAAAACGAGTTTTCCGCGGATGAAATCAAACTCCTCAAGAGATATAAACTCATTTTTCTTCACTTTATTAACATGAAATCGTATTTTCAGAGGTGGCAAGAAAGTGCATAATTACCGATGCCATTTTGGAATACCTCTAATTTAAATGGGAATATCTCCCCAGCCGCCTTAAGCTCGCAAGTATTTCCAAAGGTGTATGGCCGGGACATTTCAGCAATGTACTCCAGTCTGTTAATATATGGGACTCCAGATGCATCCTCAGTGAATTCCTGTAGCCTCTACCAATTTATAGATACATGATTTACAATGTCGGCCCGTATTTGTGCATACCTTGATAAATCCCCGTAGATCAGAAATGCCAACGAAAAGAATAGGCAAGCGCCATCACCGGGCATCTTAACCAATCGGTGCGGAACCTGTACTCCATTAATGGAAACTATTTCTTCACTCATCTTCACTCATTAAACAGTTTTTGTTCAAAGTTTTAATTCTAAAAACAAACATCATACTGATACTACACTTTCCGAACATAACCAAACAGAAACCTTGCACATTCACAACAACATTCAAATCTCAGCTGTACGTAACATAATATAATAACTTTACAGATGATTACTAAAATTTAATTCACATGAACCTGCATTTAGAAAATTTCCTTTATTATTATTATTTGTGTTATGCCCTTGAAGAGCGCATTTAGACTAAACTTCATGTCCCTTTTCTTGCTGTCTCTTCTTTCCGTGCTGCCCAAACGTCCCTCATTCGTGCACTGTGTTTTTGTTTTCTTTCTTCGGTCCACTTTACACACTCTCTCTCCTTCCTTTTCTCTGTCTTCTTGTTCGCCCAGTATTCCTTCATCCTCTGGCTATGTTCTCGTCGTCTTTGTTCAGTCCATTGTGTTTTTTTGCTGTGCGGTGCCTCTTGTAGTATGTTTTTCTTGATCAGATTCCTCAGAAGTGTTCTATTTTGTGTTGTTTCCTGTGTGATGTTAAGTTGTCCCATATCGCTTTTTACCTCGTTCATCCATTTGTTGTCTTCCCTTGTGCTAACCCAGTCGAAAATCTGTCTTGTTAACCTATGTGGTTCCATTCTGCTAAGGTGTCCGTAGAACTGTAGTCTTCGTTTCCTGATTTTGTCTGTTATTTTCTCTGTGTGTTCGTATAATTCTTTAGTTGGTCTTTTTATCCATACTCCGTCTTTTTGTGTGGCCCCAAATATTTTCCTAAGTATCTTCCGTTCAGTCTTCTCTATTTGTTTGATTCCTGTCTGGCCTTGTATTATTGTGGTTTCTGCTGCGTACAGTGCTTCCGGGAGTACCACTGTGTCGTAGTGTCGAAGTTTGGCTTTTTGTGAAATAGCTTTTTTATTGTAGTGGCTCCATGTTAATTTGTAGGCCCTCTCCAGTTTCATTCTTCTCTCTTCATTCGAGACCTTATTCCTTCCTGTTATCTGTAGTGTTTCTCCTAGGTATTTAAAGTTGTTTGTTCTGTGTATTGTTCCGTATTTTGTGTGTAATGTTGGGATCTTAAGGTTGCTCATGAACTGGGTTTTCTCGTAAGAGATCTGTAGTCCAGTCTTGGCTGCAATTTTGTGTAGCTCCTCTATAGCTCTTATTGTGTCACTTTCTTGCACTGTTACGATAGCTAGGTCGTCTGCGAACGCTAAGCACTTTACTCTTACTTTTCCCAACAATACTCCTTTCTGTGTTTTCTCCCATTCCTTCACTATCTTGTCCAATACTATGTTAAACAGCATTGGTGAGATGCCGTCACCCTGTCTGACTCCTGTTCTTATTTCAAAGTGTTCTGAGAGCTCTCCACAAAACTTCACTTTCGATGTCGTGTTTGTTAGTGTCTGTTGAATTAAGGTTAGTGTCTTTCTGTCTACTCTGTATTCTTTTAGGATTTTAAAGAGGGTTTCTCTGTCAATTGAGTCATATGCCTTCTTGAAGTCGACGAAGGTTATGGTTATGTTCTGTTTGTGTTGCAGTATAATCTTAAGGTTCCATATCTGTTCAGCGCACGACCTGTGTTTGCGGAACCCTGCCTGGTATTCACCAATTAGGTGGTCTGTTTGGTTCTCTAATCTGTTTAGTAGTGCTTTGGAGAGTATCTTGTACGTGACTGGTAACAGTGAGATGCCTCTATAGTTGTTTGGGTCTGACTTGTCTCCTTTCTTGTGTAGGGGGTGTATCAGTGCTGTGCACCATTCCCTCGGTATCTTTTCTGTTTCCCATATCTGCTTCATGATGTTGTGAATGCTTTTTGAAAGATTTTGATCTTTTAGCTTCCAGAATTCCGCAATGACGCCGTCTTCTCCTGGTGCTCTGTTGTTTTTAAGATTCTTGATGATTTCCCTTACTTCTTCTATCGATGGTGGTTCACTGTCCGGATTCGATTCTGGTTCTTCTATGTCCAATTTTTCTGATGGTGATTCAGTATTTAAAAGTTTCTCAAAGTACTTCGCCAAGATGTTACAGTTGTTCTTGGTGTTGGTCTCCAGTGTCCCGTCTGTCCTCCTAAAGCAGAGGTTAGGTGCCTGGTATTTCATCATGTTTTCCCTGAACGTCCTATAGAAGTTCCTTGTGTTGTTCTTTGTGAAGTCCGCTTCTATCTCGTCTAGTTTCTGTTTGTCGTGATTTCTTTTCTCTTTACGGATAATTTTGCTCGTCTGTTTCTGTGTTTTGAGGAATTCCTGCCAATTTTCTGATGTCCTGTTACTATTGAACTTCTTCCATGAGTTGATCCGTACTTCAATTGCTTCATCACAAGTGTGGTTCCACCAGCGGTGTTTTCTGGTTCTCGGTGCAACTGCTAGTTTCATGGCCTCTTTGACTTTTCCTGATAACTGTTCCCAGTTCTGGAGGTTTCCTGCCTTAATCTTCTCTAATATTTGATTTTGGTTGCGGATTAGGTACTCCGGGTCTGGTCTGATGATCTTGGTTTTCCGTTGTTTTCTCTTTGGGATTAGGCATATCTTTATCTGTAACAGGTGGTGGTCTGAATCGAAGAAGCCCTTTCGTGTGATTATGTTCTGAACCTCTCTCTGTACCTCTCTTTGTATTATAACGTGGTCAATCTGTATCTCTCTCTTCCCACTTGGGAATTTCCATGTGGTTAATTTACGTGGGGGCTTTTTGAAGTTCGTTGACATGATTTTGAGGTTATGGTTCCTACAGAACTCTATCAGGTGTCTTCCGTTTACATTTGTGTGACGATGTGGTGTGTATTTTCCCGTGATAGGTCTATACTCCTGTTCTTTTCCCAGTTTTGCGTTGAAGTCACCTAGTATAATTTTCGTTCGGTGTGTCGGTATTCTCCTGATTGTCTCCTCCATTACCGTCCAGAAGTCCTCGATGGTTTCTGGGTCCTTCCTGTTGTGGTCATTTGTTGGTGCATGTGCGTTTATAATCGTGTATGCCCTGTTTGTTGACTTAATTGTCAGTGTACTAATTCTTTCGTTGGGTGATGTGAAGTCTATTACTGCATCTGTGACTGTCCTGTGAACTGCAAATCCTGTACCGAAGAGCCTGAGATTCTTCCTCTGTATCGATGGTTTTCCCTTGTATATCCTGTAGTTTTCCGTGTTGAAATGGTCTTCGTCTGTGAATCTTGTCTCTTGTAATGCACAAATCTTAATCTTGAACCTGTCTAGAGTGTCAGTGAGTTGTTTCATCTTGCCTGTCTTGAGTAGTGTATTCACATTGAGAGTCCCAATGTAGTGTTTCTGTTTTGTCTTGAGGGAGTTTGAGAAGCTCCGATTCTTCTCATGATGTCTGCGAGCCTCCGGAATCCGATGCTCATAGTTATCCCTGTCTATTGACTGGGGTTCGGGGTAGTGAGGCTTTTCTCGTTGTACCATCATGATGTTTAGTAGTTGGGTTTTTGGCGTTGCCGCCGAATACAACCTGATTGTCCAGATCAGGAGGTTGACCAGATGTTTCAGTCCAACTGCCGAAAAGCTGTGGCAGTTTCGTTCGCTTTAGTTTCCTCAGTATTCCCTGAGTACTTATCCCTCAAACCACTTTAAATTTTAAATTAAATAAATTTCCTTTATTATATTTATGATTTTAATTTTAGTAATAGTAAACACATGTGTTTTATATTACAGATGGTATTTGTTTACATTTATAATACATTGTGTAAATGGCAATTTTTATTTTCTAAATTATTATAAAAAGGAATAAAATATCTTAAAACCGTTTCTTAGCAAGCACCTACGACCTAAAAGTAACTCACATACCAAATTTCAGCATTGTAGGTGCTATAGTTATTGAGAATTCGTGATGAGTGAGTGAGTCAATTTGGCTTATATAGATATAGATTAGAGTTTTCCTCAAAACGTTGATAGTTAGAACAATTTAACAGTTGGAACAGGCCCATGCAAACAAATATTTAGATTACCGCGACCGTTCTGTATTTAGATGTTAAAATTGTTATAATTATTGATATTGTTGGCGGAGCAAGCTAAATCGGTTCCAATACATTCTTAATTCCTGTTGAGCAAGGGTTGATGTTGGAATAAATATTTCCCTGAAACTTTGTTGTATAAAAAGATATTTAAATGTATTGTTGATCAAGCTTAATGATAAAAATGTTATTTTACCAAGAAATAACTGCATATAAACTTATTCCGTTCTTCTGAATTGGGCTACTCTGGGTAAAGGTAAAATATTGCCGGTACATTGAAGAAAAAAAGCTTTATTTTCTGAACCAAGTTAAGTGGGATAATGAATGTAACATATTATACGCTGTTCTCTGCAGTAGGCCTTACAAAGGAAAAAAAAACTAGTTGTAGATTTAAGTTAGGAAAAAAGTGTAATTTGCAAACAGAAGTAACTACTTTTTAAATGAGTCAACACAAAAATTAAAAACCATAGGTACTTAAAATACTCATTGAATGAATAATAATGACTTATGAGTACTTTTAGAGAGCAAACAAGCATCGGAATTAAAGCAACAGTATCCATAAGAATCATCAGTACACGTGAGGGGTGATAATAATCCTAAGATCATACTAATATTAATAGAATATTCTTATATTAATTGAGGGAACTTCAACTGTATTGTTAGAAGTTGAAAACGGTTATATCAATTAAGTGAAGAGGTATATTGATCCAACCTTTTCAAAAAAATGTATTAAGCTAAGAATATACATTTACATATGTATATTCTTAGGTAAATACATAATAAAATTAATTTTGAATGTCTAATTCTAGAAATAAACATAAAAGTAAGCACACAGACTGCATACTATGTTTATTTCATTGTTGATGTAAATAATAAATAATGGTACAAATATTTAACTTATTAACTATGGTATTTTTGTAATTTTAAGAATGGAGAAACACCCATCTACAAGCACATTGTATTTACCTGGCACTTGATGCATTGAAAAGCTTTCCTATGCACCGAAGCAATATGAGCCTCCAAAGCTGGTCCAGTCTCGAATTTGAGCTGACACTCGACACAGCGAGATGGTGAAGTTTTCCCACTACCATGACGGCGGATACACTCCTTGCAGACCCCACCTGCAAGGTCTCGTCGATCATATGCCTGTAGGCACATGGAGCATGGTGACATGTCTATGGGAGTGAGATGAAACCGGGCATGAATCCTTGCCTCCATGTCTGAGACTAATGTCTGTCGACAAATTACACATCCGGTGGGCAACACAAGCTGGTTGGTAGGACTGCCATTGCCTCCAGGTGAACTGATGCTGTGTTGGCGCAGGTGTTGGTAGAACTGGTCTTCGTTTGTAATAGCTGCCTTGCACTGGGTGCATGATGTTCCGTTGATTACCTAAACATGGCAGACATGTTTGGTCTTAAATTCTATCAAACAAAATACTTTTAATTTTTATTTTATACGGTTTTGTTAAACAATTGTGAACTGTGCAATAAGATCTTACTATTTTCTTTAACTTAATAAGTAAAATACACTTTTAAAAAACTGAATTACATATAAGTAATCAGCAAAATAAGGACAAATACTGGATGTTTCACAAAATTTGACAGGAAAAACAGGCTCAACTTATATGTCTTGTCTAATGTTTTGTCTGCCTTAAAATCAGAGGAAAAATACAAAATAAAAACAAAAATAGACAAAAAACATAAATTAGACATGATATTTGTATGATACATGAATACATCTTCAGGTTTTGAAAAAAATCTTCAGCATTTCAAAATAGCTTCTATTATCTCTAATTATCTCTAATTATCTTGAGAGAAGCTTTAAATAAAAGTTCCAATGCAAAATCTATAAAGTATATATTTAGCTTGTATTTTTATGTTAATTTTGACTATACCTTGCAATGGGTGAGTTTGTGCTCAGCTAAAATGGCTGCAGAAGCACACATTTCATCGCAGATGTTGCACTTGTGTTTGCCTTGAGAGACACAGCCTTGTGAATGGCTCTTCATATGGTTTTCCAAATCAGAGCGGGATTTACAGTTCTCGCTGCAGTATGCACAGTTCAGGCTTAACTGCAATGTTTCAACAATTTAAATTAAATTATTATTTCAGGTAAAACAAAATATTATACAACAAAGGTCAAAGCAACATGTAAACTTGCATTAGATTTATGTTCAAATCAGGCAGTTCATTTGAAAAGCAGGTCTATGGGTTGATAAGGTGATTCATTAACGACAACTGAAAAACATATTTTGTGAGATCAGTAAGGAACTGGTTGAGTTATTGCATGAACTTGACAGTTGATGATTTTGTTCATAAAGCAATGGTGTAATGTAACAGGTACCATGCAGTCCTGCAATACAAGGCATGGGGCCTGGAAAGATAGCACAGAGAAGGAAGAAACAGAGGTCGCTTTCCTACGGCCACAGTAACTGCCTCAATGGCAGTTAGAATGTAGACCGGAAGACAGCATTTTTCAAAACGGACTAGAGTGGGACAAAGGTCTTGCCCTCTTCACCAGGATCTGCTGTCGATTGTTTGGAGTGAATGTGAAATAGATTTGATATTTGAGTGGGAGTTTGGAGATAATGAAGCAAGGCGTGCGGAGGTGATAGAATAGGGAGGAACTGATAATGGTGCTGCCGTTTATTTAGGAACTGACTGGAGTTCTCTAGTCCCGTTTGCCAAGGCAAATAGAAAACTAACTACTTAACACACATTCAGCACACCATTACATGACCCTGTGAACATGTTAAACTCTGAAGATTTTGTTTGTTTGTAAGGTCTATTGTTTTTAAAATGAATGTACTAGATAAATATGACATTTTTCATTTTATAATCAATTCAGCTTTGATGTGTAAAAGTGTAATATTTATTACCTTTGAAAATTGTGAAGGCACTTTCAAAGGAAAACTTTTTTTACAAAACCCAATATCTATATTTAAATACAAATGTTCATCACGTTGTTGTCTTGCTAACATATGAAAATTAGCAAGAAAGTAGTGCTTACTGAAATAATTACAAATCCTACAATCTACATATTTCAAAAGGAACTATTTTTCCAAAATTAAAGAGAAATACCTTCCCAGTGGAGGAGCCTTTGATGTGATGAACAAGTTTACGGTGGGCCGCTAGTTCAGCCTCACTTGCAAAGTCATTCCTCTCACAAATTTCACAAGCACTGACAATATTGTTGTTCGCTGAATCTTGTTTCTTGTTGGTCTCTGAGATATTTCCATTAGTCCGACTCAGGCTGTTGGTGTGGTTTGAAGAAGGAGTTTTATTTCCTCCCTTCATTGATCGTGGACTTTCCATCTCTTCCACACCATTTAAAACCTAAAATGTTATAAAATCTGTTATATTATTATAATCATAGATTTAGGTTATGTTGAAGGAAAATAATGACTATTCATATTTCTTTTACTACACCAGAAAAAACTTGGCAGGTAGTGAATTTAAAAAAAATTGAACATACAGGTAAAAGCAATGACTGAAGTTTGAGTGGTCTGATTGAGTCCATAAGTGAACAAGAATAAAACCTCTGTATTTCAATAATTAATATTTGGAAACATTTTTTAAGGCTAATAAAAATAGGTAATATATGTTCAATAAAATATATAAACATTTCAGTATGACTAGAGTATTAGATAGGCTAATTAGTGTCTTAGAGAATGGTAGTTATTTCAATATTTCTGTTTTGTTCATTAGTCTTTGTTACTGTTGGCTATTATTATTTAACATTGTTTGCTACTTTGTTATTGTTAGATTCAATTTATTTCCTTGATATATCAGTTTATTTTTCTTTTACTTTCTTCCTTCTCTTTTTTTAATAGATATTTATAATTCTTTTTAATTTTTAATTCGAGGCATTTAGTCTTAGTAAATGTTCCTGCCTTGCTATTATATTGTTATCTATACCTATAAAAGGGAAATACCACTGACTTATTCACTCATGGCTGTAACTAAAAAAGTACTAAGCCTACGAGGCTGATATTTTGTAGAGTCAAAGATCTTATGTTGTAGATGTGCAATAAGAAAGAAGGAACTTAAAAAAATCTTAGTAAATCGAAGATGGCAGCCTTTTTAGTGCCAAACATTTTAAATGCCAAAAACAGTGTTTCTCTAATTGGACTGTAGCGGCTAAATGAACAGTTCTACAACAAAACTAACACCATTTTCTGTGCCTGATTATAAAAGATCTACAACTTTGGCCCTATGACTTTGTACTCTATCTTTCCTCCTTCATCCTTAAGTAGAGCTAGATTTTAAATTTGTGCATGTAAGTCAAATTGGTTAATTTACGGCATCTAAGAGTAGACACAGATTTGTCTAGACTGTGGAACTTTGTTATCTAGGAGAACATACAATGGGAAAATATACAATTTAATCTGAACACATGTATAGTCAGGTCATAGGACATGGCTAAAAATGGCGAGAAACACAATATTTTATTGATTCAGAGTCAAATATAGTACTTTGTGCCCTCTAAAAGTAGATTTACAGATTTCTCTAGACTTTGAAACTTTTTAAGAGAACAAACTGATTTTAATCAAAAAATTTACAATTTAATTTTACCAATTGAATAGCCAGTCACAGGACATGGCGAGAAACCTGATATTTCACTGTTTCAGAGTAAACTACAGTAATTTGTGCCCTGAAAAAGTAGACTTACAGATTTGTCTAGACTTTGAAACCAAGGGACTTTTAGGTATATATAAACATAAAAGTCATTTACCACTCATAATTTCTCCAAAACTATGTCCGATTGACATTAAATGTTGTATATAGGTTTATGTCCCAAATTCCTGGCCTTCAAAATTCCCATGGTATTCTTATGGAGCTATATTAATTAATTTGATTAACAGCTGTTAAATAAAAACAAATTCAATAAAATTATGGTAGGCTAAACTTTTCAAATTAAAAATAATTGTGTACATTAGTAAATTATACATAACATTGGCTGTTCTAAATTCGATATAAATTGGATACTATGTAAATTGAAAGCTTGCTACACATTTGATAGTATAATCAAACTCAATATTATGACCAGTGAAGCGGGCAGGTACGGCTAGTTATTAACTGTAAGCACTATTACTTTACTGTATTATCATATCACCATCATTAAATTGAATTGTAATAACTTGTAAAAATGGTGTTTACAATTGATAAATAAATAAATTAATCACTATAATATTTTATTCAAACTACTTACAGAACACATAAAGGGTGAACTGTCATTCTTAGTGTTTTTCTTAACAATAGTTGTATTTCAAATTGTTATTCTATGTTAATTGTTGAGAATTCTTAGTAAACTTAGACTGGATGAATTCTTAAATTTATAAGATATTTTAAAAGCCTTTTTTTATAACCATAATGCAACATTGGCGGACATAATTTATTTACTGAAAACTGATATTTATCTCACATTTGGAAACTGTTAAGTGAGTTTACTCACTATCATGGCATCAGAAAAAACAATGAATCATGCAAAAAAATAACCCAGGTCCTGATGCGACTGTTGAGATAAAAAGTAAAAAATTACGTTGGATGGGGACATGTTGTTCGTAGAGAAAAAGGCAAGATTATAAAATAAGTTTTGGAGGGGATACCAGCAGGAGTTAGACCACTGGCTGAACTGAGAGTGCATTGGACACACCAAAAGGAGAGGGAAAGGTTAGAGCTACCCTGGAAGTGGTTGAAGATAAAAGATGGAGAGACATTATTGGCAAGGCCAAAAACCACTTGGGTTTCAAGTGACTACATGAGTAAGAGTAAGTAATTTTCACGTCACTAATTAAAATATAAGTAAAAAATGTTGCTAAGATTAATCCTAGTGCTGACCTGTGCTGAATGATGGGTCTGTAGATGTTTATCGAGAAGGAACTCTATGTGAAAGGACTCTTGGCATAGATGGCAGTGGAACTGCTTGGTATGAACAGGCAAATGAAGCTGCATCTCCAACTCGGAGGGAAAACTCAGACGGCAGAACAGACACCGGAACATCTGTGGCGACTGGAACACAAAATGTCTTTATCTACAAGTATTCGTTTACATTCATGTTACAAAATAATAAGATCCTGTAAAGTTGTTATTTGAAAGTTATTAATTGGCATTAGGTCATTTATAATTGGTCAAGTTGTTTGACATTTTAAGTTTAGTAAAAACAAACACAACATTTAGACAGGAATAAAACTCCTATCATCTTCAGGTGTACCTTAGCCTTCAGGTTAAGTGGAAGAAGGGACTTCAGGTTAAGTGGAAGAAGGGACTTTCTAGTCCCAACTTCGCCTGGTTAAATAAAGACGTTTTTCATTTCATTTCATTAGCCTATACTATGAACTTGTTTTTCCTCTAAATCAACTCGTATCAAGTAGGAAACTCTTGAACACCCCATACTCTAAGCAAAACCTTAAGCATGTAAGACTTATGTCCATTGATATGGTTCAATTTAGGGGGAACATTGTATAAAATGTAGGCTAAGGTAGTAAGTAACAGGGGAAACGAAATATGTTTATATAACTGACGAACCATTATATAGGTCTCTAAAACATCGTCGAAACAATTTCAATCCATGGTTAAAAGTTCTGTGATTATTTTCATAAATTCTTTGACTGTGGTTGGACGTAGACTTTTATTTAATTTATTCATTTGTATTTCAGATACCAGAGAGTGTAGAGTATGAATTGACAATTAAATTGAGATGTTATATTCACAATAGTTCTCAATTTAATTGTCAATTCATACTCTACACTCTCTGGTATCTGAAATACAAATGAATAAATTAAATTAAAGTCTACGTTCAACCACAGTCAAAGAATTTATGACCTTGAAAATAATCACAGAACTTTTAACCATGGATTGAAATTGTTTCGACGATGTTCTTGGCTAGCATTCCTTACTAATTAAGGTCCTCTGACCTTTAGAACCTTTATTAACACATAACAGCCAGATTAACACTCTCGTATAAGACCATAATGTTGAGATCTTTGGTAGAGATTTAATAAAATGACAACAATTCTTGGTGGAGTGACAACTCTAAATGTTATTACATTAGTGGCATGCTTTTCTTGTCATCACATAACAGTTCCGAGCATTTAAACTAATATTGGCAATTAAAACATGCTCTTTCCATGTTTTGCTGTGACATTCAATAGTTTAAGGCTTTAAGAGTACCAGTATCATGAATGAAAAATAAGCTTTCAAATAATGCTACATGCAATATTTGTAAATAGCATTTCAATACTAGGAGCATTATCTTAATATTGTTACATTAAAACATCTGTAAAAAAAACATTACCAAATTTACCTTTGGTAAACAAACTATGAGTTTTACTTTGCAATATGAAGGCTTAGCTACTGAACACCCGTTGGCAAAGAGTTCATGCCAAGTAAAGAGTTTTGTTAACTTCACCTTACCAGATTTGTCACTTTAGTTAACATTTTATTATATACTCTTATTCAGGGTTTATTTTTTTTATTTATTTATTTATATATGAGACGCCGACACAACGATGTTGGTATTTTAAGGTGAATATGAATGGTTAGATGAGTGTAGGATGAGTGTAGTCTTGTTACTATCTGAGTTCGACTGTTCCTCAGAAAGGGCAATTTATTAATAGCCCAACAGCCAGGGCTTTTTTCCAATTCAATTCAAATATTCTTCATTCGAAGTTTGCATAGTATACCAAGAATAGTGTCATATGATATTATAATAATATAAATTTTACCTTAAAAACTATTAAACCTTATTAAACTATATTATTAGACTATTAAACCTTAGAACTAGAATATGATCTTCTATATTTATATAGAATATATATTTATATTCTCTAGGTTATATTTATGTTCTTTTCAGTTAAAATTCAACATAGTATGTGATAAGAAAACTACAGTTATCTAGAGAACTGCTGAGGTGCGGCTCAGTAGCTAAGGCTTCGGACTGTGGTGAGCAAGTACAAGGTTTGAATCTCATACTGAGATAATGGTTGTTACTTCGTACATTGAATAAAGTTCACTTAAACGCCTGGAGACCCATGTAAACTAGCAAGGGAAGTTAAAAAAACTCTTCTAACTTCCTTCAGGATACATGAGAATATCTGCATATGAAATATATTCTGATATCAAGTAAGAAATCATTTATACTGAAAGAATGCAGAAGATATTTTGAAGACCACTTGAAACTTTCCTACTTTGTTCTTGTTAATCTAATGTCCAACATATAGTCATACAGAATGTTGTCTTATCATTAATATATTTCATTGTGAGGCAGACCTGAGGAATGGAAGGCTTAGGGGATACTATGTGCTGAGGAGTATGCATAGTTCTGACATGAAGGCTGAAGTCCATCTCCGAGCGGTAGACCGCCATGGCGGGACAGGCAGTGCAACGGTAAAGTTTAGATTCGTTGCTATGTTTCACTGCAAAATGAACCTGAAAGAGAAAAAAGTAATAACAGTTAAAAGTCAGCATAATGGTATTATTTAGGTATTCTAGTGTCCTAAACATAATTCAATAAGACAATTAATGTGGTAATTGAATGAATAATAATTTGTATAATGTCAAAATCAAACTACACTATTCCTATCACATATTATTTTACCTTCCAAAAATCGTATACTCATTTTATTCTGTAAGTAAAGTAAAGAACAAATAAGCATTTTTTTATCACTTACTAAGAAAAAAATATTAATTATTATATAAAACTACTGAATGAAAACCAAACAATAAATTGTTTAATACACCTAATCAGAAAAAGGTGAATTTCTAGTTTTTAATGTTGTTAAAATAGTATTATATTGATTTTTTACCACTGATATATGATAATTTGACAATTTTATTTATAAAAAGATTAATTTTTCGCTGACTGATTCTTAGCTAAATGGTAAAATTTTAATATTATATCTTGCTAGATGGATTTACGTTGTTTATATGAATGAACCTGAACATTGTATAACAATTTAACATTGAATTCTTATTAAATTGTATAAATGGACATGCATTTAACCAACAATCTCAAGAATGTTAATATCAAAAACCAAGTTCAATAAATCAAAATCTCATAAGAAATCAAACTATGCCAGTTAATTAAAGTACTGGCATTGAAGTTGATTAATTGAAGGCATTAATTGAAGTACTGGTATTGAAAGAAACAGACTGTTAGGCAATAAATTAGAGATACATTAGATACTGTGCTGCTATCTAATGGTGATTAGTTTCAAATAAGAGCTAGGGCAATTGTTTTGTGTACTATTACCTTAGCTTTTAGTTATGTCAATATGTACTGATAAGAGACAGAGAGGGAGACTGCTTGTGCTACCTTTGAAGGTAGTAAACAAACTAATTTCATAGGTCAGGCAAACTGGCTTCATGGAACCCATAGGAGTGGACAATCTTTTATAGTTAATGGTATGATCGAATAAAAAAGATAGGAGAAATGGGGAATCAGCAAACTTTCCTAAGAAGACAAATCCACCAACAACATGCAGTAGTAAAAACAAATAAGATGCAAAAAATAACATCAGGTGAGTAGAGACTCAACTGAGGAAAGTGCCAATGGCACTGAAAATGACTGTTATGTGTTCTGTCTCTTATTTGTTTACCACTCTAAGGTGTTGGTGGATGCCTTCTTAGGTGAGGATGATAATGCCTTCCTTAGTGATATCTTATGTACTAATTCCTGGCCTAGTGTTCTTCAACCTAACCTAGATCAAATATATAGACAAAAGATAACATTTCTGACCTGGATAGCCACTTTAGAGTCAAACATCTCCTTGCAGAGCGCACACCGATAGAGGTGGTGGGCATGCAAGTCCATAAGGTGTTTCTGTAACTCATCAGGTTTGGAAAACAGTTTCATACAGCTCTGGCAGCCGTACTCTGTTGCTGTTGCCAAAAAGTGTGAGGTCAGATGCTGAGGGAGCTCCTCTTGAGACGCCAACTGAACACCACAGTGTGGACAGATGATCGGAGGGGCTTTTCGTGACTCAGATCCTCCACCTAGTAGACCCCGTAGACCTCCTGCCTCATCTATGTGGCTCTTCACATGGCTCCTGAATGCCTCAAAGTCTGGCATGGCTGCATTACACTGGTTACACAGTAAGGTACCTCGATGCTCGTACTGGTGGTGGTTCTGGAACCCAGAAGAACATACATAAAGATTTACAACTGGTACTACCATTATTTATTTATAATGGTATTAAGTGTAACAATATACTTTGACTGTTGTTTTTAGTATTTATTTTTGTTTTATCTGGAGACATATCGCAAAATGAAGAAATTTCAACTCCCCCTGAAGATGCTACAATAGTAGCAAAACCGGTCGGTTAAATGACCAATGAAGGATCGCTAGTATTTAATAATAAAATAGTCAAAACACGATCCTTGGGCTAAGATGAATTTATTTAATAATCATTATTTATTTATTTGTTCTTATCATACAAATAGTCAAGATTCGGGCGAATATGGATTTTGAATGAGTTTGATGGGGTAGACGAGTACCATTGTTACAAACTGAAGTCAACTAATCCGTTTAACGTGTCATTATAATGACAAATGAACAGCAGGTGGTTATCAGCTGATGCCTTTCAAAATTTGTAATGACTCTGATTGGGATCAAACTGAAAACCTTTAACTTACGGAGCTGAGCTTTAACCAAGTATGCAACTAACCAATTAACACTATTAATGCCAAAATGAAATTGGAACAATGACAAATCTATACACACAAACACACACACCACACACACACACACACACACACGACAACATTGACGTTAGTTAAGAACACTTGTACAAAACAACAAGTTTGTTTGGACAGAAAAATGTCTTATTTCCTATATATCAATATAAAAAATCTGAAATCTATAGTACATGACTATAAATGTTAGCACATTCTTAATTCTTCATCGTATAATAAAGTACTTAGAACATCATGGTCTGGCATAGGGTGTAGCGCCCACTTTTATCAAACTGTGTCTGAATTGGGGGGGGTTGGAAGTTGACGAGATGAGTATTTCTGTTGTAGTTTCATGGAAAAAGCTTTCCTTGTTTCTCTTTTTTAAATCGTCTTAATTTTTAAATGTATTTAGACTTTACATAAGTGACATTAATTTATAGTACATTAAAGGAAATATAAATAATTGGAGATAAAAAATTGGTATTAAAATAACTGGACATATAAGTAATGAATAAGAAAAAATCATATGATGAACATTAAAATTATGAATCGACAAATCAAAATTATAACATTTTAATAATTGCATGTTGGAGAGTTAAAAAGAAAATTGGTATTTCTTAAAATGTACTGTATATGATGTATGTTGGTTGATGTATATTGATCTCTAATAAATGTACTAATTTATTAGAAACACTAAACATTCCTCTTATAACAACCCCAAACCATCTAGTCTAATTAAACTTTAAGATTAAGTTAGATAATAAACTTGATTTATAGCTTTGCTCATATAATAGATTATTTTTCATTTACCATTGTCGGCGTTCTTCGAGAAGATTCCACTCCGTTGGAAGACGAGGATATTCCATTTTCGCTATGCCTTGATCTTTTGGACGGGGGTCTGTCTTCAGTATACCTTGGAGATGGTTTCTTTGTTAAAGATAAATCAGTTGGTTTGACCTGTTCTACCGGGGAATGTGAAAACAGTCCCATCGCAGAGCCGTGGAACAAGACGTAATGTTCAGCAAACAACGCAGGCGTGGGGAACTGGAGATTACACTGAACACAGAACAAAGAGCCTGCCTCCTTCGCTCTAAACCCATGAACTGTTAGTGCATGTTTCTGTAGGGCCGAGATAGAGTGAAATCTCATTGTGCACAGATCACAGCAGTAAGGCAGAGACGGAGATGTTGGGGTGGACAACATAGGATGTGAGAGGAGACTCGGACTAGGCGATGCCTGAGGAGAGAACATAGCTAAGTCTCTCTGTAGCTCTCCATTTAGAATAGATCCTGCAACAAAAGAACATCATTATTATTCATCATTTATAAGCTTCATTTATGGGAACAAAATAATTCAATTCTGACAATAGCTCCTCAAAATTGTTCTAACTTTATCAAATAAATCATTATCATTGACAATTAGCAATTAATTAATGGCAGATATTATTTGCTCACTTTCAATAATCACTTTTTTATTATGAAACTATAAATTATTATTTATTTTTATGTTCTTATTCTTTTGTGTATAGTACAAATTGTAAACATACTGTAAACACATGCAGAAAAATGGTTTTTGTTAGAACTTAAGTGTCACTTTTCCTTCGACAGAACCATTAGTTGTTTTCTCCAATGAATAATTTTGTTTCAGTCGAGCCTCCAACCCTCTGCTTGGTGTTGACTTTGCAACAACTATTAGATCCATCGACTACAAGTTGTCTGTCTGTCCCCAAATCACTGTGTGTTGAACGATAGTGGCAGTTAACTCTCTTCCCCACTAGGCAGGGTATTTATAAGTAGCTTACGCCTGTGTTTTGTAGTTGAGCATTACTTACTCAGAGACATTTCACGCTATCATTTGTTTTATTTTTTATTTATTCTTAACACGTTGACTGCCAGATAATTTATTGTGTCATTCTGAGGCCGCCGTAGTAAAACTGTATGTCCACCTGATGCCATGAGGGCCACCGGTAGCCCATGTCTTACGTTCCGCTGTGCGCCATGTGGGCCACCGGTGGCCCCCGCGTCTTTTATAAATCAAACACAAATTGTAGCGCCATTTTTAGTATTACGTAATTTTTAATGATATATTCTGAAAGCTCATAAAATGTGATAGAAAAGGTCCTCTGTTTTTTAAATAAAGCAGCCCTAAATACGTTTTTATATATTTGAACTAGTTTTTACAACATTTAGACAGACTAGTTTCTGTCACAAAAAGAATCAATTTCACTTACTAAACACCTAACCTCAAAAGCTGATCAGTGAGCAGGAAGAAAATATAAACATCACAACAAAACAGCTGAAACATAATAATGGCATATGTAAAGTTTTGCCCCACGCCATGAGGGCCACCGGTGTACCTCATCAATAACTTCACAAAATGGTGGCAAAAGACCGGAAGTCGGCTATTTCTGTACTCGGAGGGCCATTTTCGGTTGCATAGAACACAGAACTCAGAACAATGAACATTGAACTTTACCGTAGGAACAGCTGTGGCGCCAGGCTGAAATCTAGTGAGGGCCACCGGTGGCCCACATGGCGCACAGCGGAACGTAAGACATGGGCTACCGGTGGCCCTCATGGCAGTCAACGTGTTAAGTCACGGATCGTCAAGATATGAGTGAAAATGGAGTTTTGAATGATTGTAAATGAGTCATTTTTACAAACTAAGGCAGACTGTTCCCTATACAAAAAGTTATTAATTAATAGTCCGTGACAAATGAACAGCCAGTAGTTATCAGCTTATAACTTTCAAAATGTGTTATGCCTCTGATTGGGATCAAACTGAGAACCTTTAATTTATGAAGCTGGGCTTTAACCAACTAAGCTACTAACAATTTATTAACATATTATGTATTTCAAATTATTAGATAAGTGTCATTAAAGTCCCATGAAATTAGGTTTTATTCAATTGATTTTTCTTTTTCTTAATTTTCAAAATACTTGAATATGTTTCTTCAGTGTCTTAACAATAAATTACATAGTAAACTATTGCATATACTTTTACATAATACGAAATAAAGCAAGTCTTTTGATGGCATCATTATTTTATATAGATTATAAAACATGATTGTTTGCTCTATTTTAATTTCATCAAGTCATTAATTTCAATGAAGTATAATACGCATGGTTACATCAAATATTACATTCATACAACAGTTAATTAATAAAACAATAACATTTCTAAGTTGTGCTGAAAAAATCCTTAGCAACACAAGCTCCAAGTACTACATTTTTCAATTTTTATTTTAGGTTTATCAATGACAAATTCCAAGCTAAAGACCGTTTATTGAATCACTCCATTTGACTACTACAGTCCATTTGGTACTATGAGGAGATTTAAAATGCTTTGACAATAATCGTCAGCTGTGACCATAGCAACACTTTCACACCTTGCATGGCCTTTTCATTTCAAATTAATTGTTATCTGCAACTTTCTGATAATCTACTTGTTTGAATATATGAATTTGTGTTCGAGTAGATATTTTATGAATGTGGATTTTAATATTGTTTATATTGTTCTCTCCATTTTTGTTTGTTATTCTTTTTATATTTTTTATAAATTACCATATGCACTGAGCTCTTGGCAACACTGTGCGTCAGAGCTTCACTGAAACACCACTAAGCACATTCATGTCAAGTGAATGAAGTGTAATTTAGTTAGTCTGTCAAATATTTTAAACTTTTATTAAAAAAAATTTGCTTCTATTGTTTTTTAACTAAGCGAATGTTTAAAAGTAAGCAAATGTTTTTTCTGTATTTAATGATAATAAATATCAAGGCTAGATGAATTCATGAGTTAAATATTTGGATGTTATTTTGTTATCACATTGATAGAAGTATGAGTTGGATTTTATATGGTACAGACTTTGTTTTCCCTTATGTGAATCTACATAAATTTGTGTCAAAACGAATCCTAGAATCATTGTGTAGTCATTCCATTATCCATAAATGGATATATTTAAATAAATAATCCATTTAATTTTAAATTAAATTAAATTTAAATTTAAACCTATATTTAATATAGATGTATAGAAAATGCAAAATAATGATATGTCATTCTGGTGAGGCTCAATCAGGAATTAATTTTTTGTTGGAATTTTCTTGTTTTCTTTATTTGTATGCTATTTATTCTTTTCCTATTTGGAAAAGCCCCAGAATGTGGGTGTGGAGAGTTACAGAGTGGTTACATTTGTCTCCTTGTTAATCCAAGGTCCCTTAAGCCAGAGTTTGTATGAAGATTGCCATTTCTGACACTCTTCTCAAAAGTAGCAGTGCGTACTGATAATTTGTAATGATCTGAAGACAACTCAAAATTGTTATATATATATATATATATATATATATATATATAAAAGCCAAATACCACTCAATCTCCCAATATATCAATCTAGCAACGGTCTTGCTGCCAATGCACAATTATTTTATAATTTAACTCAAGTGATGGTGATCCTAACACAGGATAGGTAACCACCCACCAATACACTATGGTTGAATTGATTTACCCACCCACCCATACACATACAGTGGTATTGACTTACCTACTCACACATACACATACGGTGGTATTGACCTATCCGCCCACCCATACACATACAGTGGTATTGACCCACCCGCCCACTCATACACATATAGTGGTATTGACCCACCCGCCTACCGATACAAGTACAGTGTTATGGACCCACCCGTCCACCCATACACGTATAGTGGTAATGACCCACCCTCCCAATCATACAAGTTTAGTGGTATTGACCCACCCACCCATACACGTATAGTGGTATTGACCCAATCGCCCACCCATACACGTATAGTGGTATTGACCCACCCGCCTACCGATACAAGTACAGTGTTATGGACCCACCCGTCCACCCATACACGTATAGTGGTAATGACCCACCCTCCCACTCATACAAGTTTAGTGGTATTGACCCTCCCGCCCACCCATATAAGTTCAGTGATATCGACCCACCCACCCACCCCTACACATACAGTGGTATTGACCCACCCGCCCACCCATACACGTACAGTGATATTGAAGGTGATGTGAAGGTTCACTCACTGACTGACCGATCACAAAATCTTAAAAACCACCAAACAGATTTCCACAAAATTTTAAATTAAGTTAGCTTTAGTATCGAAGGGACCCACTAAAAAAGGATTTTTGAAATTTAATTTTCAAATTTCCATTTTTTCCATAAGAATAACATTGTCTTAGTGTCTAGCAGAATTAGCAAAGGGCTATTCATTCTACGAAGACTAGCTTGCTTTACAGATAGGCGGGTCCTGCTATCAGCGTACTATGGGTGTGTAATGTGTATACCCCCACTTGTCTTATGCGGTGGCAATCTGGGGAGCTCAAAGTTTAAGTAATGTACACATTTTTAGATTACAAAAGAAAACCCTACGCATCATTTGTGGCCTCTCTGCTAGGGAATCCTGTAGAAACATTTTCCGCATGAACAATCGGTTAACATTCTCATCGATCTATATTTTGAAACCAGTCACCTTTTTTAAAATAAATATTCATCTATTTACTAACTCTGAGTCATATAAAATACACTCTTTGAAATTATGACTATTTAGATATTCCACGTCACCAATCATCTTTTTTCATAAACAAGTCTAGTATGATTGTATTAAACTGTACAATACTCTGCATCCGTATTTAAAGTCCATTGCCGATTTAAACAAGTTCAAAAATCCTTAAAAGTATTCTTGATACAGGGTGAATACTATTGCATCAGAGAATTTTTTTGTAAATGACTTGATTTTTTCCCTGTATGGATTGTATTACTTAGACTAAGACTTGTATAAACTATGTTTTGTTGACTATTACCTGTGACAATGTTTGTTTTTTGGCAAATACAAAATCTGAATCTACTTTTTTAGCTATAATTAAAATGCCCTTATTAATATTTCCTGCAGTATATTTCAATTACTCGTCTAAACAAACCCGTGACGTCAGAACTCTCGACAGTGGTTTGGACATATCGCATATAAACAGGAATAAATCAGATTATACGTTCCGAGATGTATATTAAACTACCATATCAATATTCACCGGGGACGTGCACAGCGCCATTGTAACGCACAACAAACTCCCCAAAGGACCCTCCCGCCCACCCATATAAGTTCAGTGATATCGACCCACCCACCCACCCCTACACATACAGTGGTATTGACCCACCCGCCCACCCATACACGTACAGTGATATTGAAGGTGATGTGAAGGTTCACTCACTGACTGACCGATCACAAAATCTTAAAAACCACCAAACAGATTTCCACAAAATTTTAAATTAAGTTAGCTTTAGTATCGAAGGGACCCACTAAAAAAGGATTTTTTTGAAATTTAATTTTCAAATTTCCTTTTTTTCCATAAGAATAACATTGGGTTGATTTTACTAAATTAATAACAGCTGTTTTGTAAATAATTAAACATGTTTATTTTATATATTTGACAATACCCTGTTGATGCATTAAGTGTTTAATCTTCAGCTGTTAAAAAAAAAATTAAATAGGCTAAGTAATACCCTATACTAATAAATAGGTAACAACGCAAGTAGTGTGTGAGTGAAATATTGTAAATAATTTAATATTGTAATTTTACGATAAACAGATAATCTACTATTATTTGCAGTCAAAGACGCATGCCGAGGCCGAAGGCCGAGGTGTATCGAGCCCACTGAGAGTCAGGGTTGGCACGTAAAGCATGCAGGGATGTCCCCTAGTATAACTATAATTTATACCAAGTTGCTTACCATGCATAGCCTGTACATGGAGCTGCAACGATTCCATGGTATTGAAGTTGTCCTTGGTACAATACATGCAGGCCAAGCGGTGGCTAGAGGGGTAGTGGGGGGAAAGACGGGGACGTCTGGGTGAAGGAGCCACAGGTGGAGTGCCTCCAGCCTCCACATTGTGTTGGGAGACCATGTGAGCCTGTAAGAACAGATTATGTTACTGAAGAGTGCAAGGTTTTTAATTTTTGCCCCATGTATATGAATGAAAAATAAACAAATGTTTTATTCTATAATCTTTAAACTAGATGAAATAGAGGTATAATCTTGGTTTGTAATATCAGACAGATAATGAATTTAATTTACTTTTCTGCATCAAAAGTGTTTATACTACTTTGGAAGAGGTTGATAGAATTATAATTTGTAAGTTGAAATTAAGATGATAAATTAAAAATATTCTCTCTGGTAATTCATGCAGATCATGAAGCATTTCATTTCATGATGAGATAAATTGGGAGATCATATAAGCTTATTACAAAATCACTTTAGATTTTATATGTGGTGGTTCTTATCAGTGAAAAATCGAAGTGGCTGTGGAATTCACTTCAATAACCCGCCAACACCCCTGTATGTGTATGGGTGGGCGGGTGGGTTAGACAGTATATATATAAATACTTGAAGTAGACAGTATAGATTTAAACGTTACATTTCAATATAAATTCACACCAAGTTGATATCCTAAATTTTTAGTGCAGTTTAACACTAACAATAATTGATAAGAATCTTTAAAATTTTATCCAAGACATACATGCATTCTATCCAACGATCAAATTTACTTATGAATTTAAAAAATACTATACCATACCCATTCTAGACATGCTGGACAATATTATTATTTAAAAAAGAAGAAAAATATATTTATAAAGGTGTTACATATTTGGTTTCTGTCAAAAGTAATTAACACAAAGTTAAATGAAAAACAGTCCGGCGCAGAGGCTCAGTGGATAAGACTTTGGACTGCAAAGTCTGATTTTCTAGACATCTAAACAAAAATTATTCAAAAATACAAAATCAGCTAAATTTTTATCTTTATATATAAAATTAATCAAAATATGGTAATCTTTAATTATCATTTAAGCCAATACATTTTTTAGCTATATAAAATAAGTGAAAATCATGTCGGAATTTTAATGGAAATTTCCCTTGTAAATATTAGTATATATTATGTATAACTTTTATATTAATTGACATTGTAAGCTGAAAATGCTTAAAGCAGGCTAAATATAATTTTAAATTATGTTGTGTGTATGTCTAACCAAGTATTTTTATAAAAAAAATTGTCTCAAGTCTAGTATTTGTCATTATATTAATTTTTTTATATACATATAAATAATTACAAAATTAAGACTCAGTATATATCTATT
Organism: Stictocephala bisonia; assembly: GCA_035578905.1. Taxonomy (NCBI): domain Eukaryota; kingdom Metazoa; phylum Arthropoda; class Insecta; order Hemiptera; family Membracidae; genus Stictocephala; species Stictocephala bisonia. The sequence goes on along the minus strand of JAQJVL010000031.1, from coordinate 2,420,926 downwards.
AATAACAATTTTATAATGATAACAGTAAAACTCTGCATAACTGCTAAAATTAGCTTGGAACGTTTAGAACATATAGTACATTTTTTTAACAGTTTCTAAAAAAATATCAGAGAGCGAAAGGGTTGACATTGCTCTTTTGGGATATAAATCCAATGTACCTGAAGGTCCTCAGGTTTCCGAAACACCTCGGCACATTGGAGACACTTGAACGTGGAGCCAGGCGAGGGGGAGGGGGTGTCGGAGGACTTCTTGTGGTTCTGCATGTGGCTGGTGAGTGCGGCCGCGGTGTTGTACCCTCGGTTACACACCGTACACTGGAACGGCTTCTGGTTGTCGTGCGTCTTCATGTGGATCTTGAGATGGTCGCTAGAACAACATCATCTCCTCAGTTAACAGAAGTTAGGTCGTTATTGAAATAGGGACACCACTTTTTTCTACGCAATATTTCTTTGTGCAAGAAAAGTCTGTGAGGGAATTGCTCCCCATGAAATTTCTTGAGCTAGTATGAAGATAGCTTAGTTATATTTATTTTAAATTCAAGGGACAAGGATGGTGGAAAAAATGTCACATATGTAAAAAACAACCTGAACTCAGCCCCACTATCCCTAGAATATACAATGATTTAGTATCACTACAATGTTTTCATTAATACATACAACACATTCTTAAATATGAGACATCGACACAACTTTGTGTGTATTTTATGGCGATTATAAATTACTAGGAGACACCCCTGCACGCTTCGCGTGCCAACCCCGATTCTCGCTGCGCTCGATACACCTCGGCCTCGGTTAGCGTCTTTGGCTGCAAATAATAGTAGATTATCTGTATAGCGTAACATTACAATATTAAATTATTTACAATATTTCACTCACACTACTTGCGTTGCTACCTATTTATTAGTATAGTGTATTACTTAGCCTATTTAAAACGTGTTTATTTCATTTGTGTTTTTTTAACAGCTGAAGATAAAACTCTTAATGCATCAATAGGGTAATGTCAAATATACAAAATAAACATGTTTATTTATTTACAAAACAGCTGTAAATAAATAACATGTATTTATGTAACAAAGAAAAAAATACAAAATACTCAATTGTACAAACATCTTTTCGTGGTTCTCCCCCAGTTCTTCACCCACTTCAAGTGTTGAGATACTATCATTGTTATGGAACAAATCCTTAAAAAATAAATCCAAACCTTTAGTTTTTTCTTGAAGTGAAATGGCAGCATTAATTAATTATCATGTATTTATAAATACATAAGTATAATCTTCTTATAAATACATGATAATTTCATGTATTTATAAATACATAAGTATAATTTTCTTATAAATACATGATAATTAATAATAAGTATAATCTTCTTATTTTCGTTATTCGTTCATATTACGAACATGCTTGTCTACTCTCGTTTCGAAAGCAAAGAAAGTGTAACTCGTTTTTAAGAATACAAGTCTACGCTAAATGACGTTTCAGAGTATTTATACTGAAGGAAGTACACAAATTATTATAGAGAAAACTTTTTTTGCCGATATTGGCAACCGATTAGGTATCAATAAATCTACACCACCTTCCATTACTTCAAATCGGGTGACTCATTCTTTCTTAAATCGCCTGCTACAGAGAAGGAAGTAATAAAAGTCTTTATCTTCTAGCTGTTCTTCGGGGTGTTGATGAAGTGTCATCAAATCTGTTGAAAAAACGCGCAAAAGAATTTGCTTCTCCCTTGTTAATTATTCGTTCGCCTCTGGTTCTTTCCCTCTTCTTATAAACAGTTAATTATAACACCTATTCATAAAATTGGCGATCAAAGTGACTGTGTAAACTACAGACCTATTTCCATCCTGTCATCCTTCTCAAGTGCTGGAGAAACTCATGCTCAACATTCTTCTGCCCTATTTGTCAACAAATAAGATTTAAATTCCAGCACAGTTTGGTTTCAGAGCAGGCCTGTCAACTGTAAAACTTTATATCACAAGTTGTCTTGAATTTGGACAGTAGAAAGCATATTATTGGACTTTTCTTCAATCTGAGTCGAGCTTTTGACTTGGTCAACCATAAACTTCTTCTGGGAAAATTGGAGAACGCGAGCATTATGGGTGTTGCCCTAGACTGGTTATATTTTTTTCTTGTAGGTCGCCATCAGATTGTTAAGATTCTATATTTGGATATTTTTTTCATGAGAAGTTAGTTATCAGCACGGAAACAAATACTTACTGGGGTCCCGCAGGGGCCTATATTGGGATACATTTTATTTTTGATTTTTATTAATGACATCCCCAGCCGTGTAAACCATGATAACTTACATAAGACATCTATATGCGGATTACACCTCTTTACTGGTATCTAATCAAGATCGTTCAACAGCAGTAATAGATGCTTTATTAAGTGGTAGCGCTCTGTTGCAGTGGTTTACAAGTAATTAAATTGTTTCCAATGCACAAAAGACTATAGTGGTTGGATTCCACATCCATTCTTTTGACTCTAACCTACTGTAGATCACAATTTCATTATAGGTGACTTAGAGATAGCGTCGAGTTCAGAGGTTGGATTCCTAGGGTTGTTAATTGACAGCAAGCTAGTTTTCTTAAGCCATATTGCCTTAGTGTCTAGCAGAATTAGCAAAGGGCTATTCATTCTACGAAGACTAGCTTGCTTTACAGATAGGCGGGTCCTGCTATCAGCGTACTATGGGTGTGTAATGTGTATACCCCCACTTGTCTTATGTGGTGGCAATCTGGGGAGCTCAAAGTTTAAGTAATGTACACATTTTTAGATTACAAAAGAAAACCTTACGCATCATTTGTGGCCTCTCTGCTAGGGAATCCTGTAGAAATATTTTCCGCATGAACAATTGGTTAACATTCTCATCGATCTATATTTTGAAACCAGTCACCTTTTTTAAAATAAATATTCATCTATTTACTAACTCTGAGTCATATAAAATACACTCTTTGAAATTATGACTTTTTAGATATTCCACATCATCAATCATCTTTTTTCATAAACAAGTCTAGTATAATTGTATTAAACTGTACAATACTCTGCATCCGTATTTAAAGTCCATTGCTGATTTAAACAAGTTCAAAAATCCTTAAAAGTATTCTTGATACAGGGTGAATACTATTGCATCAGAGTATTTTTTTGTAAATGACTTGATTTTTTTCCCTGTATGGATTGTATTACTTAGACTAAGACTTGTATAAACTATGTTTTGTTGACTATTACCTGTGACAATGTTTGTTTTTTGGCAAATACAAAATCTGAATCTACTTTTTTAGCTATAATTAAAATGCCCTTATTAATATTTCCTGCAGTATATTTCAATTACTCGTCTAAACAAACCCGTGACGTCAGAACTCTCGACAGTGGTTTGGAAATATCGCATATAAACAGGAATAAATCAGATTATACGTTCCGAGATGTATATTAAACTACCATATCAATATTCACCGGGGACGTGCACAGCGCCATTGTAACGCACAACAAACTCCCCAAAGGAGATTTAATGCCGATGAATTATTTACACTAATCATAAATGTTTTAAATCGTATATTATCCGTGACAGGTTAGCGATCCGACAGGGATAACCGGATATTGATTATTCAAGAGCGGATAATAAACATGGACTTTTACACAGAATTTAATTACATACTGACCCGCCAGGCTTATTCCTAGTTTTAATTATCAGCTGGACAACATATGATTATCATGCATTATATAGATTGCAATTGTTGTAGCTACTCAGCTGTGACGGCATTATAGAATAAACGTTTCATTATTTAGATTAGGCCAAACACTAGGTCTATTTTTATGTTCAGTTGCTTTGTGTGATTTTATACCATTCTATGTATAGGCCTACATTTGGTAGTTACTAATACAAAATACTACACAATAGTATTATTCAATTAAAATCAGAATGTTAACGAAGAACAACATCTAGATCACTTTCAAATGCTTTTATTTCTGGTCCATCTTTATCGCATTTTTAACTTGCGAATAAATAGGTTTAAGAAGTAGACCTAATGCAGTTAAACGTAGAAATCCCTTTACACGTTTGGATATCAATCTTTATCTGTTCAAATGAATCGTATGTCGGCACTGGTGGCGCAGTGCTGTAACCCAGCTACTTGGGGACAAATTGTTGAGGAGATTGTAGGCAATAGGTTATGTGCTCAGTCCTCTCAATACCGACACGGCGTCCGATCAATGGTTGCCGACATGGAAACTACTAGAGAAGTCAGGGGTGACCGTGTTGGGTGACAGTCAAGGTTCAGATGCTATGTATGGAAAAGAACTGTGTCAGGCTTGTCAGTTAGTCAAGTTTAGCCAGTTAGTCAGATATTCAGGCCAATACTACGTGGTTCGGATTCCACGTAAAGCTCTAGGTCCCTTAGCTGCCCTGGATATTGGCCTATAAGTAAATAACTATTTCTAAGGAACAGTTGAAATTAGTTAGTAACAATGACTACACTCGTTCATCTACACTCATTTGTCCCTCATATTTGCCCATCTCTACGATTGGCATATTACAAATTAAAGATAATAAATCTAAATTTTCCAAGATAAACATAAGCTTATTATTTGTCCCTGCTCAAAAAAAATCTGCGAATTAATGGGCTGCAAAACATTTGGAATGTTGTGAAATCACACAAATTGGCTACCACGGGAAATTGCAAAGACGTGGACATATGTTACACCTTTCCATCTGCCAAATGTTCCGTAGTTCCTCATGTCAAATGTTCCGTCATTCCTTACACCGTAGGCCTTGTTATTCCAGACACTGAATTATGCAACAATTATTCTTCTCTGCGGCTAAGAAATATGTTCTTCTACCAACGAACATTTTTATCGGAATATTCTTCATTCAAGATATTGTATAAGAAAGTGGCAAGTAGTTTCCAAATATAAACAAATCCAAATCACATTCCAGTAACACTATCAACCCATACGAAATCTAGATTATTATCCACTCTATTATTATATTTTCTGTCTCATTATATTCAATATATATTATTTATATCAACATTTTCTTTACATCCTAACTTTCTCGTCTGCAGTTTCGAAGATTTTAAAGTTGTTTCCAAACCAAATAAATGTGTTTAGGACATTTATTAGAAGTGGACATTTATTAGAAGTGGAACACCACACTTAAAATGGTTGAATATAGGCCTACACTTTACATTACAAAAACTTATAATAAATAAAAATAAACACAAAAATTACATGGGCTATTAAAAAAGAGTGTATTATTATAATCGAGTGAAAATAACAGAGAAAACTACGTTTTTGTACTGAAAGAACCGCTATCTAAAATAATCGTATAATAATATCAGGACTGTGATTGATATACTTTAAGTCACAAATTTTAGATTTCTCTAATTTTCCACTTGATCTTTAACAATTAAATGTAATTGGATTTGTCGTAAAATAGTGACGACAAATTTTGGGCTCAAAATTAAATTAGTGTTTTTAGGTGTTTAACTTAGCCACCATTTTGAAAGGGTTGATATAAAATGTACAACCTTTTTAAAATGTACCTGTTTAATGCTAACTTTCATACTGAATTTATCAAAGTTTTTAAAAAATATTTTAGATTTATGTAAAAAACACACATAAAGAAACAGAGAGAACACTTGTTTAGATCTGACACATGTAATACTGCATCATTTACTTGTTTTGATTTGACAAACAATACCATATAATAGGGAGACACTTGAAGCTGGACATACATATTAAAACACACTCACTAGTAAGTTTTCTTAATGTGGTGGACCTTTTTTTAGTTAAATTTCAATAAAAACCAATATTAAAAAATGTGTTGTAGCTTATGGATTAATATAACAAACAAGAAATGCAAATTCCAACATATCATTAAAAGAATGTCTTATTTCACCAGCCGAAGATAGAGCTAAACAGCCCTCTCTTGGGCACTAGAGTCTGTAGAGGCTGTCGGCCATGTTGGTCCCAATCCCTTAAGAACAATGTTATTTGTGAATCAATTATTTTCGTTATTTGTTGGCAAAAGTTGTGTGTGAGCTGTCATTTTAAACGTTATCATATTGCGTATCGGGTTTGCTTTGGATAGTTTGAATACATACGCCTAGTTTTGAAAAATATATGAAAATAACATTTTTGGACTCAATATATTTTTCTATGAAACTAATTAGGAATTCGAAAAGTAATTCCAACGTGCGATTTCATTCTTGATCAAATGCAATTTGTTTGTAAAAATTCCTTTCGAAAATAACTGTTTAGTTTGGATACGCGTGATCGTATGTCCGGTTCGAAAACAATATTGTTCTTATGGGATTATAGTCCGAATAAAATAACTTTGGTACTGGCGGAACGACTACGCGCCGCTTGTCTGATATAACAAGACTCTGAGTTTTAAAGTGCTGTCAAACTTATAATAACTAAGCAATCATTTTCAAACTAACAGTATAGTGTCTACCATGTTATATTCTTTGAGAAAAAATTATACTGGAGACTTTGTTTAAACTAATTTGCTTTTTATAGTTATATATGTGTTTAAGAACCAGATTTTATGAGTGAAATTGCGCGTGAGTCGTCTTTAACTCGTCACTGTAGCGAGAATATTAACAATAAAAGTATTTCTTGTAGATAAATGACATTGTGATTAGTTTGGTATAAGACTTGTTTAATAATTCAAAAAAAATAATGAGAAATTAATTGTTCCATAAACCCTTGCAAACTCGGAAACGATAAACGTTAGACAAAATTTCTTTACGCAAACATTAACCGTGTTGTTTAAGTATTAGTAAAATAATACTGAGGGATTAATCAAACATGCTGAAAAATAATAAAGAGTTGATGAAGTATAGTTGATGAAGTATACTCATAATTCGTTTGTGTCGGACGCGTAAGGTATACTCTGCTCAAGGGAAAGTGTACACCGAATATTCAGACCAAGTATTTCGACGATATTTCAGATAAGAAATGTTTCTCCAGTAAGAAATAGGTGAGTTATTGACTTTGAGGTGTGTTTTTGTTCAGTTCTTTATCGATTTTAACAGTGCTTGGTATAGTTTAATAACCAGTTTTTTTTATTACAGCTATTTAGTTTTTAGAGCTATTACAAGTATTTTATTTAGATATGACATAAATGTTACTGGATACAGTAATGTATATAATCAGTGTTTAGTGCTATTATAATATTTAGGCCCTTTCAAATTTTATTATTATTTTATTCTATTTGTAATTGACAAGAAGGCCTTGGCCTTGAGTTTGCAATGGAAGAGGACAGAGCTGAGCCAGTGACTGTAGGCCACAACGCGCTTGTGGTATCACCGCCACCTTGTTGAAAATCTAGATTTGAAAACTACTAAGTTTTTCGTAGTTCAAGAAAAATTTATTTGATACGAGAGTACGATTTTAGTCACTTAAATAACATAATTAATTTAGGTTTAAAGAAATTTTGTCTATCGTTTGTCGTTACCGAGTTTGCAAGGGTTTACAACAAAATTAATTTCTCATTAATTTGTTTGAATTATTAAATTAATCTTATATCAAACTAATCACAATGAGTCAAACTGTCATCCGTCCACAAGAAATAATTTTATTATTGTTATTCTCACTACAGTGACAGGTTAAAAACGACTCAGGCGCAATTTTACTCATAAACACGTGTTGTTAAATATTAGCAAATTAGTTCAATCAAAATCTTCACCATATTTTTTTCTTAGAATATAGCATGGTGGACACTAAACAATTAGTTTGAAAATTATTGCTTAGTTATTTTCATTTTGGCAGCAAATTAAGATTCAGAGTTTTGTCATTTCAGACCAGCAGCACGTGGCTGTTCCGCCAGTACCAAAGTTATTTTATTCGGACTATAAAACCAACATGGCTGACAGCCTCTGCATACTCTTAACCTAATGACAAACGGTTTAAGGGCATTTGACTTATGAACCTCTCCAGTGACTAGGCAGATGGTATGCGTGCAAGGAAAGGATCGCTCTGACGGTCACCCATCCAGGAAATAACCACACTCGTAGAAATTGCTTGACGCCACCAATGACTACAGATTAAATGTCATTGATGTCACTATCTTATGATAGCGTCGAACCCTCCGGTCAAGGTCACTGGCAAGTCTTATGTTTATTACGCCAGACAAACTGACTGAAACTATGTCATTTCTGATCTAATACAGTTCCACAAAGAGTAGAATCATTTCTGTATTACAACCCATAGCAGCTCAAATCAAAACACACCTATATTGGCGATAGACATTGTTCGTATTTCAGTGAATAGACTGGAATTTGTCATGCCTGCACGCGACACACTGCGGGCGCGCGGGGTTACCGCCGCCCGGCGTGCCGCCACCGTGGGCCAAGTAATAAGAGAAAATGAGTTGTATTGGAAGAGTTGGAAGTAATAAGCGTGACGGGTGTGACGGGAAAATGAGGCGTGTGACAATGGACACGTGTAGGACGCGTGGGTAGACAGACAGACGGACAATCTATGACGGACGTGACGGTGGAGGGCGATGTGGAGGAAGCGCGACGTTGGTGAAACAGTTTGTAGTCCTAACTCGACCATTGGCGTCAAAACTACAACCTAAGATCTGGAATTTGAAGCAGATGCCTGGAGCTTGAACCGTGGTATTTGAAAGTGCAGGGATCTATTTTTAATTACTAGGATTATATTTTTACGGTATTCTTCAAATTAATAATTGGAAGTTTTATCTACAATTAAAGCTTTTTATCATCAGCCTTGCAGAAAAGTTATATTCTCCTATTTTGAAAGTGAATATGTAGTAGTTGGAAATACGAGAGTCGTTTTCTGACAAGAGCTACTACCGTTAACCTTTCATAAAGTCATCCTTCTGAAATATACCAGATTGTAAGGAAATATGACAACCAATATTACTTCTGAAGATATTTTATTGGTGCAGAAGTGATAGAACTTACTATTCTTTCAGCACAGAGAGGAAAGAAGAGGACTCTTTCTTATGGCGATATGTACTCTGTACACATGTTACAGTTGGGTTACAACAAATAAACATCCTAATAAATCTGTATTGACGATCAATACGTTTTTCCTTGAGGATTTGGAGCGGAATAAGGGGAGGAACTGACAACGATGCTGAGTTCTGCCATCTACACGAGAACTGGAGAACTGATTACTTGACAAGTTTTGAGTTTGAGTGGAAGAAAGAACTGTTCTAACTCCACCTAATAAAGACTCTAAATTCACTTCAAGATTCCAAATTGTCACCTATTCAGCGCATTATTGGACGTGACCTCTGTTTCTTTCTCCTCTGTGCTCCTATACACCTACGACTGTTATCGCTCCACACAAACACGGGCACTGCCTCGCACCATATATACTCATGAATCCTTCATTGGGGACCTCAGGAATGGACTTGACTACATTTAGATCGTTGATTGCAATTATGTGTTCGTGTACCTCTCTCCTTACCTGCGGGAGAATGCGGCGTCACACTGGGTGCAGCGGTATTTCTTGTCCCCCGTGTGCAGTTTGATGTGACGGTCCCGGCTCCGCTTGTGTTTGAACAGGCGACTGCAGAACTCACAACGAAACGGCATGTGCTCACTGTGTGTCTGGAACATGAAATTATAATAGTTATGCATCAGTTAATGATGACAAATAAGAAATGAAGACACGTATTTAATGTAACATTTATGCATACAATACATACATACATAGATTACATGGTCCACTAAGAAACCTAAACTATGGCACGTTTAATTCTAAATACAGTTGAAAATATCTCGGAAATTTGTGTTTATCACATTGTGTTAGTTCCAGAGTTCGTTACCACGATTCCCTAGTGAATTCAAAGTTTTTCCAATCGGTTAACGAAGCTAGGTCACTACCGACGGCTTGAAGTGAAATTATACCATCCGTCAGCTAGAAAACCGAATTCGGGACCTCAAGCTCCAGAGAGTAGCGTACAATTTGGGAACCACTTACGTGCACATGTACGATGGTATTGGCATCACACCCACCCATGATACATGTACGGTGTTATTGGCCCTCCAACATACCCATGATACATGTAAAGTGGTATTGGCCCTCCTACCCATCCATTATACATGTATGGTGGTATTGACCCCTCTACCCACCCATAAATATACGGTGGTATCAACCCTCCCTCTACTGTAACTGTGACGCTATTACATAATTAGGACCGAGTGACTGAGAAACTTACTGGATAATACAATGTTTTTTTTAAGTTACATCACAGGACATGATGATTGTACAACTGCTGGGTTTCAAGTGTAGTCCACACTCCATGAGGTAGTGATACAGCAACACCCGCCCATAGGTACAGTAATATCAACCCTCCCACCCACCCATTCAGGTATGGTGATACCAATAAGCTGTACAGACTGAGCTAATTTTTTTAAACTCAGATTGTCACGCAGTTAACAAATAAAAATATTTCCACATTCAGAACCGTCTGCAACCAGGGAGAACGTTACAAACGATTTAAATCGGATAAGCCATGACCGATGGACGTGCGTCAAGCCGTGGTGTGAGTTTCACTATATGTGTCACCCAGAATGGAATCATAAAAGTTAACGTGGGAGAAACCGCATGATGAAGTCGGCAAGGTGTTACTGGCTGGAAGTCGGGGTCACGCTGTTATCAACGATCTTCTGGAGCGGCCGCGGCCTCTTTGCCGCTTATCATGGAGACACATTGTTTCCAGCGTCCATAAATAAGGAGATAGGGAGTGTGGGTCCAGGCGCGGATCTAGATGAGGCCGGTCGGGTTATTGTCTAACCTTTGTGAGGCCGATGATAACATCAGCGCCTCGCATTGAACGCCAATGATTTACCAATCGTCAACACCAGCGGCCGCCGTGCAAAAACACGCTCGGCTTCCGAGAACCACGACTCATCAAATTTGTAAGCATTCCACCTGATGGGTCCTGAATATATCCACAAGATGGAACATGTGATTGCGGGTGATACTTCAAAAGTGGGCATTTTTACACCACATTCTTCCCCTTCTTTCGCCACTTGTCTATTGTACAGGCGGAGATGTGTAACAGTGAACGGAAGATAAGAGTTAAGGAAAAACTGGATTTTTCACCTTCCCATTGGTGAACAAATAAAATTATAAGGAGAAGGCAAAAGGATACAACATTTTAGTTGGCAATCTATTTTAAAATGGATAAGATCTTATTTAATTTTATGACGAGTTTTAGTTTAGGATATATGAAGTGAATATGGGCTGGAATGACCAGAAGTTCGGTAACTCAGCCTGATTTCCTGTCAGCATGAATCTATCTATACTCCATAAGACCAAAGCTAAAGTTTTAAGCAAGACACGTCCACTGTAAATTCTTTCATGCGTTTGCTTTACTATCCAATATATCCAGTGGGTATCGGCTTCACCTTCTAACAAGGTATTATGGCGAATAGATCCAAGTGAACTCCGGCTCCACTTAACTATTTTGAATAAAAATAAGCCCTTAGAAAGATTATATAATTTCTTATACTTAAAACAGAAGAATTTAGGCTTCGCGTTTTGAGGGGAAACGAACATTTTTGAATACAGTTTGGTGATAATGGCCAACCCGCCCAACCATACACGTGCGATGGAATTGACCCACTCGCCAACCCATACACGATGCTACTGACCCGCCCACCCACCCATACACGTACGATGAGACCCAAGGTAAGATATGTTATTCTACTTACCTTGGTATTGACCCACTCATACACCTACATTAGTATTGATACGAATTAATTGAAGTATAGTGTTTGAAGGGAAACAAATATTTTTTAATACAAATGTCTAGTTATTTACTTGCCAATATTATATTTTTCTTTAACATTTTAACAAAAGCTATTTTGCTGGTATAATGAGAGACATAATGCTATTGTTACAGACTATACCCAATTAAACTCTTATAACAACTGGTATTTCTTGTTATAGAAGAATTATTATTCAATCACTCCCTTAATTACAGGGCCTAATTAACGGGAGCCCAAGCTGACCATAGGGCGGGATGGTGTAGGCCGAGCTACTACAGTAGGCATTGCAGACAATACGGTGTGGGTCCTAAGTACTTCAGTGGGCGTTTCCTTGCCCCACGGGCGCGAGATGCGCTCACAATGCCAAGGGGGGCCAATTTGACAACATCTGGACTACTACAAGGTTCCGTCCTACACGCAACTATTTATTACTCAAGGTTACTTGAACTGAAATCATTATTTATAAAATTACTATTAGTGGTGATAGTAATTTTATAAATAATCGATGTATCAGCTGCTTTTTATCACTTTCTCCCATATGCGTTAGAATATAGAAAGTATTGTGATCGTCCAAAAATAGTATATTTCATAAAAAGAGTGGAAATTGGGGTTTTGCATGTTCGAGACCATATGTTAGAAGTGCGAGACTTGTCGAGCACTTCAATTGGTCGAGAACATATAAAACACTTTCACTCGAGTTTTGAACGATACTTTTCACTACACTACTATGAGTTTAGCTGTTTTCGTTATGTGTTTACAACCTGCGAAACATCATATTTTCAACAGCTGTCCATTGTTTACTACCGAAAGTAACATTGTTTACAACCGAAAATTTTCCACAGTCAACAACACTCGTTTTTATTCCGTAGTGTAGTGAAAAGTATCGTTCAAAACTCGAGTGAAAGTGTTTTGTATGTTCTCGACCATTCGAAGTGCTCGACAAGTCTCGCACTTCAAACATGTGGTCTCGAACATGCAAAACCCCACTTTCCACTCTTATTATGAAATATACTATTTCACTACACTACGGAATAAAAACAGGTGTTGTTGACTGTGGAAAATTTTTGGTTGTAAACAATGTTACTTTCGGTAGTAAACAATAGACAGCTGTTGAAAATATGATGTTTCGCAGGTTGTAAACACATAACGAATACAGCTAAACTCATAGTAGTGTAGTGAAAAAATTGTTTACAAGATGATCGAAAAATCCATTTTAGGGTCCCCTGAACCCAAAAAAAGTGTTTTTTCGAAAAAATGTTGATGTCTAATTATTTATGGATAATTTTTTATGACATTTGGAATGTAGATGTATTTAGCCAATATCTACAGAATACTTTTTCACTTTTTTAAAACTTAAATTTTTATAGGTAAAAAACACACAAACACGGAATTTTCTCAAAAAACTGCTCTAACAATTTTGATTACATTTTCAGGAGAGATGTGAATTACATTATTTATAATAGTTTAGTAAAAACCGCATGTCACTTACTTGACTAGTTTTTGTGTTATGGCCAAAAACATATTTGGGAATCTAACTGGTAATTTTCAAAGTTTTAATTTTTAGTGTTTCATATGGGGGAAAGTTTGTGCAAATTCTTGGGAACCATTTATTTTATATTAGGCCTATACCAGAAAATTTAGCTCAAACTTAATATGGCATTGACATCACATATGGTTTCAAATTTCGTAGACGAATTATAATTTCCACATAATTAAATACATTTTAAATGAGAATATGGATTCTCTACCATCCCTTAATTAGCAACTTTTCCAATCTCTATACTCGCTATTCCTTTCTTAAATTCAAGAAGGAGAATTATGGAGCAAGTTATATAAACATGACCCTACTTTAAAGTTTGATTCTATGATTAAAAATTTAAATACTGTACTATCGTATATAAATTCATAATAATGATATATAGGTAGTCATATGATATAAATGATTAACTAATATGTATTTATATTATTAACTAATAATATAAATTATGTATGATATAGTTCATGTGTGTAAAACTGTTTCACTTGATTACTCTTGGAAATATAAATATTTATGTTGTTGTAAATTTTAATATTTGGCTGAAAGGAAATGGGATCTTAAAGACAACTTGATTTTTTTCAATTTTATCTACTGCGTTCTTATCTAAATTAATTAAGAAAACAGTGAAATATTTCTCATATACCCAAATAAGGATGAGTAAAAAAAGTTAAAAAATCTATGATAAGCAGCCAAATGAGACTGTAAGAATCAAGATACGACCAATATACAGTACAAATAAAAACTAGCTTGGAACTATTTAAATAGAATAAGCTAGAAGTTTTAATGAACGACTTTTTTCTAAGGCTCAAACGAAATTTGAGGCAATTTGCATTATAAGTCTATGACGAAATACTAAAAGAAAACAAAAAAGTACAGACATTAGTATAGGCCTATGTTAAAGCAAAAGGATTTAAAAAATGTCGCTCTTAATATCTTTAATTACATGAAGTGTTTCTTGATTAAATACACCACACCTGAGATTGCATTAGTGACGCACTACCGTAAAAGGTATATTTGAACACTAGCAAAAAAGTACATAGCGTAAACTGAGTTAATCCACAGAGAAAAAAGAAACAGAGGTCACGTTTATGTGGCCACTGTGAACGCACCAGTGGCCGTGATTACAGTACAAGTAATGTACATTATTTATACTTGCTACGTTTATCATTGTACACTTTGAGGGAATAAGAAAGGAATAGGTGCTGGCCCTGTCATCGCATGGTATACTGGAGAGCTAACTACACGACAAATGTTTAGCACGATATTGGATGCGACCTCTGTTTATTACTTCTCTGTGGTAAGTAGATTTCGTTACACCTATTCACTTCCTCAGACCAACGAAATATCTGGGACTCAGTGAGGAAATAAAAATATGTAACAGAGGATTTTGCTGTTTAAAAAAGTTGAATTGTTTCAACTAAGCATTTTTCATTTACATTCATTCCAAAATCCATTTCAAGACCTTTTGTGACAAATCACTATCTAGTTTTAGTTCTTAGGTCATGTTTAGAGTATAGAAATCCAACCAAATGATATAGCACAATTACAAAATACAAATAGCATATTTGTAAATATGATTAAATTTGGTAGATGAAAAAGTTGAAATTCACTTATGATTTATAAGTATTGTTTTAAATTTTATTATTTTCCAGAAATAAATAGGATTTAATTAAAATCAACACAGATTCATAAACAAATATAACTAACTAATGAACATATTAAATATGCAAATTGATTTTAAAAATCCTATTTATGAAACGATTAAGGAATAAAAACAGCATATAAATCATTCGTCTCACCCAGCTACTAAATTAATTAAATGTTATTCATAACTTTTTTATTTGATAACTGTTAGTTTTCTATAATTTGGTTAGATTTCTACTCTGAATGTGGTATAAGATCCTAAACTTCAAGTTATTTATTACGACAAAGGGTATTTTGTAAAAAATATTACTTCATTTATAATATAGTCCTAAGTAGCCTTATATACATTTCAATTTATTAATTCCGTTCAGATTTGGTGAAAGTTAAAATTACTGTGAACATTAATTAGTATTGAAGGACTACTAGTATTGAAGGATAATAGATGAAGACCCTTTGCCGGTCGTTGCCAGACAGACGGACGGCAATGACCTCTCAATACATAGATACTTTTTCTGTTCTTAGAACAGAACTGCCTTAGAACAGTTTTTCTGTTTTTATCCCAACATTCAAATCTGATACTTAAATGTGATTCATTTAATTTGAATACCTTTCTATTAATAGCTAAGAATACAAGTTCCCGTATAATTAAAATGATGTCATTAAATCAGCAGTTCTTGTATAGATATTTAATTTAAAAGTGAAACTGCGTTACTTAATATTGATACTTAAATACAAATAATAAAAAGGTTTCTCCAAACAACCTTAGAACATCTTTGCAACTGGTTTAAAAATATTTATACTGATCAAAATTATAGACTAGACAATTGTTGGACAAAATCTTAAGAAGAGGTTAATTAAATTAATTCACTTAAGAATTACAACTAAAATTAATTCATGTAAAATAGCTTAAGTTAAAAGAATAAAGACATAGAACCAACATATATGCTATGTATTACGTTTATGAACCAACAATTCCATTTCATTTTACATACGACTAAAGTAACTCAACGGGAAAACAAATTGGACCTTTCCCGTTAATTCACCACAACTTATCAATAACAATTACCACTCTTTTTTATCGCAATTATGGTTAGGTTAGATGGCTACTAAAGTTGATCACAAACTGGTAAATCCAATGATTGACATACCACCGAACGCGCTCTCCGTGTGTAAGTTCTTGGAAAGCGATAAGATAAGGCCAGCGATGTAGGATTCCTAGTGGGTAAGGAATACCACAGTGGACGTAAAAATGATTAGGGAACAGTTTTTAGAGCATTAGAATATTTATAAAGTGGTAGTGAATTAACGGAAAACAAAAAGTATTGGTAGTGAATGAACGGAAAAGATCCAACAAATGTTGTACACAATTGTTTCAAAATAAACTATTTATTAAGTCTGCAGAGGTAGCATATTGGTTAAATCCCATAAGAACAAGGATAAATGCAGTACAGCACTGTGAATTGACGAATTGTAGGAAAATTATGATTTTGACACAGTTTGAAAGAGCATAAAATATAATAGTGAACTCAGTTTTTAATTTTCAAAAAATATTTATTTGCAATGATTTAAAAAAGTGCTTTAATTTAAATTGTTGTAGAAAATACCAATTAAAAACAACATTAAAAAAGTGTATCCACTAGTTAGCCTCTTTCATACGTAAAAATAAAAATTTTCAACTAATCGTTAAGTGGCAGTACTTTACCGCATTTAACATTTCTCTTACCAGATACCAACATGGCAACTACCTCTGCATACTCTAAAGTCACAGAAATTCAAACGCAGCTTGATATATATTAGGAAATGGCAAGAAATCGGAAAAGGAAATAACTAAATAAACAAATGAGACGAGATAGGAGTTAAAAGGTTTCCGTCTTTACAGAATCACCAGCATTATTCAAGTCACGGCGAGAGCCCTGGCACAAGCCGGATTGATTGACAAACATATTACAACGACCAAACAATGGGACAATTAAAAGTGTAACAATTAAAATACTCGATGTGTTTGGAGGCACGCGCGGAGATTTAAAGGTCAAGTAATAGGCCATTGTTGAGCTCATTGTTGGTGGGTTGGCCTTTGTAAGGTCGGGCAACAATGAGTGGCGGCTAGACGCGCGCAACGCCATAAACAAGTCCGGCGCAGACGTTCAGGAACTGCATCGAGAAAGAAAAACAAGTTTCTAAGTAGTGACAAAAAGAGTGGATACTAGGAACGGCCGGGTCACTGCTTGAAGCAATGAGTAGGCCGGGACACTTGCGGGGGTCAAAGACAGGAGGACAGCTAGACGACAGGTATGTGGTGGTTGACGTAAAACTAACGGAGATGTTGGGAGGTCCAGGTGAACGTAGGGAGGGAGGGTGGATGAGTGAAGGAGCATGACGATCGTGGATCTTCAAGTATTACTACTTTTTAAAATAATAAAGAACAATAAAAATATTTGATAATATCAGAATTTAAAAAAATGTAATATCACACCATATAAAACTAAATAAAAAAACAGTATGAATAAATCTACGTAGGCAGATAATTTGAATAACTACAAAGATGAACATGATGTTAAATATAAATAAGATTAAAGATAAATTTGCAATTTATATTCATTTATTATTTTATTATATAAAAGAGAGGATTAAATAAAAAAAAAAAAACTATTCCAGTGTGAGATACTAGTCAAACTTAAAAACCAACTTAGTAAAAGCACTCAAAATGATCAGTTTGAGAACATATTTTCTCAACATTATTATTAATGTCAGTAATAAAGAGGCTTGAACCACCTTTAAGGAAGCTGAGACATAGAAACAAGTACAGTATTATATAATAGCACAGTTTAAAGAAGCATTAAGAAAAAGGAGGACAAATTGCAAGTAAGAAATCTATAAACTTAGCTTCGATAAATTTACTAAAGAAACCAATAATTAGACGAAAAAAACTTTTTTGATTTTCAATAGTGGTAAAAAACTAATACAAATAATCGTAAACAATTAATACTAGAAATGAAAACAACTAAAGGAACCAAACCACCCTCTGAATGACCTGACCAACTCTTCACCACGAGCATTCACTCAGGTGAGATTAATTTTGACGGCTCTCTCCCCACAAACGCGGTTAATGCTTGATTATTGAAGACCAACAAAGGCGATCAACAATGGGAATCCAACTGACCATACCATCACATTGACATGACAAACCGCTTAAATCACGACTGAGAGCCGGGACGACCTGCTGACAGCTGACATCGCACTTACACCAATTAAAGGGCTCCGTTACCCGGCTGAAATATGAGCTGCAGGTGCATGGTGCATCGTCTGCGCACCTGTCGACGGTTTCACTGCCGGCTTGATAATGACTAGTGAATGAAACCGTTGAGTAACCAATAGTACCCTAGTGTTACGATTGGTTATACTCATGTCTTTACTATATTATTGATCCATGGATGAACCACAAAGGTAATTGGATCTCGGTTATTGATGTTCGAAGGCTGTCAAGTGTGATATAAACGTACCATGAATGGAGGGAGGGCCATAAGTACGTAGAGTGGATGGAGGGTGAGGCAGGTGACTCGTTAAGTGTCATATGTACTAAAAGTGGATGGAGGGCGAGGTAGGTGACTCGTCAAGTAGCATATCTAAGCGGTGGGAAGTGTGAGGTATTGGTAAGGCCCGGGTGTTGGTAGAGTACCATTTTTTTTTTTACATAGAAAAAAAGTTAAGGATCATCAAGTGAAGGTTGGAAATCTGTTTATAAAATTTTAGTAAAGTAGTAGCATAATGAAATTACCTCTTCCAAAGAGATTTCATAACTTTTATGAATTTGAAAATAGATAACCTTTTTTGTAATAGCCTTTATAAAAGGAGCAAGGGAACCATACAGCCTAGACTCTTACCTGCTCATGCTTCTTCAAGTAGCTGAGCCTGGGGAAGGCTTTATCACAGAACTGGCAGGCATAGGGCGTCCCTTCAGTAACTCCGACTGTGAAGGTCAACTCGGAGTCTGGAACGTCCGTGGCTGAGTTGGGGGTGGCACAGGAGCTCGGGGGTGAGGTTTGACTCTCGGAGCCCCACGAGGAACCTGCCTCGGTCCCCAGGGCGTCTGCAACAAACAGGGGAAGTCATTCCTCAGAGAAAATCGTAACGTTTAGCTTTTTGTAACTTTTAATGAAATTATTTGTTGTTTGTTTTAATTTGTATACACCATTGTATTTATGATATGTCACTAGTATTTCAACGTTAAATTTATCCGAAGTAATATATACCAAAAATATATTTTGAGACATACCGAAATATATTATCTTTATTACCTAACCAAATACTTGATGATAACACAGAGAAAAAGGAACATAGGTCGCTTTCATATGACAGCAGCGAACATCTTAGTGCCAGTTACCATTAGTGTAAATGTTTATAAATTTGTATCCTTCAGGATTTGGAGGGCAGTAAGGTCTATAATCAACAAAGACTATGTGATGACATGCTCCCTAGGTATGAAAATGGATAAAAGCCTAAACATCGCATTTTAACTACTATTCGGTGGGACGGAGGTTCAACAAATCGATAGTAATCGGATTTGCTTTCCTGGTAGCAGTGACTAGGATGAAATACTGCTTCGATATATCGCAACCCACATCTCATGGGCCGATTACCATCGAAGCCGTCTCGCTGCTCAACTAAAGTGATTTATCATAGCAGACGCATTATTATTTTATTAATAACATTTCAACACCTTTTTTTTAAATAAGAATCAGGCTTCTTGTAAGTCCTTATGCAATTTCCTATATTCGCTGGTCAAAAACTACATAAAAAGTTACTATATATGTATTAAAACTATTAGGTTATTGGAGAGGTTTGGACAAAGAATTTAAACGTGATAACGAAGTAAGGTGATTAAGGCGTTTCTATGGTTACGGCTGGCTAGTAGTATTAGCCTACACCATCGGTCATAGCATTTATAATCTCCCCGTTGTTTCAGCACTTAAAGTCAAGAGATTAAAAAAAACGACAATGATTAGTAGGGCTTGTTCTACAGTATTTTAAGTGATAGGTTAGGCTCTGTCATCAGTCCTCATCAGCAACGTGCAAACAACTAGAAGACTGGATTAGTTAGTGTGGGTGCTGGCCAAACTCATTTTGCGAAAAAATCAGACCAATACGTTGTTCGGATTCTACCAAATAAATAATTATACTCTACCTCAACAATGAAACTCACAACAAGACAACCAAAGAGGCCTTATTAATTTAACGTTTTTCTTCCTCGCCCAGTTTTAGTGTTCAGAGAAGTGTAACCATTGTTGAAATTACACTCAACCTATCTGCTCGATGATTTACATTGGTAACTAGAACACATATTAAATTGGTCGGTAGCGTAGTTGGTTCAATCCCAGCTTCATAAGCTAAAGGTTGTCAGTTCGATCCCAATCAGAGTCATAACACATTTTGAGAAGGATCAGCTGATAACCACCGGCTGTTCATTTGACATTGGACTATTAATTAATGACACTTTCTAAGGAATATTCGGCCTTAGTTTGTAACAATGACCACATTCGCTCATCTACACTCATCACACTCATTCGAAATCCATATTCGCCCATATCTTGACGATCGGCGTCTTATGAAAAAATAAATAAATAAACATTATATTTTATCATCCTGTTGTGTTGTTATTTTTATTAAATTTGAATCACGCATTGATTGCTGTTTATTTATTCTCTTAGTACAATCTATATTATCACTATCTTTTGTTACCTCTATGCAAATTGTTAAGTTGTTTATATTCCAGAATTTCTATTTCTGCTATTTTCCAATACTTTTTTGTTTGAGTCCCTTTACATTACAAATCTGACGATGTTGTATTGTTATATAACACTTTTTCTTTTTAGTGTAAGCTAGTATCCTAATATTGTATGCAGTCTGTCATATACCACTGTTATATTTTATAATGTATTGTTGTTCAGAATTTTTATTTTTTATAGTATTTGCATATTGTTAATACAAATGAACCGTCAATGCATTACATTTAATATTAATATATAATATTCGTTAGTAAATCTAAGCTGTCTTAGGATTGTAGTAAACGCCTGGTTAACCTATTTAGAAATATATTTGTACAATACCTGCAGGCTGCGTCCCACTTGCTTGTACAATCTAAGAGAACGACATTTCTACACCTTAGAAGTGAATAAACTCCGCTTTTAAAGAGGAAAATAACGAGTTCCCCAAAGGTGTATCAATTCCCGTTCAAATCCAGTGACTGACGCGTTCGGCGTTGCCAAAGAGATCAGCTGTGAAATAAAGGGGACCGCCTAAACTCTGGGGACCCCACTATCCCGAGATAAGGGACCATACCTCACTGATAGTGGATTCAAACGGCTCCATTGGGCGACCTTTTGTAATGAAAGTTTTCAGGCTGAATAAGAAAAACGCGAGTTCGTATCGTAAAAGTTAAAAACACGATCACTGGGTTATTTATTCAGATGTAAATTACCCTTTAATAATTGCCACTACTTAACTCACTTAATTTGAAATTATTTAAAATGTATACAAAACATCCCTTAGTATTTACTATCTTGCAAATCATACATGAACAGTAACGTAATTGAGACAGTTTATCTCGATGTTGCTTTAGTTGTTAACAAAAACATAACACGCTCCCTTAAACTCAAGAAAATGATCCGAAATTAGATTCGCCTGTATCTGCAAAATAATCAACAATTGAGAAAAAGACATTTTAATACATTTAATATTTTACTTGTTTCATTTACTTTAAGAATGTAATCAATATTGTTATGCATATACCATTCTTAATTATTACAGTACAGTGTACCCTTTAATGTACACGTACAGTAACCTTTGTTATTTTCATAAAAATGACACTTGTCCGAGGTATACACAGTTTAATCATCTACTTGTTATTGTTGAAAATTCACCTTTAAATTCATCCTTTTGTACAAATCTAGGCTCATCAGTAGCCTACCACCGACTTTAATGACAATTGTTTTTCTAAGTCCTTAAGGACTAATATTCTCACAAACTTCGTCAATCGCATTAAAACAATTATTCATAGTTGCATGTACTCCCTAATTGAAATTTATGAAAATTTCACTGATTGTGAATGAAAATATTAGAATGAAAAACAAACTATTTATAACCATATTTTAGTGTTTGTCCAATTTAATATGACAATCCTAAAATCCGAAGTATTGATGAACACCTGGTACCTAGTAGTGACCCACCCGTCCACCCATTCACGACCAGTAGTATTGACCCACTTGCCCTTCTCATTCACGACCAGTAGTAGTAACCCACCCGTCCACCCATTCACGACCAGTAGTATTGACCCACTTGCCCTCCCATTCACGATCATTAGTATTGACCCACCCACCCACCCATTCACGACCAGTATTATTGACCCACTTGCCCTCCCATTCACCTGATTGACCCACCCGCCCACCCATTCACGACCTAGTATTGACCCACCCGTCCACCCATTCACGACCAATAGTATTGACCCACCCGCCCTCCCATTCACGACCAGTAGTAGTAACCCACCCGTCCACCCATTCACGACCAGTAGTATTGACCCACTTGCCCTCCCATTCACGATCATTAGTATTGACCCACCCGCCCACCCATTCACGACCAGTATTATTGACCCACTTGCCCTCCCATTCAACTGATTGACCCACCCGCCCACCCATTCACGACCTAGTATTGACCCACCCGTCCACCCATTCACTACCAATAGTATTGACCCACCCGCCCTCCCATTCACGACCAGTAGTATTGACCCACCCGTCCACCCATTCACGACCAGTAGTATTGACCCACCCGCCCTCCCATTCACGACCAGTAGTATTGACCCATTCGTCCTCCCATTCACGACCAGTAGTATTGGCCCACGCGTCCACCCATTCAAGACAAGTAGTATTGACCCACCCGCCCTCCCATTCACGACCAGTAGTATTGGCCCACGCGCCCACCCATTCACGACCAGTAGTATTGAACAATGAAAAAGTATCAATAAGTTTAAAGAAAGTTTTGTTCTAAATCAGACCAATTAATTCCAATTTTACGTAATTTAACCGGAATTATTAAAATAATATGGCCTACGAAAAACAACAGGTGGAATATTTGATTGATTTTGGGGTAAAAGGAAAAATACATTACATTTTATAAGATAAAATCCATTAAAAATCATTTAAGTAATTAAATCCGAGTAGCATAAATTTATAGACAAAAATGTTAATGAAAACGCTGAAAATCCACCAAAAACCTAAAAATCACGAGCTCTACAGTCTGTATACGGTAGGGTGGCGCACGGACCCGCCAGCTACCTGTGTCGGTCCTTTCCTCCCCCCGGCGCTCGCGGCTGTTTCTTTAATGAGTCACCAACTAGCCCCTCTAATAGAATTATTAACTTTTTTTACTTTCTCATAATATATCAATTTTAATAGAACATTTGTAAAGTACTAACAAAACTAAGAAAAGTGATATAAAACACGATGTGCTTTGATTATAAATAATGGTCGAAAGTTATTTTTTAGCCGGAATACTGTATGATTTGTTAAATGTTTTACATTTCTCATACAACGTTATCATGATGATATTAGTCATGACAATAAGGTTGCGTTGATTGATGAATAGCGGGTACTGTAACATTTCAATGTATGCTTTAAAACATTTTAATGTCATTAGAACTAGTAATAAAATATAACGAATGGTAAAAAATTAACTGCAATCTTAAAATATTGTATATTGGTTTTAGCGCGATTTTGTTTTATTTCAGTGTCACACGGAAACAACATGGAAGATAAATGGAAAATGCTCAACTTCTGGACACTAAATACTTTGGCTTGAAGAAGATTACTGGGAGTAATATAAAATAATGTTGATTTATTAATCAAATAAACTGTAAAGTATGTAGTGTTGCCTATTTAATGATATTTTGGCTGGTTAAATAGTATGCGATAACATAGTTTTAAATTATTCTACCTTTTTTCAAAGAACTCTTAAAATAATATTGTATCAAGATTAGGGAATTATGAGAAATATAAAACATTTAACAAATCATACAGTATTCCGGCTAAAAAATAACTTTCGACCATTTCGTTATTTATATAATCAAAGCACATCGTGTTTTATATCACTTTTCTTAGTTTTGTTAGTACTTTACAAATATTCTATTAAAATTGAGATATTATGAGAAAGTAAAAAAAGTTAATAATTCTATTAGAGGGGCTAGTTGGTGACTCATTATGGAAACAGCCGCGAGCGCCGGGGGGAGGAAAGGACAGACACAGGTAGCTGGCGGGTCCGTGCGCCACCCTACCGTATACAGACTGTAGAACGTCTCTATGACATTGAGGTGGTGCCCTTGTTATATTTCTGCCTCAACAAAGCTACAATATGCCAACATGAGCCCGCTGGGCGCGTAGGAGCGGGTTGATTCGCTAGGGTGTAAGTGCCCGGGAAGGGGAATTTAAAGTGGCGCCCCCCACCCACCCACGCGACTATTACAGGATTAAGGATAGACTACCCGAAACGGCACCAACTTCCTAATTCAGCTCTAGAACTGGGTGTATAATTTAAACCTAGAAGGCAGTTGGTTTAATGAAGATTTCCTGTTGTAAAAGTGGCGCGTGTTGACGCATTGGAGAACCTTCAGTAAGATATCCTGGGATTGGCAGGGAAAATTACCGGTGATAGCTGGTAGGTGACGCTGGATAAAACCAACTTCTTCAACTAAAAGACAATTAAATGAAAAACATTTTTTTTAGCTTACGATAAAAGAATATCTGTTTTATTACTGTAAATTAGGCTACTGTCTTCAAATACAGTCGATTAACAAAGGGCCATTTAGCCTATTATTAACCCAACAACCAGGGCAACTAAGGGACATACCGCTTTAAGTGGAACCTGAACCACAAAGTATTGGTCTCGTTTGCAGCTAATTGGCAAGCCTGATACTTAGTTCTCTTCTATAAAAAATATCCGGACCCTGACTACTACCCAACAAGGACAGCTCAGATATCTCTAGTAGTATTCACATCAATGGCAACCATTGACCGAACGCCACCTAGCATACAACGTATCACTAACAATATCCACAAAAAATTTTCCCTAAGTTGGATTGAATGTCTTACAAATATTAATCTATATAATATATACGTTTTGTAATCTATATAGATGGTTCTTTGTAATATCTACACGCAGGATAATTGATGTCGACTTATTGTAATGGTATGCAGCATTGATATTTTTTTGAAACACGAAAAAGATGGCAACCATCCTTTTCACATATGACATAAAATTATAAATAAGTAAAAATAAAAACAAAAGGGCTGAAATGCATATTTTTAAAGTGGGTTTAAATAACTAGTTTAAAATTACTCTCCATAGATTGGAAACGATTTGTATTTTACAATACTAAAATTAAATATCGTACAATCGAACCAAACTCCTTTACTTTATTAAGTTGTACCAGCACCATATCAGATTCATCACCATGGAATCATATAATTCTTGCCTATGTAACAAAACTCAATGCTAGATTACTCCCATTCCTCGAGTGTTGCCTGTTTGGGCTCCAGGTTGTTGTTGACACTTGAGACACATGCCATAAACCGGCCGGTGAGAGGATCAGTGGGTTGTATGAACAGATGGGACCTCCGATTAAAAATGCTTATTTGCAACAATCTCTCGAAAATTTTTGACGGAATATCTATATGTAATTCCGTAAGGGAATCCGTTCTCTCGACATTTCATGAGCTTGGACGAAGATAAAATAGCTTGTGCAAAAAGAATATTATAAATAATATGCACTCCACCCCCACTGGCCCTAGAAGATCCAATGATTTCATATCATTACTTTGTTTTTACTAACACATGTAACAGGTATTTGTGTTCCAAAGCTCTTCTCATCGGAAATATTTGTGATTTGAAAATAATTATTGTACTTAAACATTCCAATAATTTCGATTTTTATTTGACGAGGCATTTCGTTGTCATAGACAACATCATCAGACCAAATACTACTTTAAAGGTGAAAGGTCTCATCTAATAAAAAGTTTTGAGTTCAATTATTTGCAAATTACAATGTTTATATTTTGTATATTGTAATACATACTGTGTATTAAAAGTGTTGATAAAAAAACAAACAACATAAAAACGGTTGCTTTTAATAGTCCTCCTGCTATTAAAGCAACCAGTGATGGGGATGGCAAGCAAATTATGTAGGGGGTGTCCCCTAATATGATTTATATTCGTATGGGTGACATTATTAAACAGCTAAGAAGCTAAAACCAGTGACTGCTATAGGATATGAGAATTTTTGTTGCATATACAATTCATAAATTCATCTCATGACGTATAACTTACTCAGATCGTAACCACATATTCTTGTCAGGTTGTTTGTAAATAAAGGTGGGTGCTTCGGTAATATTAGTCGTGGTCATGTTTATAAAAGGCGGGTGCTTCGATAACATCATTCGTGGTCATGTTTGTAAAAGGTGGGTGCTTCGGTAATATCAGTCATGGTCATGTTTGTAAAAGGTGGGTGCTTCGGTAATATCAGTCGTGGCCATGTTTGTAAAAGGTGGGTGCTTCGGTAATATCAGTCGTGGTCATGTTTGTAAAAGGTGGGTGCTTCGGTAATATTAGTCGTGGTCATGTTTGTAAAAGGTGGGTGCTTCGGTAATATCAGTCGTGGCCATGTTTGTAAAAGGTGGGTGCTTCGGTAATATCAGTCGTGGTCATGTTTGTAAAAGGTGGGTGCTTCGGTAATATCAGTCGTGGTCATGTTTGTAAAAGGTGGGTGCTTCGGTAATATCAGTCGTGGCCATGTTTGTAAAAGGTGGGTGCTTCGGTAATATCAGTCGTGGTCATGTTTGTAAAAGGTGGGTGCTTCGGTAATATCAGTCGTGGTCATGTTTGTAAAAGGTGGGTGCTTCGGTAATATCAGTCGTGGCCATGTTTGTAAAAGGTGGGTGCTTCGGTAATATCAGTCGTGATCATGTTTGTAAAAGGTGGGTGCTTCGGTAATATCAGTCGTGGTCATGTTTGTAAAAGGTGAGTGCTTCGGTAATATCAGTCGTGGTCATGTTTGTAAAAGGTGGGTGCTTCGGTAATATCAGTCGTGGTCATGTTTGTAAAAGGCGGGTGCTTCGGTAATATCAGTCGTGGTCATGTTTGTAAAAGGCGGGTGCTTCGGTAATATCAGTCGTGGTCATGTTTGTGGGTTTTTCAGAGCTTACACCACCATTTGATCAACACTGCAATATAAGGCAGTAGACATGCAATCTTACCGTCAGGTGGTTAAACATGCTGTACTACTACAACCGTACGGTTTGTGTTTATTACTATGAGTTAAATTGAATACTGTATGGTTATGTAAAATTCAATCTAATCGACCGCAACTTGATATTATGCGTTTTTTTAAATTTTAAATCGTCAAAAAATTGCATTTAATGTTTTACATACTAAGCTGGGGGAAAATATTCAATATTTTATAAAAAAAAAATAATATTGAACAAAAGAGTTTTTCACTTATTAAATGAGGTTATTGTTATACGATCACTTTTACAGGATAAATACTTGAAATGAAAAACTCTGTTTTTCACTATTTACGTGAAGCTGCACACTCCCCATTTAAAATAATAGTTATGTTTTTAACTCATTCAGGTTCTTTTTCTAACTAATTATTGCAAGGAGTGAAATAATCACTGACTGAAGGGACGAGGGAGAACTGGTTGAATTAATCAACTGGTTCATTAATAAACATTATAGCTAACTTTCATGAATCGATTAATACTTCCAAACTGTGTTAAGAATAAAATATGCAAACATTTTTAATTGTCTGCTATTTATTTAATACAACACAAATATGTCGACAGTTAACTAATCTTCTTAACTATTAACACATATGTTTAGTAACTAATATTATGATACTTTTCGTTGCGAGTAACGCAGACGTCACTGGGTCCACTGTAATAGACACATATCTACCATTTTGTCAACAGTGCAAACAAAATACGTGTAAAATCGAAGATGTTGGAGGGTGTGATGTAGCTGTTAATATCAGGAGACAAGCTAGAGGTGTCAGGGGACACGTTAGCGCGCCGTCACCGCCATCAGTCTCCATATCACTCGTCACCGAGACACACATCAATATATAAACCATCAGTGGTGTCGATGTCGCACTGCCTTTTTGGGGCGAGAACAGTTTGTAACACCGCTTTGTATCTACTAGGCTGGAATTTTTATTTCAAATTATGCATTTAACAAGTTTACACCAAGTGTTGATTATTTATTTGTAGGCAAAAGGGCTGCCTGTAAACGTGGTTTTTATGTACAGTGTTTTCAGAACGGTATTATGTTTTTTAAGTAAAACTGAACATGTAGACTGTAACTAAAAAACTATACGAAAACATCAACTTTTAACCCGATAAGGGTAATTGCCCTAAATGAGTCAGAAAATAATCTTAAAGGATAATCCAATTTGGTGGACATTTGATATTTGCTTGGAAACATTTTTATTTGGAATATATTTTTGATAAGCCAGCGTTATTGTTAAACAGTTCCTATTCCTTATTATTACCCTGTGTATGACATATATAGATTGTTCCCAATTTTGAGTTCTCCATAGTAAATAAATTGGCTACCTAAAGCTCTATCTTGGTGAATCTCTCTATAAACCAACCTTTTCTCATTTCCCCTCACATTCACAAAGATATATTAGCGAAACAATAAATACCCAAACTAATTGTGCATGAACCGCCCAAATAGTGTCCGCCATGTTGGATTTTACCGGAACAGTTTCCTGTACACCGCTAAGTGTCCGTTTCCTGTAGGAACTCGCCATCTTGGGGTGATGTCTCACCCCAAATTTAAGGAGTGCCCTCCTAAGGTCTTATTTTTTGCTGCACGTTAGTTTTATTTTTTAATCACAATAAGAGATTACAAACTTTTCAGTTTGTTTTTGTCTAAAGTAACAAAATATATATGATTTGTACATAACGTAGTATGTACATCCATGTAAACAATTGTATACAATATCATCATTTTGTTAGAAACGATTGATATTTCGTTAAGAATTAATTAATAGTTTTTTAATTAGCATAATACGTGTTGGTACATATACAGTACAAGTAAACGTCACACAACACAAATTTATTACAATATAAGCACAAAATGCATAAATATATTACAATACAAGTACAAAATGCACGAATATTATGGTGATCGATTTCGGTTGATTCTTTTGTGAATCCCTCTAGTCTGAGGAAGGTGAGCGTGGTTCACCGAAATCGATCACCATAATATTCGTGCATTTTGTACTTGTATTGTAATATATTTGTGCATTTTGTGCTTATATTGTAATAAATTTGTGACGTTTACTTGTACTGAATTAATTAACTTAAAATCTTCAAGAATAACTTTTAGAATTTCATATTTTTAGCAGTGAAAAAATTATAAAAACTAACTCTTTATAAATCAACCTATGGACCACTAGAATACTTCTATCAAATAAACACTTAAAGTGTTACGATATGATCATTATCACAGACATAATCCTTGAAGTAGAAACGCTTGTTTTTGGTGTTTTTCGTAAAGTGAAACAGCTCCCATAACAGTTCTATTATGTATCCGGTAAATAATACCGGAAGCAGTTAGTTCGATTATTACGTCATAAGAACATCCTGTATCATGTTGTATTTAACATTGGCCGTCTTACGGGATATCCAATATGGCGCCTACCTCTGTGGACTCTTACAAAGATCAAATTCATGACAAAGAATGCAAAGTGTACAGCACCTTATCAGTAAATACGGTGTAGAGAAAGTATCAACCCTAGGTCACACGGAGTGTGCGTGCGTGCGTGTACGAAGTCCTCAAAAGGCGCCGCCTACAGTGCGCGCACCTTGCGATCACCTGGCAAAAACACTGGACGTGCCGATATGGAAGGTGACTTCTAGCCTGTACACACACGCGCATACACAATCACATGCGCACAGTGTCTGTTATATGTACCATGAGATTTTTTTTCTGAAATGTATCTGAAAATATATCTGAAATATGTACCACAAGCCAATTTATCTGAATATTATAGGTTAAATCTATACTCCCAATTTTCAGAACGTACTTCATATCTTAAGTAATTGAATAACTGAAATATTCAATTTCCTTCAAAGGAAATCAACCACTGTGGGAAAATTTAAACAACAAACTTATTTTTATAACAATCAAAATTTAGTTGTATGATCCTTAGGTGGCCGTTTCCCAAACTTCCAAGACACCCCTGGGAAGTCGATAGCCCCGGACAATCTTACCATTAGCAGGCTTACAAATTAACTTTTACTCTTCAGCTGAATGGCTCATGTTTATTATTATAATGAATTACAGTGAACATTTTGGAGTCAGGAAAATTCCAATTTAAGGACCATAAGTTGATATCGATCATAATATTATTTTGTACTTATTTTAAAGTATACTTGCGTTGCGTGACGTTATATTATGTTGTATGTCTACCAATATGTGACACAATAAGAAAAAAATTAAAAAAACTGTAAACACATTATCAACATATTAAAAAATCAATTAAGGTCCACTGTGATGGTCCAACCTGTTCACTTTCGTTTGTAACAAATAAAATATTGAAATGTTCGTAGCATCCTATATACTTTAATATTTCAATATAATATCAATATATTAATACTATTACTATATTAGACCTTTGGCATATTTTATTTAAAAAAAATTAACTTTTTTTGTAATATCAAACACATTCCAGAATAATATAAAAAACATATTCATGAAGGGTAACTGATAATAAAATGCAACTTAAAAGGAACTTAAAATATAAATGAACTTAGAATATATCATACTTTAAAAAAACCTCCAACGTCCCTTCTCAACAAAATTTCACTTTCTGCGTTAACCGCCAACTCAATAAAAACTAGCCATCTAACATTATCTACCTGAGCACCTTTGTCTTTGAATACAATTGCAATGCAATCAACAGCTCACAAGAATTTAGTTGAACCTTTCCTTATTGCTTGAACATTCTGAACAATCTCCGACAAAATAGCAAAAAATATTAATCATGTCAATCTAGACTTAGAAGTGGTAAGAGAATGAATACAAGAATGCACTTATGAACATTCTGACATTAGGAAACGAAGACTAAAATGATATGGGTACATAAATAAATGAACCCTTTAAGGCTAATAAATACAATTGTAAAATTGTATGAAAATTGAAGTTCCTAAACTGAAACAATTATACTGATTACTTAAAAAATACTAAATGATACAAATATGACACTCAACAGGATCACATTCCGACAAAACTTTTTTATTGTAAAGTGTGTTAGAGGGTGGTAGAAAAAACCGAAAAAACTTGGATTGGTGAAAGCAAAGGGTGGGCACATAGAGCAAAACTCATCAAAACAACGTCTACAGCATTTCGCGTAGTCCGATTAGGGCCATACGTGCGTGAATAATAATAATACACACAGCATGGACAGCCCCTTCAATACAGTGACTGTCAATATGGGTGCAGTATCTGGATTGACTACCCTCCCCAGTGAAGGGGCTCCTTACAACAAGTCTAATCATTGCGCATAGTGACTAATCATATAAGTTATATTGGTCGTGTTATTTGTAAAAAATACGTTGTCAATTAGGTAATTAATTCTTTAGGTAATTAATCATTAAGAAGATCCGACAATAATAAGCAAGTCTACTAATAATATTACACACTTAGAGCCTTCTTTTCAGTCAGGAAAAATAGTACACTTTTACAGTTACAATACCGTACGATTAAATCCATAGTAGTTTATCCGTTGTACTAATAGTAAACATCTCGTACATTACGCACATACGAAGTTCATTGCGGCTTCAACAGAAAATGCCTAAACTTAAAATAATGCACGCTCAATAAATTGAAATATATGACGATTTTATTTTACTAAGAAATCCATAAATACCATATTGTATTGAGAGAATAAGGAAAAGAGATTGGTACCCTCTTTAAAAGAAAAAAAATCCTCGATGACACCAATTTAACAAAATAACATATTATTGACAACATTGTTGACTAGTGCGTCTTCGTGATTTAGCTTAATAAGCCAGTCTTTTTAAAGTACAATCTAAGAAATAGGCCTATGTCCAAGAAAAAAATAAAGCTTTTATATTTTATTTAGGAAAAAAATAAAGTTGGGCGGTCTAAGGTGTCAGGACTTTGGGTCTGGGTTAGAGATAACGCTGGTTTGAATAAGGGATAAACTGATAGATTTATCAGTAATATTCACCTTGTACTGTACTGGTTCATCCTCTTGTTAAGATTGGCCATTACTTTTATTAAAAAAAAAAAATGAAAAATGAAGAGATAACCGGATTATTTTTAAATGCGCTTTCCTCTTCACATCAACAGCCACTTGTCATATTAAAATAATTATAATCCCGACACGCATCTTTATCTTCACTAAAGAATTATCTTCACTAAACGTTGTTGAAAAGGTACTAAAAATTAGTGTTTTTGGTCTTCAAGCCATAACAAACATTATTTGAGGCTAAATAAAAATGTTCAATTCACATGTTGAAACGCACAAAGAAAATGAGCTAACAATTTGTAGAAATTTAATAAATTAGATTTATACCTGAGGTTCCAACTCGAATACATTGCATTTTGAAACTGACAATAGTAATATGCCAAGTATAAATAATTTTATATTAAATAGATTTATAAAAAATATGGAATGCAGAAGTGGTTAGGCGTAACAAAATCTCAACAAGTTTGGATTTATAATGTTAAAAATTTGAAATTTGATCTAGGCAAAAACACTTTCACAAAACACAATGAGATGAAAGTGGAATTTTATCGATTTCTAAGTTCACAAATAGATTTATAAGTTCTACTTAGTCGAAATTTATTTAATCTTTATTCGTTTTGTACCTTAAAAAAGCTGAATATATGAATTACCCTTGGCGAGGGAGTGCGATATTCCCAAGGGGCTCGATTTCTGGATCCATACTCCCAGGTCCCTGGTGCACAGTCCGCAGGATTCAGGACTCCCCTGGCCTCCCGCTGCTGTGTCCTGTGGGATTTACATGGCCCCAGGGTGGGCCTCCCAAGAGGATCGACAAAACAACATTCCGACATAGCTACTCTAGGGGCGTCTTTTCTAAATATTTACAACGACATACCACTTAATACCTGTGTGAACGACGATATTATTAACGATATTAACTTGGCTTGCATTTTGATTTGTGAAACAATTTCCACAAGGCATTACTAATTGATACTAATATTATTCATTATTTCTCTTTAAGAAGCCAATCGTAGAGGTATGGCGAATATGTTCACAAAGCCGTCCAATTGTGTGCTTGAGTAGTTGTACATACTACAGTTGATGCACTGGGGTAAAAATATAACATGTTACAATAAAAAGAAGATTTTTCAATAAAAAAGAATACTAGAAGAGCTTACTAATTATTTCGTTACTATCGCTGAAAGAAAGAGCCCCCCCACCCCACACACGTTAGTATTGACCCACCCATATACGACAGTAGTACTGATGTCTAGGCCGTACACATTTACATAACTCAAATGTATTCATGAGATGAATGATTCATTCAATTGTTATAATTTATTTAAGCTTAAAGCTCACATTTAGAAGTGCAATAATCAATATTTATAGATTTTAACTTTAATGTTTTATCTCAATATAAATTTCACTTCATAAACGTGAACTCAGACCAAAGCCTTTTAGTTTTTTTTATCATAATTATTATTCTTGGCAGTTCAGCGTTTGCATGTAATGTTGCTATTTTGGTGGTAGGTAATTTATCAATTGTTAAAATGCAATTTATTACCTTTTATTGTTATTTTTTTCATATTATCTTGTATATTTGTTTAGTCTTTGTTAGTCACTGTTTTTTACTAGATCACACATGAAGTTCATTATAATTATTTTTTTTTATTATTATTTTCATTTTCCGTAATTATTATTACTGCTGTTTGTTTTAATTGTGTTATCATTTTAATATTAAACGCGGATCCTGTATTTAATCGTATTTTTAATGTACCTTTGTGTTGTTTATATTAAGCTACCTTATTTGTGATTATGATTAATTTATCTGTTTTGAAATGACTTAATAACGTTAGAATTTATGAGCATTATTTTGAAATAAAAAATGCATTATTTCTGGTTGATTTTATAAATATAACATCCTTTAAATCCCTCTTTAACTTTATAATAACTTCAAGCCAACAAATATAATGACTATAAAAAGCTATAAAACCCATATAACGGTAAACACTGTGAAACGTGACGTGTCACAATGAAAATGGCGATTGTTTGTCAGGCAGGTGGCAATGGTCGAAACAATCTGATTGGCAGAGAAAACTATCGATCATCTGTCGAACCGAATAATTCTATCGGTCATTTGATCTGTCCGTTAAAAGTATTTGGCAGGATGAACGGACAAGTCATTACTTCGTAGGGAAGGTGGGACTCAAAGTGTCACCGTTGTCAAAACAGTTTATAGTTCGTAGAACGTTATAGTCATAACTCCAACCAACACAAGGTTACTCATAAACAATTTACTAATAACTCAGGTTTATTTTGCAAAGAGCAGAATATGTAGAAAACTTATATAAAGAGAATTGAGGATATTTTTCACAGTCCAAGGTAGTTAATATTTTGGAGGTTTCCATCCCTTACTTCAAGTGGTAAACACTAGACAACGTTTCATCTTATAAAACACATATCGTCCTCTGGTGTCACTTGTTACATCAACTTACATTCTAATAAAAACTAAACATCCAAGAGTTTATATTTGTTTAGTCTTTGTTAGTCACTGTTGTTTACTAGATCATCACATCAAGTTCATTATAGTTATTTTATTTTTGTTATTATTATTTTCATTTTCCGTAATTATTATTGCTGTTGTTTGTTTTTATTTGTGCTATCATTTCAATATTAAATGCGGATCCTGTATTTGATCCTATTTTTCATGTACCTTTGTGTTGTTTATATTATGCAAATTGTATAGCTGGTAATACTCTAATTTTTGTTGAAAGTTTATTTTTAAGTTTATTTTGTTGAAGTTAACAACAATCAGCTTCATTGTTTTATTTAAAAATGATTAAACTATAATTTTATTTGCTAATAACTTACTAAGGAAAAGTATGTATTTTCGACGCAATTATTCAGTCTGTGATTGCCTTAAATAAAGAGATTTTATTTATCGGTATCACACAATCTTAAGCTTGTGTGATAGCTTCTTAAATTTTCGTTCTACAAGAGTACAAATTATAATAGGCTTACAACATATACTTACACCTTCAACAAGAAAAATATGTACGTGTAAGCTACTTACTTTTTTCTAATATAAAAAGTACAGCCATTATAAATCCGCTGAAAACATGTCCTTCGTCTGGAACTCTTTCAGCGTAAATCAAACCACTTTTTACTCGCGAAAAAATCTGAGATTCGAAACACAATGTGGTTCGAGGGCGAGGAGTCGATGAGTTGGGAACCGAATTGCGATGGCAAGAACTGCATAGAGTAATAATTAATGTGTCTGGGCTGCAGACACATGCAGGATGTGTCCCAGACTGCAATGTAGGCAGGAATGTGGCAATGTTTTGATTAAGGAAAAAACTCCTTCGTTAGATCGATGATAGCGCTCGTCGTACGTAAAATGTACAAGTTCGTTCATTAATGAATTCCTTACAAAAATGAGCAATCGAACAGATGTTCATTGCTAAACCAAGGCGAGAGGCCATGAAGTAAACGATGAGTAGTTCGTAGGCCTACAACACATTTAAGAACAATGTGATTGATTACAAAATAGATTGACGTTTGTAAAATAATTACTTTACATGCCCCCCAAATTCAAACTATTTTCAATATCAATTACTACCAAAATAACAGGTATTTAAGCTATTTATAAGGAAAAAGGCTTCTATCAGTATTACCAATACCTTTATTTTGACGTTACCTCTGTTACAATCTTTATATAGCATAACCATACATAGGCCTATCTGTAAAAAAAATCACTGAACCAACATTTTGTAGGAGTTTAATACTTCCTACAACATGGATGATTACCTTCGATTAATATATTTGTTAGTTATAGAAAATATTTTGAGTTTGGGAGGCAGGTAAATGAATTAGTCCTCGGTATCTGTCAATTCATGGCCATAAATCCGTATTAAATCTACGAGAATTTAGAGACCACCTGAAGTGCGGGATATGTTCGTTAAATTTTGAAAAAGAAAAAATATTACATTCCTTTACCTAGGTCTATAATATACTGGATTTAAGTCAGTGTATGAACTTAAATTTAACATAAACTAAAATTTTAACCTAAATTTAAATTGAAATCGTGGCAAATTAAATATGCACATCGGGAACTAGGAGATATAAGTTTAAGATCCACGGTAGTTTTAAAATTAAGTACCGAGAAAATTATAAGTTTTACCTTCTCAATTATTTAATTCATAATACATAATAATATAATGGCATTTAATATAAACTACTGAATTACTAGTCTATAATTAATCATACTCGGTTGAAATGAACTGCAAAACGTCTTTATTAATATTACAAGAGGGGAAGTTAGGGCTGCAAAACCCTTTTTACCCCTTAATCTCAAAAGTACAACTGTCAAATACTCTGAGCGTTTGATAGTTTTACTCATATTATGAAAGAAGATCCCGTACGTGTAAAATATCAGGGAATAAAGCCTGCCTCGAATGTTGATAAGTAGGTCTATCAGCGCGGCGGCTCCGTGGCAAAGGTTCCAATCTTTAACTTTTAGTCTATTAGACAATGATTAATTTAAACTGCTCGTAAATTTTGACCTGATACTTTTGGGGTCACATCTAATACTGATCCCTTCAGTGTTAGTAGCTGACAACTATAAAACACATTTATGTCACCTTAAACCACATTTCTTGATATTATCATACGGTCTGTAGTTAGTCACCTTGTTTATTTCATTTATAATTTAAGATTAGTTATAATCGTTCACAACATTTCAGAGCTGACGGGGGTTCACAGCTGATGCCTTCATATACACTTATATTAGGCTGCACGTGTTAAATTCTTTTAGCTTCATCCCAACTCAAAATACTTTCCGCTTTCAAAATATTAATTTTATGCTGTCTACCAGAGTAACTTTATTATATACCCTAATCACCTTAGGATAGACTACAAGTCTGGCCACAAAGTTTCTTCGCATAGATCAATAGCTAGTCTATGAGGAATGGGCAGAGTAAGGTTAAGGAGATCGGCCTTTCCTTTAAAAATTATAAAACTAAAAAAACTAAAATTATAGGAACACGCCTACTTACATTTAGCTAATCCCACTAACTTTGGTTACTAACAAGACTACATTTACCAAATCTACTATACATTTTTTAGATTTGTGATAGCTTACTTTCACTTGTAATACTCAATACTATCCGAATATGGTTTTACATTTTTAAAGTACAGTTTTCCTTAACTATATAAGATACAAGATAGCCTACAACTAATGCTTTCAGAACTAGGGCCTTGGATTAAAAACATTGTCAAAAAATGTCCTAGTAAAAATAAAATGTAGCCTAAGTGGTTTTGTGAAAATCTTGTTGAATAAGAAATCAATATGAGTAAAAATAGGTAACGAAAAACAGAAAATTATGACATAAAAAGGTATTGAAGTTGGTAAAAGCCAGTTTTATAGATAAAAGCCATTTGGTCAAAAATCAATCGAAAACAACAAAGATTTCAAAGAAGTTGGCTGTTGTCATTTGAATTTGAGCTGTTGTTGAACTAAGTAGCAGTAGTCCTTGGTTAGTAACAAAGACCACATTAACTGAGACTTTAATTCCACTTTACAACACCACATAACTGACAGGTGACCGGGTTGTCACATCGGCATGCCAATCTACTACTGTCCCATTGTCCTAGACCTGCATAACTTCTAGCTTTCGCATTCTGCTCCAAGTCTTCCTACGAGGCCAATCTCCGGTATACTACGTTATAGCTATGTGGTTTTGTCGAGAAGACAATGTAGCCTACTCATTCGTAACATGATGAGTAAACAAATAGGTCCATAATTGCTTAGGCCAGTTCTAGCACAAACTCTTAAAAACATAAGTTATCAGAAGCCTGAAGCTATTTCATGATTATTCCACAATCAGCCGTTTTGTACAATTACGCAAAATTTCCTATCCCTCCAATAATTCGTAAAAAAATTGTTTTATATATGTCTTCATATTCGGATTATTCATGTATGAGACGCCAACAGAGCTTGTGCGTGGTTTGACGCGCACTAATAACACGAGTGCAGTACAGCGAGCACAAAACCTTAGTCTGTGTTCACTGTTGTTGTATGAGTGCGAATGGCCTTTGTATTCTGGTTAGTAATATCCCAATAGTCAGAGTTACATATGGATCTACTGCTTTACGTGGAATCCGAACCATGCAGCATTGGTCTGATTTTCAGCTAATGACGAGCCTGATACTCAGTACTCTTACCTACACAACATAGGTACAGATGTGAAAAATTACCACTGTACGTGTGTGGGTGAGCAGGTGGGTATTAATAATAGTGAAAATTACCACTGTACGTGTGTGGGTGAGCAGGTGGGTATTAATCATAGTGAAAATTACCCCTGTACGTGTGTGGGTGAGCAGGTGGGTATTCATAATAGTGAAAATTACCACTGTACGTGTGTGGGTGAGCAGGTGGGTATTAATCATAGTGAAAATTACCACTGTACGTGTGTGGGTGAGCAGGTGGGTATTAATCATAGTGAAAATTACCACTGTACGTGTGTGGGTGAGCAGGTGGGTATTCATAATAGTGAAAATTACCACTGTACGTGTGTGGGTGAGCAGGTGGGTATTAATAATAGTGAAAATTAAGTAAATTATTATTATTATTCAATCAGTTAACAATCACTTTTAAACTGCCATAAAACTATCACATAGATAACACCTTATAATCTATGATTAAACTTACTACCATCAAACACGAATACCTTAGCCTACTCTAGTAGTGTCCACGTTGATGGCAGCCATTAGACAGAGGGCTCGTCCTTATTCCGAGGACCGAGCGTAGAACCTATCACCTACAATATCCACAACACTTTATCCTCAAGTAGATGGGTTGCATGCAGCGCTTGAAACGATGATTCCGTAAGAGTAGAAAGTGTAGAATGTTGGGAGATGAAGTAGCTTAAACTGTTTTTTAGGAGGCTTATTTAATCAGTGACAAACTTGTATTATGACGATTTACTTCATACCAGGGCCCGTGAAATGGCAAGACAAGATCAGCAATACTCATCCGGAGCGTGGATTGTAGCTGATGTAGGGTGAAGGATGCACAAATAATATCTTCATGAAGACACCGTATGTTATTACGTTATGTTGTCTACTTATTACTGTGTTTTATTGTTATGTTGTAATTGGATAGAAACATATGTTACTAGCTGAACCCGGCGGACGTTGTCTCGCCTTTCATTTTTTATTGACATACCAAAATAAAGCAATAAAAAGAATTATAGAAAAAAAACCATTATTTATTAATAAGTGCAAGAGGGTAAACAATATTTTTGGTCTTCTTATTTGGTGTATAAATGTAAAGGTTTTTTGGTGAGCCTACTCTCGAGCAAGCGACGTAGAGCTGTCCATGTGAAAAACATGGATTATTTAAATTATTTATTTTTTATTTTCACGTTTCACCAAATGTTTTAATTACCGAGGAAAAAAGGTTAACACCAAATACAGATCAACTGATCAAGTAAAAGTAGTGTGTGCTACACTCTCAAGGTGAAATGTAGAACTACAATAAATCAAAACATATACAGTACTGTTGTTGTGAAAACTTCAATCTGCTTATGGCATGTGAAACTACATTAAACCACATAGTCATATGTTTTTTGTAAACAATTCAGATTCTCCATTTGAATAACATGGGATCTTTAGGAGCCCGTGGGGCGGGACTCTGTAGACGGATCTGCATCAAACTTCACAGAAACCATCTCGGGAGTATACAGGACAACATCCTAAAGTTTCATGGCGATCGGTTGTATGGTTTGGCAGCGCATAAACTTCAAACATATATATATATATATATATATATATATATATATATATATATATATATATATATATATATATATATATATATACTAGCTGTACCCGCCCGCTTCGCCGGTCATAATATTGAGTTTGATTTAGAACCTAATAGCTGAAAGAATTCGAGCATTTTTGCTACCAACATGTCCTACCAATATTAGATTTTTTAGGAGGCATGTCATAAAAAGTAAACTGCAAAACAAATAATTATTTGTTTTTATTTTCACGTTTCACCACATGTTTTAATTACCGAGGAAGAAAGGTTAACACCAAATACAGATCACCTGATCAAGTAAAAGTAGTGTGTGCTACACTCTCAAGGTGAAATGTAGAACTACAATAAATCAAAACATATACAGTACTGTTGTTGAGAGAACCTCAATCTGCTTATGGCATGTGAAACTACATTAAACCACACAGTCATATGTTTTTTGTAAACAATTCAGATTATCCATTTGAATAACATGGGATCTTTAGGAGCCCGTGGGGCGGGACCCTGTGGACGGATCTGCATCAAACTTCACAGAAACCATCTCGGGAGTATACAGGACAACATCCTAAAGTTTCATGGCGATCGGTTGGATGGTTTGGCAGCGCATAAACTTCAAATATATATATATATATATACAAACATCCTTTTTTATAAATATATATATATATATATATATATATATATATATATACAAACATCCTCTTTTATAAATGTAGAAGAAGAAGATAACACTATCCCATAGCCTAATCATCTTAGGATACACTACAAGTCTCGCCACAACTTAAAATCACAAGTAAATTTAACACAAAACTTATTAAAAACACGCCTACCTTCCTTTGGCTAATCTCACTAACTACGGTTAGTAAGATGACTATATATACCACATCTACTATACTTTTCTTAGATTTGTGACCTCAAAGTCCCTAATTAGTATTACATCAAATAATAAGCTGTGCCCTATATGATGTCATTATTTTAGGCACCGTCAATGATCTATTTAGATAGTTATTTTAGGTACCAGTCAGAATACCTATAAAGTACGTACGTAGTATAACAAAATTAAATAAAAACAATTGATATCTTGGTACAAAAAAGGTTTTATTTATTAAAATTAGATTAAAATGTCTATTTGGTATCAGACTAGCTAATAGTAAATACCCCTTGTGAGAGGAGCGTAGCCGAGTGGCAATAATGGGGTTGGTCCGGCGCGGAAATTATGAGACTACCCGTTACCTGGAAAGTGGGCCTAATTAGGGTTCTTCTGGAATTCGCAAATTTAAGGACAAGGAAATTTTGAGATTGCACCTAATAAACCAGGTATGCAAACTTCTTGACTCACATAAAGGTTTATAATTAATAACAACGCTCCAATAACATTGCGTTATTATTTTAGAAACAATCAGTTCCAACTTAATAGTAACAACACTTAATTTAGTACATTATACTCGACAAGCTATATATGTGTTGTCTTAAAACAACATTACATTTTTTTGTATTATTTTTATATATTTTTTAACAATACTTAGGCCTAAGTAGGATATGAAAGAGACGAAAGAAATGTTCAAGGTTACAAAAATTAAAATTAACAAAAAAAAAAATAAACTTAAATCAACGTTACGCTAGCCAACTAAAACTTGACATAAGGGCCTTAGCTTGAGTTGCACACAAGACCTTTTGATAACTTGAGTAGCTAACTACTGCAGACAGAACTACTGTACAAATCTATAGAACCAACTTATGTCTATCAAGTGCAAAAGATAAATGAAACTAGCAAATAATTATATGTCTTATTAAAAATAACTGTGAAAACAGAAAAAACTCAGATGTCGTGTTCCTGTGTCCGCATCAAACACCTCGGTGGAGTTATTAGTAGATCTTTATATATCTGTGTTAATAATTAACGACTACGACAATCCTTGAGTATTTAGGAGTAATGAAGGAGAGGCTGACACGGTGCTGGCCCTGCCATCCGTATAGCGAACTAGAAATAACTACTCGACACACATTAAGCCCAGTATTTTGTTCGACCTCTTTCTTATCTTATTATGAAATATTTGACTGTCGAATAAAAAAAATACGATGATAGACTACTAATAGGACTAAATAGTATGTATAAAATATCTCTAAACTAGCCCAATGGTTATCCTAGACTTACTCCTACTGTGACAGTACCTATCAAACACCTTGTTTTATAAGAACCATGTCCATTTAGACTATAATAACAATTATCTTGTTATGTCCTAACCATTAC
The DNA here is from genome assembly GCA_035578905.1 of Stictocephala bisonia. Classification (NCBI taxonomy): domain Eukaryota; kingdom Metazoa; phylum Arthropoda; class Insecta; order Hemiptera; family Membracidae; genus Stictocephala; species Stictocephala bisonia. The sequence continues at coordinate 2,378,618 of JAQJVL010000031.1, read as the reverse complement.
GTATCGCCTGCCAGATGTGTTGATAAGAGAAATAAAGTTTTTAAAATCATTAAACATTCAATCCGTAATAGATCATTAGTAATTTGAATCTATACTTAACTAACACTTAGGTTATTTACTCGAAACAATCACCTCACACACGTTAACGAGTCCTTCGATAGTCGTTATTTCACAGCAAGGGTTAATAAAGACAATGTAGGCTTACTATCAATAATCTGTATAATCGATTTATGTTTTGTCACATTTTCATATCTTTAGCAGACAGGAGCCATATCCTGCAGTTGCTAATATAGACTTTAATAGTAACTGATTTGATATTAGTATAACCAAACAAAACTATTCTTATCAAAGTGTGTGGGTGTGTTTTTTTTAAGTAGACGTAAGTAGTAGGAAAGTGAGGTTATGTTACTTCAAAATTTACGTAATCTAAAGATTTAATCACTTTATTGAGCCGAATTGACAGTACATTTTGCATTGCCCAGGTCTTACAGGCAAAACAAAAATCTTTAGGGAAACGCACAAGAACAACATCTAAGGATCTCTGGCATATATATAAATTTACGTATTGTAAAATTCAAGCTGTGACTAAAAAGGCTTGTTAAAATATTTTAAAATTGGTTTGTTTTTAATTCAAAGATTTGCCTTTAACTTGAGAGATGAGAAAGTTCAGTTGTACAGTTTTAAAACAATAATGATAAAAGAAAGCGGAAAATTATTTTGTATTTAGTAGATTATTTGATTTACTTAAAAAGTTTTTCCGAAACAGTATAATTTGAAAATGTTTTTGACTTAACTTAACGTTTTGAGACAATTACAAACATTACTTGAAAACACGTTTTTTTAAAATAATTGACCTAAAAAATGGAACACAACTGACCTTGAATATGATGATCGATTAGATCTTGGTTCTCTTTGTTGGCTTGAATTTTTTCGATGAGCAGTTCCAACCGGCTACTGTTTCCCTTGAACAACATAACTCTCATGCTTCACCCGCGACTGCGGCCGAACGGCGACTGGACGGCTTGGGGCACCTAGAGTCCCTAGGGCGCTCTCCCCTCCCTTGACTCCCATTGGTCGAGGGGCGGGCTCTCCTACCTCCCCACCACCCCACCAAACACCCACCTGTTGTCTTGTATTGGGCTATTGAAATTCGGATTTGGCTGACATTCCAGAATACACAGTGTTGTTGACACCACTGGTTGGGTGATTTTGTATTTGAGCTAAGTTATTGGCATATTTCAATAGCTGCCCCCAATCTCAAACTATTTTCTTTAGAGACATATTAATGAAAAGTAATCAAGTGTGTTGTAGGAATATTATACACACATTATAGCTAAATGAAATATTAATTTTATTCTTTTAACTCGTAGACCTGTGCATGGCCATGTTACAAAACATTGAAACAGAGGTTAGGTTAGGTCAGAATAAGGAACTGATAAGAAGTATTTATTTCCTTCTAAGTAGCTGAGTGCTCAAGTTATTTTAGAAGTCATTGGTGGTAGAAAATAGTTTGAGTAAAAGAGATAGCTAAAGAATTTTGACCTAACTACGTAAAACGGGAATAAGTCATGCTGAGGCTCAACACCTATTAAAGGAAATGGGAAATTAAATACATTTATCAATTTTGTAGAAAAAGCACAGTTTCCATTTCATTTTATTAAACTCCCTATGTCAGAAAAAACTATTGAATCACTACACGATCAGCTAAATACGACTGGAGTCATTATACATATTGGTGACTTCCAGCTACCCATAAGAGCAATATTATCAAGAACCTTATTGCCATTGACTTACAAAATAGAATAGGCATTGTCAAACATTAAAAGTATTAAAACTTATTCTAAGCATGTTAAAACAAAATTACAATAATAACATACTAAACAATAAATACATAAATAATAGTTTTAACCCTTTGTTGCATGATTTTTTATTTTTCGCTGGAAAAAATATATGTTATACTTCTTTGGGCATATATACCTGGAAAAATAGTAAAAAAATTCCCTGTGAATGTTTTCAATTTTTTTTTCAACTTTTTTTAAATGTCCCAAATATGGAACAACATGGACAGAACGTCACATAATAGTGATGAAAATCATACTTATGCATGATGTCCCAAATTTGGCACAGCCATTTATTGTGTTATCTAATAATTATTTGACGGGAAAAAACAAATAAATACTCAAGGTAAGAATTGCATAGTATTATTATTAAGTAAAGCAACATATTTGAGTATTTCTACATATGTCTGAGTGATAAGACAATCAAAAGCTCTGAAACAGTTTTTGTCTTTGGTAAAGCACAGGTTTACTTTGCACTTATCACATGAAATATAGGACTTTCCCTTGCAGTTTGGATATTTGCACCGCTGTCTTTCTGTTGTCCAACTTGGCCAGTGACCAATGTCATCAATTCGCACCTCTTTTGGCGGGATCTTCGATGCGTTTGGCTTCTTTTTCTTCGCCGCCAACATATTTTCCACGTCTGCAGAAGGTCGGCCCCGCTTTGGTGTACAACTGCTGCCAATTTTGCACAAGGATGTTGCTAGTTCTTCTTTGAACTTAGAAAGAGTTAGTTTGTTTTTTACTTCATTAGCCGTAGCTACTCTGAGGTACAAGAACCAACTGTTGCAAACTGTCATGTCCATCAAGTGGTAAAACAAGCGGAGGTACCACTTTCTTGTCTTCATTTTATTTCTATACCTTCCAATCATTCCATTGATCTTGTCAACTCCGCCCATATGCTTGTTGTATATAGTCACAATGTTGGGGCAATTAATATCTTCAAACTCTCTCTTCTTTTTGTTGAATCGCCTTGCCGTACTTGGGGGGCCAACACCAACGTGAGTGGAGGCGAGGTTCACAGTTTGATTATCTTTCCATACAACACAAGTTATTTCTGTGTTGTCTATCGTAGCAACGCTTTCTTCTGCAAAACCGCGTTCTTCTCCTTTCAATTCATTATTGTCTGTGAGGAGATAGTCAGGTATTCTGTCTCTTCTCACTGTACCTAGAGAATGTATTTGTCTCTTCTCTAAGTATACCATCAATGGCAATGTAGTATAGTAGTTATCAAAATACAATTGATGGTTTATGTTGGCGGGAATAACTCTACTGAGCCGTACAACGACATTAGCACACGCCCCCAAATCAGGTTCGCAGGCAGGTCTCGCTGAGTCGTCATTCTCTTGACCTGTGTACACTTCAAAGTCATAGGCGTACCCACTTACGCCACTCAAAACAAACACTTTATACCCCCACTTATGCGGCTTTTTTGGCATATATTGCTTGAGATATGTTCTAGCCTTAGTGGCACACATCTGCTCGTCTATGCTAAGCATTTGTTCTAGGGGGATTGTTCTGAATTTGGATTGCAGATGTTCCACAATAGGCCTCAGCTTATACAAGCGATCATGACCTGGCTCCCCCCGAGGAATGGCCTTTTCATTATCAGAAAAGTGTGTTGTCTAATAAATTCAAATCTGTTCAAGCTCATTGTATCAATCACAAGATGGTTTCCCAAAACCTCACTCCAAAGCTTTCGAATGTCATATGGAGGGGCCAATGACATTATGAAACAAATACCTAAATACTTCCTAATGTCTTTGTCGGTGATTGTTTGTGTTGAATTAGGTTTTTTTTGAATCAAATATAACATGCTCTCCCTTGAAATTTGAAGCAAGAGTTCATCAGTCACAAAATAAGTAAAAAACTGGTAAGGGGTTTCTAATTGTCGTATATTATCTGGAAGCTGTTGTTTAGTTTCATCATACACAAATTTCTTTTGACGCAACCAAGCATTTATCCAGGGAACTCTGGGCGCGTCATCTTTTTTTTTAGTGGAACCCTTCTTTTTAGAATCTTTTTTAGTCTTTTTATCCCCATTAGTAGTCTTTTTTGCGGGTTGAGTTTTGACCGTCTTGCCTTTGCCTTTAGTCTTACCCTTCTTGTCTGGGACTGTGCTAATTATGCTTGATGTTGAATTTTGGTCATCAGCGGTTGTATTTGTATGTAGACTGACGGGAGATTCATATGTAGATGAGACACCATCTATAGGCTCAGTTGTATTGTCTATTCTTATTTTCTTACCTTTCTTGCCGTTGTCTGTAGTAATACCTGTTGAAGTGGATGGTTGGTCAACAGCGGCAATGCGTGTGTAAAGGTTATTGGATGATTCATCGCTTGACGTATCAGAATCAATATCAGGGTGTTGGGCTCGCTTCAAAACTGGAAGAAATAATGCCTTCTTTCGCCCAATGTCGTCACCGTCCACCGGATCGTAATCTGGATCAGCATCCGTGTCGTCACAATCTTCACTTTGGTCGGATGGTGCAAAAAGTGCATCAATGATGTTGTCATCGTCCATATAAACATCTCGGTCCATTTCTAGAAAGGAAAACATTTTGTTAGGGGTGTACTGCCCTAAGTACAAATGTAAGTATTTATAAGTCTTAAGTATGCTTATTATTTGAAGCAAAAGGTGAAGAAGTTACAGGCAAATAGGTAGTATATGTAGATCGGTGTATATTTTACTAAAATGAGTAAAAAATAAAAAAAAAAACTTTTAGTTAGTTTTGAAATTCACACATGATGTTGATGACACAACACATGATGTTCCAGATATGTCACAACCATGAAGGTTCTGAAACCATGTTGTGCCATATCTGGGACAACCAAAAAAATCGTGATTACTTGAAAATAATAACAATAAACAAAGATCCTATTGTTACTATGGTAACTAGATGATTCAGGAAGCAAGATGATATTTTTCTTACCTCCGATAACGCAGAAGATAGATTAATTTCAGAGCGTTGAAAAGTCACCATGTGCAACATTCAGCATAACCTCACTTTTTCTCACATGTGACCCAGCTGTAAGTTAGTGATGCACTCTGGTGGCAAAACGGTCAACTAGCAGCACTCTCTGGATGTGCCAAAGAAGGGACATCATGCATTTAGCTTCCTAACTAAGCAGAGAAGTTATATTTAGGTGGTTAAAGTGGTTGTCCCAAATATGTCACACTATGCAACAAAGGGTTAAAGCTATCCACAAGCTAGTAACTTTAAAAAAAATCTATATCGACATCAACATCTAAGAATTCCTCAATGGAGTAGAAAGGATTCCTTAACAGCCAGAGATTCAACTTACTGTATCTTTAAAAATAGATATACCTACAAAGCGAGCAGATGGAGGTAATTTATTTAAAAAATTAATACAATTAATTTTGAAACACTTTCCGGTAACAGTCTGTCTATGTTATGGAATGTAAAGTTCAACTTTGTGTCTAGTATTGTATTTATGGACAAAATCTGTGGACAGAAAAAGGTGTAAATTATATTTTGTGTAAATTAGTTTTTGGTTAACTAAATGCCTCTTGTATGTTTGATCTCCGATCAGTTATATTGTTATCCTTTTCTTGGATGAATTTTTCTCTTTGTTCTTGTTTGCATTGTTATATTCTATTCTTTTTATTACATCTATTATAGGAGTGTAATGTTTGTATCATGATACTATCTTGTAATATATATAGTCTATATATATATATATATATGTATTGGCTGCTTGCCGTTGGCAAATAAATAAATAAATAAGTAAAATATTTAAAATATACAAGTTAATTATTGTTAAATTTTCTGTTTTAACAAAAAGAGGTTTGCAGTGATCCATAGGACCTAGCCCACATGGACCTGATTACCCTTTTTTGAATTAACAGCAGCTGCCTCACTGAGGACGAATGTCCCGATAGGCCTAATATCAGTCCATAATTAATAAGACTAAAATATACCAAAATAGGCCGTCTTTAAATAGTCATGAGAAACAACACTTTTAAGTTTCCAAACAAGATATTTAACCTTACATAACATGATGATAATGTGATTGCCAATCAAGTTTTGGTTACAAGACGAAAGCCAAGCAATTTAACAGAATTTGGGTTTATTTCTAGATTTTGGCTAAGCATCAGGGATTAAGTTTTATCTGGATTGCACGTTCATTTATTAGTGACAAACCATTTATAGACATTTTCTTGAGCTTCTATCATATCACTCTTTAATACTTGAATATCTTTGTTGAGGTGGCCAAGGTAGTAGGCCTATCATTCGCATAAATAATTGGATGTGCTTTAACATTGCAGGCTAAGTCATTTATAGCTATAGTGAATAGAAAGATCCCAAGGATAGAGCCCTGTGGAACTGCAAGGGTTACATTAAGTATAATTATGTAAACAGCTTAATACTTTAGTAAATGTTAATTTTACGAACTGACTTGTGTATATTTATAATTTTTATTCTAAAATTTTACATTTTGTTGTTCCTTTTTCTACCAAAATTATGCACTTTTGTTATTTGTAGTTTTATGATTTGTAGTTTATAATTTCATTTGTAGTATTGTATATAAAATGATCTGACTTTTTGACTGAATAGATGACTTTTTTACCCCTATTTGAGTTGTTAGTTAACATATAATTGGATTTCTTTTGTTCTTTTTCATTTTTTAAGTATAATAACTTTAGCTAGTAGGGGTTTAATCAAACTTTAGTTATTTTACATCAGTTTGATTTTCAGCAATATTAGGCCTACTTTATTAGTTTAAAATAAGAAATTATATAGATAGATGAGTGTTAAATTTTATATTCTATATTTTTTAAGCTCAAAACATTTAGTTTTTAAATGAATAAAATAAATTATGCTATTGCAGTTAATCAGAGAGTTTTATATGTTTAGATTCGAAAATATTCCTTATATGGATCGAAACTTATCAGACATTTAATTAGCACAATGAAATGCCTTTACTATTTTTTTGATAGTTAATGAGCTTGCTTTGAGATAGGATGACAATGAAGAGAAAACCACTCCACGACATTTTCCAGGAATGGAATCGTCAAAAAGAAGGCCGCTGTGGCGCAGTCCCGGTGGGTTTTGAGAGGGTACATTTTGGTCGCGGCGCAGTGCCGGTGCTCTATCTGACTTTTGCGGTGTAGTCCTGGTGCACCGAAATATAGTACCACTGAAAGCCCTTCCCAAACACTATCCCAGACATAGTGCACTGGGAAGTCGGCAGCACAGTGGTAGACATACAATCTTACCGCCAGTAGACTAAAACATACTTCACGATTCGGTTCTTTTCCGAATATCTCCGCAATGGTAAAGATTGTTTTCCAAATCTGGGACAAAACTGTTGTGTGTGTGAATTGTTATTCTAAAAGTTATTTTACAAATATAAATGTTAACTACCTTTTTTAAGTTTATCTGTCTGATTAAATAATAATAATAATAGTGTTTATTTAATTAGTTTTACCCACAGGTGAAAAGCCTATGTAAAACGTGTTTTCCACAATGTTAATTGCTTAATTTGATTGATGTGAACTTTAAAAGGGAAATAAATTGATTTTATTTCTTTCTTTCTAAACTAAACTTACAAACAGTGTATACTACCTTTGATTTTGGTCACGTGATTTTTACCTACAAGAAAATAAGTGTTATCACTTTAATTACCAGTTTGTGCTGTCTGTGTGTTGTACATTTAAGCCAGCAAATAAAAATATAGGGCCAACCCTAAGACGCAAAGGTTAACCAAACGACTTCTTAAATTATTTATTAGTTTTTTTTATATTAGTAGGCTATATGTTTACATTAGTATAAATAGTATCAATATATTTTTCACTACACTACTATGAGTTCAGCTGTTTTCGTTATGTGTTTACAACCTGCGAAACATCATATTTTCAACAGCTGTCTATTGTTTACTACCGAAAGTAACATCGTTTACAACCGAAAATTTTCCACAGTCAACAACACCTGTTTTTATTCCGTAGTGTAGTGAAAAGTATCGTTCAAAACTCGAGTGAAAGTGTTTTGTATGTTCTCGACCATTTGAAGTGCTCGACAAGTCTCGCACTACAAACATATGGTCTCGAACATGCAAAACCCCACTTTCCACTCTTGTTATGAAATATACTATTCTTATATAAGTATTTATCTATATTAAACTATTTTTATCCTTGTTATTATATTGTGTATATTGTTGTTACCATTTACTACTTATTTTGTTGTTATTTAGCACCTTTTATTTGCTATTTATATTTTTAGCTAGTTGGTAATTTATTTGTAGTAGTGACATCTCTCACTTGGTTTTATGGCTTGTTACTGTACTGCTTGCATGAGTTTTGGCCATCATGTTGTTTTGTAACTTGGCTGTCTGTGCCGTTGAAAATAAAATAAATAAGAGTGACATTTGGGTAATAAAGCTTAGTATTTTATTATTGTTCATCACATAGTCCTGCCCTGTTTTGTAATATATTAACTTATTATTTCAACATTTGACATTTCACATCTTCAGTCAGTAGGGTATTGAAAATCAAATTTCCTGATGTTGTTTATATAAAGATCACGTAAATAAATATTTGCACATTTAAAGGTTATTTTCTTTTACTTAGTACAGAAGGAGCTGAATATGTAATTTATGGGTAAATAAACCCTATTATTTTATCGTAAATTAAATTTAAATCATATAACATAAACGTAATTAGTAATTAAAAGTAATTGCGTATAATGGCGTATATAACATGGAAAATATAGTGCCGCATTCTTGTACGATGAGGTAGTTCAGATTTGAATTTACCAAGAAATAGACTGACTTCCTCAAGTGGAATATCCATCCATAATACAGCTTAAAGACACATAACAAACTGAACCAAATCTAACATTGAACTTAATTTTAAGAATATTGTGTTTGTTAAAAAAGGATTAATCTATACTTGAATTCTTGTAGACTCTACACTAGTACGGTTTATTGCAAGAAAACAATGTTAAGCAATTTTCTTCAACATCTTCATGACATTTAAAAAGAGAAATTTATTCATGTGACAGACAAATATTTTCTAATTAGTTACCTGTCTTGTAAAATAGTCAGATAAAATATACAAAATTGATCATATTATTCTCAAAATTTGAATCATTCTGCTTTGGTTTATGAGGAGGGTGACGGCAAGGAATGTTATCCTATTTAGGGCCTATTTAACAGTAGGACACTATATTTTTAATAGGCTAATTAAATAATGTTATAAACGTTCTCTTGATAACTAACCCAAGTTATCCTTTACTATAGTTGTCTTTCAGATTATTTGGCCAGCTTTAGTAAACAAACGACTGAAAACCCCTCAGGTAACGCCATGGAGTAAGTCAGTAGGCCCTACATTTTTGTAGGCCAATTGTATTGAAACAGACTGTACAGTTGTATTTAATTTAACGAGTAAAAGTAACAGTATTGTTTATAGATAAAGTACTTTTGCACTTTTTCCAATATTTGCATATGGTAACTAATGATTTTTCTCAGGTCGTATAAAGTATATCAACTTGACCTTTATTTATTTAAAAAAATTATAATATTTTAAATGCTTCCTTAATATCAATTGTTTTACGCAGATTTAGATCCATCACAAATATCTCCACAACCGCTTACTCTAGACTAATTAGAAAATTCAGTATAAACAGTGGATAGTGTTAATTTAGTACAGCTCCTCTCTTAAAATAATTTTTACTTTCCCAATACTTATGATTTAAACGGGAACATCCTAGTTGCTACTCAAGCATACCTGAGGTATGCCTAAAATATCCTAGTTGCGCCTCGTACCCAAAACTGGCCGTAAGAGAACATCCTAGTTGCGCCTCAGCGGCAAGCCTTTGTAATTGTCTTCCGGGAAAACGAAAGCTCTGTACCATGATGTACCACCACCATCGATATATCGATGGCTACCACACAAGAAATGTCCATTTGCTCAATTTAACTGACAATTAAGTCAATTTGTATAAGATAGGTATTTTGTTATATATTCATTCATCCTGAATTGTTTACATCATGTAAGCTTATATAAATTGTAAAACTGGAATTTACAGTAAATGTATTCTAATAAAGGATGACAGTGTTTAAATTGGCTTTGATCAGTTTGCTAAACTTGGAAGTATAAAATACTATTAAAATGTACTCACTGGGTTGTTTTCCCAAACTGCTACTCTACAATAATATTGTACAATTGTAGTAGGCCCTACTTAAAATCGTAGGCCTACACGACTAAGCAATACTGTACAAATTATCGGTTACTTAGAGAGCGAGTTCATAGATTATATAAAGTTTGTGAATATCCTTATTCATGTGTATTTCAAATAAATATATAAACACGCGCATATAAAGGCTAGTTATAAAGGATTTATTTAACAATGCTATGATATCAAAATTATATTGTTCGATTAAGATTTAAAAATATTCACAAAAATGTTTGCTATACAAACGTTATATCTAATTAATACGTAAAGAAATGTGAAAATGATTGTTCATATACATAACGACAGTTATCAATGTACACAAAATATTTTTAATGGAAACCTACTGAACGCGTAAAATTAAAACAATTAATTACAAGATACATGATATAAATATACAATTCCAAGCACACAAACGTATTTAGATATAGGCCTACACTAAAAGTTAGATATAAATAATTAAAAAACATTTGAGTAGTTATTATTTTAGTAAGGATGTTCTCATTTAAACATATATCTACATTTCAACAAGTCAGATACCGATTTCTCTAAAAATAGAATTACATAGGCCTAGTTAAAAAAGAATTACAAATTAAATAACTTAAATAAAGAATTTTCCCTGTATATCTGTAAATGTCTACATATATCTCACAAAAGCATACATTTGTTTTTGCCTTCCGCATATTACAGTATAGGCCAGAAAAGCCTCAGACAACATTCCGAACATCGATGGTATAATAGAACCAGGACTTTCCTTCGAGATTTTGAAGCTGATTTTAAAGACTGACATGTCAATCCAAGAGATAGAACAAGTAATTTGCTAGATACCAACCACCAGCAACAAGTCTCCCGGTGTTGACAAAGAATCATGAATCAATTGAGAAGTGACAACTTTTGGAGTGAGTCCTTGACTCTGGAACCAACTGTGTTGGGATCAGTTTTAACAACGTATCCCCGAGTTAAAAACTCCGTTTTTGGGCTCGTTGTTGATAGGGCCAGAGAATAATTCTGTGATAAGGCTTTTTGGTGCTTTTCTGTTAGGGCCTTAAAGAAATATCAGTAAAAATTGTACCAGATCGATGTAGCAAAGAGAGCTACCATTCTGGAAGGCCTAAAGGCGGGAAGCACAAAACAGAACAGTTAACTTTTGAATGAGCACTTACCTTCGTGATCAGGTGCTCATTTACTAAAAAATTTCTTTAAATTAAAAAAAAAAACTTAGTACAGGCAAAAGTGTTTTAGTCTCCTTAAACGCTTGGTAGCATCCCAAGTATTCTATGTTGTGAACGAGTTTTTGGCGTTTAATAACTGCGAGACCATCCAATTGGAAAACTGACACCGTTACTGGAGAGGGAAGCAATTGGCGAACGAATGAGAATGAAACTAACGAAACACTTTGTATGTTGAAATTAGTGACTCATGGCAAATTCACTTTCTTGGCTCCCGCCGCTGTGCAATATAGCACTTCTGTAGATATGAAGTCAGGAAGCAGACTGAGGGGAGTCTATCGAAACAGTGGATCACATAGTTATAGAGTTCCCCCTGCGCTCTTTTACAGAGGGATTAGCCAGGACAAATAGAATCAGTGAGGCAGATCTTAAATGGCTTGATGGATTGGATCTAGCATTATGACAGGAGATCACTTGATATTTGAATTAATGGACTTTTTCCAAGTATATATATTGCAGCTTTATATATTTTTAAATTAATAAATTGTAGCTGACAAGAAACCATAAGCAATATATAATAATTGCTATGTTGAATCAGTAAAATGTATCACAAACAAAGAAGTTGTAGAATATCTTATTTTTGTAGTAAATTTAAATTCTTCTTGCAATAAAGTTTTGAATTGAAATATTTATAAAACAGTCCTGCAATAATGAGTTACAACAGACATACTGGACAACCCTGACTGCCAGGAGGTGTGTGGGTATATAAAGACAGTACTCACAGATGAGATAGCTAATGCCGGTTGAAACACCACGAGTTGTAATTCTTTATAACTGATTTATCCGTTACATTCAGCTTAAACTTAACAGTCCTGTTATTGATTCACAGTGTGGGTTGAGCTAGAAAATACACTACAGCTTAAAATGGATCTCATTAAAAGAGTTATTTAGGTGCCATTAGTTACTTGACAGATCTGCGAGATACAGTAATTGTAATTCATTGTGAAGCACTGGACTATAATATTGATATAGTCCTTCTCCCCAAAATAGTTCAAAAACGTTTTATTTATAAACATTTATTGCTTACATGTTTTGTCTAAAACTTGATATTGTTTTGACATGATTAGGCCTATGTCTCGTCCTCTGAAGTGTTGATGAAAAATAAAATATTTTGGACAAGACGTTTTTGGAATATTTAACCGATGAGGTAAGGCTAGTCGGATAATATAGGTTGCAACGAATGACTCATTATGGGTCTCGACCTTCGATCCTAACCTGGCAACCCTCTCTGAACTCATATTTGTCTTGCGACTTCAACCCAAATCCCCCCACCGCAATACACACTGTCTATCTCTGTCTTAGTCGGAGCCTAACAGTACCACTAGTTCTTGCCGGGATTGAAGGAGGCCAGCTGATTTCACGCGGGACTGTCCACCAATGGCGAGCCGTGTCATCTGGCGGGAACAAGAAACACTTCACCGTAATGAAATGAAGACGTGCTTTACGCCCCCATGTCCTAAAAACTGGGTTAACACCTGAAGAAACCGCGCGCCAACTCATCACCATATTTGGACGCTTTCGACATTCCGTCGCATGCCAGAGCTATCCACCCTGATCGAGTAATCGATTGTTCTTTAATCGATTGTTGTTTATTCCGGTCGCACTTTCTCTCTGATTTACTGCATTGATTGTTGTTCTCTCTAAGACGACTAGGCTTATTCCATTTCGAGTTATGCAATTTGTTCCCTATTGTTCCATTGGATTCGGTAAAGTGTATGGTAACCTCTAGTAAATTAGGGTCTATTTTACAAAAGGACCCAACGCTTGATAATTTTCTATATGAAATGGCTATGCAATGGAACGGAACAAACTCAGAATATGAACAAAAACAAAATAACACAAGTATTATCCGAATTAATTCAAAACACGGTTTTATGGAAAACTTATCCATGTAGGTTCATATAACGCCAGGTCTAGATTAGGTTAGGTTAAAATATATTTTAAGAGTGGTAAACCTTTTTTTAAAAAGACCCGAAAATTAATCCTTAGGTCTAATGGATTTAATTACATATAAACTATCGTAACAAATAAATTGTTAGCCTGAAACGTTTTTCATAAATGTAGGTCTATTTGTTGTTTGTTACTTTTAAAGATTGATTTTACTCCATAGAAATGGCGTGTTTATACGTATATTGCATGTTTGAAAATTAATTTAATGCAAACATACATACAAGGTTCATAATCCAACTAGCCTGAAGGTTATCAGAAACATGCTACTCCCAAGAACTACTTGGAGGCAAGTGCAGATGAGCAATGATTGCAGACTTAAGGTTTTACGCTCAGCTCTCATCTAGGCACCCACTCATAAATGCTCCAAGGAATTTATTTCTAGATTTCATCGCAATTGTTGCTAGGAGTAGAAAAAAGCCTGCGTCACTAACATGTGTTCCCTCCCCTACTTTTTCTCATCCGCACTGCCCCTGCCTGCCCCACTCCATAAATTGTACCAAAGTAGATACAGTAGGCCTATATAACTACCATATCTATATAAAACCCTGGATATGAAGGTTTTATATATATTAACCTATTTTTAAGCCAAAGATAATTGTTCATATTTCAACTCAAAATTCGTACAGATGTCATCTATAGAAAAATAATTGATAACACTTAAAAACCAATTTTTTAAGTTTTATCTTACACCAAGTAAAATAGGTAGATCAGTAATGTACCTATTTCCATTATATTCTCAACTGTTTATAAAATATACTGCACGGTATCTTAATGAGTTGTGCGCCTAGAAATTTCAAATTAGCCACTTTAGGTAGCCATGTATTCATAACAAAATAATTTAAAATGCTTTACATCAAAACATTTATTAGACTTCTTCTATTGTACTACTTTTATTACAAAAATATATCAACAATATTTTTTACCAGCAGGGCATCCGCTCAACGTTGACGTGGACACAACCAGAAGTCTGGGATGTCCGTGTTGGGTGGTAGTAAGGATCCGGATGCTGTGTAGAGAAGGGGACTGACCATCGGGTTGATCAGTCAGCTGACAATCAGACCAATACCACGTGGTTCGGATTCCACGTTAAGCTGTAGGTCCCTTAGTTACCCAAGCGACTGGGCTATTAGTAAAGGGATCTTTCTAAGAAACAGTCGCCTATAACTAGTAACGATGACTACACTCGTACATCTATATTCATTCACCCCTCTAGGCCTACTATCGGCGTCTCAATAATATATAACCAAAATTATGAGGTAGCAATGATTCAATGATTCCAAGCTTTGTTTAGGTCACAGTAAGCCTATAACAGTCTCTCGAGTTCGCCTGAGTCAGTTGTGTCTGGTAATGCCTGGCCTAGCAGTCGACTATCGTGGTGCAGACTGTAGGAGCTCCTCAGAGCTCGCCAACAGAAGCATCCTGAGTCAGCTGTGCCCGGTACAGCCTGGCCTAGCAGTCGTCTACCCTTGTGCAGACTATAGGAGCTCTACAGAGTACGCCAACAGAAGTTATCCTGAGTCAGCTATGTCCGGTACATCAAAGCCAAGCAGGCGTCTACTGTGGTGTAGACTATAGGAGCTCCTCAGAGCTCGCCAACAGGAGTTATCCTGAGTCAGCTATGTCCGGTACATCAAAGCCAAGCAGGCGTCTACTGTGGTGCAGACTATAGGAGCTCCTCAGAGCTCACCAACAGGAGCTAGCCCGAGTCAGTTGTGTCCGGTACAGCCTGGCCTAGCAGTCGTCTATCGTGGTGTAGACTTTTAATCGTCAGCGGCTGTCAACGACCTGATTTCCGAGGCGACAGGAGCGAGTTCAAGTGACAGGTGAAGTAAGGTTTTTCAGGTGACATTTTTTCCAGAGCAGCCGGTCGCGATCCAGTTCTGTGAATCGTGCGATGATCGCGGCGGTGCACTATCCTAGAGTAACCCGTAGGACTGGTGGGACAGTTAGATCGCAGGAAGTGGTCGACTGGTTTTTTGCACAATTATATCTTTCATTCATCATATTATCAAGTCGTCCAGTTCTGCTGGATCATCGCCCTGGAGGTTCCGCGTATTCTACACAACTATTTTAACTAGCGCAGCCCCAACGACATGGGTTTGCACAGCCAACTCTTGGCGCTGCATATAAAACAATTTGTCAAGTCACAGATCCATTAGTATATATGTATCTACCTATAGGTATATCTTATATAATAGACCCGTTTATTAAGTTATAGTGTTTATTTTGCTCTACTTTTAAACATGATCAACGCTATGCCATATTTGCGCGTGAAAACATGAACTTATTGTAAAATTACATTTAGGCCTAATAAATTTACATTTATTTCCTAAGGTTATTGGAAAGAAATTTCTTCATTCCAATAAACTAGTTGAAAAAAGGAACAATTAGTTTTTTTTTAAAACTACAGCAATTTTCTCTCCAGATAATATTTTTCTCTCCAAAAACGTGAATTTAGTCAAGAACCAAACGTAACATTAGTGATTTAGGCTATTCAGTAACTCAGTATTAAGGAATCTAAGGGGCTTACTTTTATTAATAAAGGAACTGTAAAATGATGTTTTGATTACTAAAAAAAAAAAAAAAAGAAAAAAAATACTATATATACTCTACATTAACAATGGCTTGATTGTAAGCTTACAATAAAGAAGATAATTTTGTAAGATCTTACCGCAAACTGATTGTATGAATCGCCCAGTTTCACGGCGCATTTTCAGGCCCACCTGGATAGAAATCTGCCGGTTATTTAAATTATAGAAGATAAACGGAGGAACGGCGGAAACGGTCAAGTTATAGCCAAAATGAAGCGCAACGTCTGACTTCCGGAAGTGACAAAGCACTGGACACGATGCGGGTGGCGGTCCATGGGCTGGAACTGGAACGACCGCTGGAACTGGAGGCGCTCCCTGAGCAACCGTGGTCGAAGGACCTTGGTCAGAAGTCTCGAAATGGACATTAGAGTAGGCTTAGTAGCTCCCAACCCTTTATCTCCAAGGACTACTAGACACTTATTAGATACTACTATTTACTAAGTAGTAAAAAGTAGCAGTGGTCCACAAGGTAAGTTAAGTAAATAAAATGAAAAAAAAGAAAAGAACATTTTAAATTTTAAAATTGTGTTGAAATTGTAGTAAATTGCAATGACAAATAAGAGTATAGACATATTATACATTGAGTAAATATTGAATCATAAAAAACTGGCCCATAAGTGTGTAAAATTGTACAAACTTAATAAAAGGCCTATAAGTTATTATAAAACTCAGTCTCTCAGTGACTGTCTAGTGTCTAGTCTTGAAGTTCGCTAGCAAGTAATATGTTTTTATTTTATTTCATATTTGTAAGCTGAAATTTAACCTAGCTTATTTTTATTTGAATATATTTTGAGAGGAACTGCCTGTTTTATGTAAACATGTTTTACTATTTTCATATATATAATATTTGCTCTGACATATATGTACAGGAAAAGAAGCACTTTCATCTTATTTCATAATGGAGTTATAATTAAATAATTTATGTAGAACGTTCTGCAGTCCACTTGAGACTTCTGCGGAACACAGGCTGGGAATCACTGGTCTAGAAAATAATAGATGTTCGTAAATAAATAAAAAAGGATTGAAAATTGACAGTTACAATGATGTATGTCTGTAATTTTTCTCCAAAAATACTTAAATAAAAAATGTATCAAATACATCGGATTCTATGAAAACCTACAGGTTCTCAAGCTAAGAAATGGCTTAGTTTGTATTAGAACTATTTACAATTCAAGAATTAATCGAATGTATACCTATTGAACACGTATTTTATGGAAATCAAATAGCAAAACAAAAAAATGTGTGTAGATATATTTAAAATTTTATTTATGAATAATGCATATTATAACAATAATATCAGCACAAAAACAATAAAGGGTATATTGTAATGATATTGTTTGTTATTATTGATGTGTTTAATTAATTTGGATATTGATACAATACCATATAATTAAACGCTTTATGTTGTTAATACAATTGGAATTTTAAGTATATCAATATGTATTGTGAAATAGTCTTCCAATCTGCTCTCATTTGGAGAGATAGTGTCACGAAGAGTTTGTATTATGATTTGTAAAATTATATAAATAAATAGGCCTAAACAAAATAAAAATAAATTAACCCAAGAAACTCATCATAGGCATGGCACTGTAGACTCTTCATACCTATGATATAATTAAATCAATACATTTCGCTCAACATTATTGGATTTAAAGGGGGTTGAAACCACACAGAAGAAATAAATAGAAGTCGCATCCAATAATGCGCTAAATGTGTGTCGCGTAGTTATTTCTTCAGTATGCGATGGCAGAGCCAGCACCTTGCCAGTCGCTCCTTTATTCCCTCCAAATCCACAGGGATAAACGTGTGATTATTACTATGTATATATAAAGATGTACATTTGTTGAAAAATGGTACTTAGGTGTTTGGGAGTTTTTTTAGGGGCATAAGAAAACTACGCCTGTTTCTTTCTTCTCTGTGATGTCCCTTGTATTAAATTTGTAATCCACAATTAATAGAAAATTAAATATATTTTGTGGACATTAAAGGTTAAAACAAGTTATGTAGGCTTTACATTTTGTATAACAATGTGAAAATTTGAAAAATATATACAACTCATACTTGTAACTCGTACAGGAACTTTTTTCAACAATAGCCTTTTACATGCAAGAAATTGGAAATTATAATGAAGAATGAGTGAACAGATAAAACGACTTCACAAACTTTGTAGGGATATCACTTTGTTTCTGGTATTTATTAAAATCTGTTGCATTATATATTTTTAATATATTGTAGAATTCTTTTACATGTTACATTGTGCATTTTACATTGTGGTAAATTATGATCTTAGAATTCCCATAGTTATTGTTCTGTTGTTTGTCAGGCTCAGATAGGCTTGATTGCTTCCTAATATATTTACACTAGTCTAATTCTGTTTTGTTTATAAAAAAAAAACTATTTACTTAATTTTATGCAGTATGTGTTTGGTTAAAAGAGTTGCTGTTAGTGGTATCATATTATATTGTTGTTATTTATTATTAAAAGTTGATTGTATTATTTTATTGTTGATGTTAGCTAAAATATTTTGTGTAGGGTCTATGTTCTGGGTGCTTTGCACTCACTAAATATTGCATATATATGTTTTTAATTAATTTTATTTTGGGGTAAAATTAAATCCCTTAAATTATTCCTGTTGTTTTGTTGTATATATGTCATAATATCATTCTATTTGATGTTTAAGACTCTAGATAGTGGACTAAATTATTTATTTTTCCTCTAAATTTAGGGGAGACTGGGGTAAAGTGGCCACTCTAAGGGAAAACTATTATTAGTCAACTTTATAAAAGGAAATTAAATTATGAAAAGTATTAAAGTTATCTACGATTTAGTGAAGTATCAATATCTATCAATAAATCAACAATATCTTGATAAAATATTTTGATATTTTGATTTTCTCCCATTCCTGCAAAATGGCCACTTTGCCCCATATGGTGGGGTAAAGTGGCCAGGCTTGGCCACTTTACCCCGAAAATATCATGAAATGATAAACTACATAGATAAACCAAACTCAAACTATATTTTTGGTTTACAGTATCAATGTAATAATAAAAATGTACGTTGCATGCACAAATATGAATATAATGCTCCATTTTGTTAAAAAAACTGTCATTTTCATAGAAATTCACTTGCAGTGCTCACAAATAAAATCATCATCATCTTCCTCGCATCCCGAACACGCTTCATGAGCCCATTTGTAACAACCGGAACATCTGATCCATCCTTCGTTCACTGATTTTGAATAGCTCTCATTACAATAAAAACATTCAGCGTCGCTATCTTCACCTGACTCATAAGTTCCTTCAAATAGGCCTAGTTTTCTTCGAGGTTTCGACTTTTTTGGTCCTTTCAATGATTTTTTTCTTTCCTGGAGAGTTTTTATTGCCTTCCTTTTTCTTTCTTCCTCTTGAAGCTTTTCAGTCTTTCCTTTTATAAGTTGTGCTTTGAATGGACTTGAAGTTACAATCGCAGTTTTACCTCTTTTTCGGTTGGTATTTCTTTTAGCAACTGTAGGCCTATACTTAGGCAAAGGGACGACTGTACTGGGACTAACTGCAAAAGAGGTGCTTGGCAAAGAGTCATTAGCAACCGTGTTTGAGGTTTGTTTAGGGTGTGAATTAAATGTATTTTCGTCGCCATTATTTTCAATGTTGACATCTCCTTCTTCTTCCTCCACAATATTGTTGGTATTTGCAGTATGATCTTGAATAATCTCTGATTCAATGTTATGAGCAACTAAATCTTCCACTTCTGAGTCCATTGGAATATCTGTCACCTCTGCTGCAACAAAGTCCACTTCTGAGAAAACTGATGGATCGAGAGGAACTATCCCACATTTCCTAAACCCATTTATGGCTGTAGATGGTACGGCTGCACGAAGAAAAGCTTCTCCCATAAGTCCGTCTAACAATATAATAAATATGTTCAAAACAAGCTTTAAAACATAAAAATGCTTTAGCCCCACAGGTCACACGTAAAAATATTTTTAAATAAGCAAATATTCAACTTATAAAGTAACTAAAAGGCCCTGGCCACTTTACCCCGTTATCTGGCCACTTTGCCCCATCATGGTGCTGGCCGCTTTACCCCTACTGACGCCATTTTACAAAACATCAACCACCTTCAAAGTTGAACATTAGATTTCATCATGTGCTATATATTTTGAAAGGTAATTAGACTGGGATTTCAGCAATAGTACGATACAAATTGTATTAATAACGAAAAATTAAATAATGGGAAAATAACTGAACACTCACCTTAGATCCTCATGTAGAAATTGTAAAAAATGAAGACAACTCGATAAATCGTACAGACCGAACACACACGCTTTGACAGAAGACTAATGGCTCCTCTATGAGATAGTTCAGTGATTCGCCACCAGATTGGAGCACATTCTAGTGAGTAACTGTCAGTGGCCACTTTACCCCGACTGGCCACTTTACCCCAGTCTCCCCTACTCTACATTTCCTTTGTGACTTAGTATAGTCCATCTGCATGTATTGGTAATTTTAGACTATTTTTAGGTTGAATATGGATTTAGTAATCATTATTATTGGTTTAAATTAGTATTGTTGCGTGGCTCCATTATGAAGTAATTATTTGTATTGGCACATGAACTGTTAAACCTGTAAAATTGTTATGTCAAATGTATTCTCCATTTAAATAATTATAATAAATAAAACAATTATAGCTATTCAAAAATGAATTTCATATTATCAATCTGATTACAAGTCCGAGCTTTATAAATAAAGCAAAAATTCCTGTCATTAATTCCTAAACAAAATTCATGTAGATATAGTTTGTAGAGAATAGACAAATATGTTATAGGATATGGTAAATAGTTAGGGGCAAGGCTCCTATAATAGCCTTCGGTTGGGGGACTTCGAATGTCAAAATAGCACTTATAGTCTCTTAAACTTAACTCAGCTTCATTGTGATGCATAACGTTGAGGAAAATATGTATTTAACAAATATTATTTGACGATTTCAAAACTTAAGTGTATTTTTATTGGCTAACCAAGACATTTAAGATGATATTTTACAAGACTATTAGTGCTATTTGACAGTGTTTAGCTACCCCCAGCCCCTTTCCCATGATGGTAAAATATTAGATAACAACAGTTTTTTTCCCGTTGTATCTCGTAAGATTGCCATAAACAATATATCATTGTATACCGGTGTTGTTGATTGAATCGTAATTTGTATTTTAATAGTCTAAGAATACAATTTTATGGATAATATTACTTCTTTAAACTGTCGTGACATAAAAAAATCATAATTTTGCTTACAAAAATAAACTAGACACACTTTATGGCTCCATATTTATTAAAATTTATTTTAAATGATCATTCACCTGTTATTTGTTACCAACCAAAGTGACTCACTGTTTGAAATTCATTGCATCGTAGAAGATATTATTATTTATTAGTTTGGTTGAACTCTTGATGATTAACACCTAGAATATATATTCAATCTAATAGGAATAGCCTACTTGTGGCAGTAATTTTGTTAGTTAGTGAGGCCCGCAACCACAGCTGGTTTATACTGCATTACATTTACATGGGACTACACTAGCGCTCCACAATGGACCACAAAAACACCTGATATTTTGAGACTCAAAATTTACAATGGATGGGACATTATTTGTGTATAAAATCAATGGCTGGACTTATCCAACGAGCCAGTGTTTTTTTAATAGTTTTTTTATACATTCAGTTTCTGGTGTAAGATACAGTCGGACATGCCCCTCGACTTTCTTAGCCTGGAGGCAGGTGCATCGTTCATTTAAGATTTGGGTGTTTTTGTAATTTGGGGTTTTAATGTGATATTGTTTATTCATTTTCAGGCACTTTGTTTTTGTTGTTTTTACATAGTAGAACTATATAATAAGTTGTAAGTTTGTAACAAGTAATTTGTGACAAAACCTGTTCTTCAGGCACTTCTTTCTTTATATTTTTAATATTAATGTTAAGTTAATTTAGGTTACTTGAGAACTAGAGGAGTTTCATACCTCTCGAAACGTCATGTGGTTAAAAGAACTGACTCGTTGGAAAAATCCAACCAAATTTAAAATAATAAAAATTGACTCAGCTGCACTGTTAATGTTTTTAAGAAAACTTTGATTTAACCCCGTGTTCCTAGTAATCCAAAATGACAAAGTCAAGATCACAGTTATACATCTGTAATCTCAATTATTTCATTCCATCTCAGTTCCGTTTGTAGAGATACATACTTCTCAATTTATTTATAGAGTATATTTTCCATCCAACTCCATAACTCTGCTGTCTTGACAGATGGATGAAGTCTTTGACCTATGGCAGTAGCCGGGATGGTCTCCTAGCGTACAACACCGGCTGGTGGAGTCAAGAGAATGTCGTCCACGACTCGTACTAGCGGCGGAACGGGAAGGCACATTAGCAATCCAGCAATGTCAAGAAAAGGTAGGGTTGACCTTGTGGGCAGACCGTTACCTTGGAGAGGATGCTATTGATGGCAATTTGAGGTTAGGGTATCAGCTGATTCCTTACAGTCGACATCAAGTAGAACTGTAATAAATAATATTCATTTTTAACATTCATTTGGCAAGTTTGAGCTGATTGTATTTGTTTGGCCCTATTCTAATCCTATACATACTCAACTAAATTTGTAATTTGCTTTAACATCGGGCGCCTGGCCTCTAGGACGCCTTGCAAGGGCGTTGCCCTTAATTATGCGAATATATATGCAAAATTGTGGTTTTGTTAATCATTGTTGTAAGAGATTTGTTGCCGTGAAAGCAGATTTTTCATGACAAATCGAGAAATAGTTGTCGAAGACTAACATAATTGTCAAATTCGTGTTCAGCGTAAAAAGACACATACAAATATGACGGGAAAATCATGCTATATAAGAGTTTCAATTGAATAGATTTTTCGATTTGTTGGAAGATTAATTAGTTTAGATTTTCACCCAACCTCATAGGGAAACCAACTGCCCACCTAACGTCTTTTTATTACAGGCTCACTAACACATATAATGTTGCAAATGAAGAAACCAGCGATTATATGAAGCAATAAATTCAAATTGTCAATAGTTGAAGATTACATTTTTCTTATTCACTTATTTATACAAGTCAACTGAATAAGCAATGAAACACACATTTGTTAAGTGTCAAACAAGAATATTGTAGCATGACATAGTCGAACATGAAGGAAACATAAATTACGTATTATAACACCCAGTGTAATGTCTTTGCAAATAATTAACAAAATGGCAAGTTATAAAAGAAGCGATAAATTATCATAAAAAACAATAAGTACAAAAATGTTAAAACCACATTAATGATTTAAGTAACATCGTATAATTTTGATGATATTGCAATTAATTAGCAAAAAAGCAAGAAACAACGTCACTACATTGAAAAATAACAAAATAACAAAATTTTAAAAGTGCAGCAACAATAGCAACCAGAGTTAAAGCAATGGAAGAATTAAGGTCGATACTATTGAATGATCAAATGCAATCAACAAGAAATTGATAATAACAATAAGATTAAAGGCTGAGACAGAGAAACAAATGTAACATTAAGTAACAATGATAAACCTTCAACAATGAGAGCTTTATACTAAACATTTAGAAATGGTCAAAAATATCAGCTTAAGGAAGTGACATCTGGTTCTTTTTTCTCAGAGTCGGCACATGGTGAGTTACAAGCCTCATATTACACAGGCTAACTACATTGATCATAGAAACAAATATCTCAAAATTGCTATAAGATATGCAAAATAAATAATGCTAATACCTCAAATTTTAATCTAATACAGTAATTACATTTTGTATTTAAGTACGACTGACGTTTAGGGCACAAAGCAATGTTCTACTTAATCCAAAGTTAAATTCATGACACAATCAAAGTAGCTGTTGGTACTTCAGCTAGGCAACTTTGGAAAAGATAGTCTGACTATTTTATCAAAGATCATTTGATGCGAATACCCTACATGATGTTTAAGCGCGGTACAACCGAAGTCTGTTGCAATAACCTTCTATCTAGGTGTCGGTTCTTGAAAAAACTATATAGAATCGTACAACGTCTAAAACTTATAAGATGACTTCACAAAAAGTTCAAAAATGGCAAAAACGTTTATGTACAGTTAAAAAATTGCATAGTAAAATAATAATAATAGCAACAACAACAACAACAAAACAGAGACGTATTTATCCTGCGAAAAATTAAAAGATGTAGGCCTACGTCCTCATGATCAAT
This sequence comes from Stictocephala bisonia, assembly GCA_035578905.1. Lineage (NCBI taxonomy): Eukaryota > Metazoa > Arthropoda > Insecta > Hemiptera > Membracidae > Stictocephala > Stictocephala bisonia. The sequence continues at coordinate 2,354,576 of JAQJVL010000031.1, read as the reverse complement.
TTTGAATCAATTTATTCCTTCAATTTCCTCTTTAGCCTTATCTTAACTACATCTAAAAAATGTTAGACAATTAGATTTTCTATAATAGCAAAAATCATTATTAATATAGTAATACAACTCATACGTATGAGTCGAAACTGCTAAACTGTATTATTTATGCATCCTAGGATGACTATTATTCACCTAACTGTTATTATTCTTCTTCTTGTTTTTGCTAGACTACTATTACGATGTTATTATATATTCGTAATTTGTATGGTGAGTTGTAAAGCCCGGAATAACATGTACACTAAACCAGTTATAGTTTCATAGTTAAAACAAAAACGAAGAATAAACTCGGACTGAGCAAGTATAAACGACGTTTTGAAACAAACAGAATATTGAACTGTTCATAAACAAAAAGGTGTTAAATTTCCCTTTAAAGCCAGCGCAGAAGTGTCGAATACATAAATTACTTACATTACACGAAACAGAGACTTGCTAATTGTAAGATGTCAAACAAATTAAACGTAATTTTGTTAAATTGAATTAGTATGATAACAATTTAATTGGCAGGTGGAAAACAGTTCTCATCAACAGGGCAGTTCCTGTGGGTAATTGTTATTGTCTCAACTGGCAGGCACATGTCTTCAGATAGGCAGATAGCCATCTCCGCGATATCTCAACAGCCCTCTTCCGGAATGGAACACCCTTTTTTGGGTGGTTTCTCCCAAAATGTGCCGCCAGACACTCCCTGTCTCGCGATTTGACTTGACTTCTGCATTACCAGGTGATAAGGTAGATAGTGAAAATGGGGTGCGACCTTGGTGGCCAGACAGAGGCGCTGCCTCAAGCAAGGTTTTGTTGTAAGTTTGAGTTTTTGTCGAGCATTTCTCTATAAAATAATCTAAGAGAAATGCTTTCTTGAGCACTTTAAGAAACTAGCAAAAGTATTCTCACTAGTTCACGAACGATAGTTGTTCACATAATTTATGTAGTTACTTATAATAACAAACAAAATAAGAAATTGACAAACAAGAAAATGAAATCCAAGACAAAAATTCCTTCAGAAAAAAGTTGACTAACACAAACTTAAAAGAATCAAACCTAAACTTAAAACAGGAGAAAAGTATGCAGAAAAAAGGAGACAAGCACACAGTCAACAAATGAAGGAGTTCTGGGGAACAAATAAGTTAAAATATTACAAAGAATAATTGCTAAAATAAGTTCCACGTAATTCTTAGCAGCTATATAGATCGCAATAATAATAATAGAGGAAAGAAATCTCTATACAATGAACGACTAGGAAATATAAATATCAAACTATTAGTTCTTAACCAAACAAATATTTTTGACCAAGACAAATATACTGTCAAGACGGATTGGTGATGAAAACGAGATGGATATTAGTAGAAAACACTGGTTTATTGTCATTAAACTTGCTTTAATGTAAAAACCATGTGGATTGAATAAATATAAAGGATGGTGATTACGATGGTGAAACATAACCGTCGCGCCTCTTACTGGCCTAGTGGTCAGCATCCCTCTGTAGTCATGGTATCCCGGGAAGTAGAACTAAATTTACCTTAATAGTTTGGTACCATAGTCAATTTTGTACTTGGACCATAATTTACCCTTGGCTGTTAACTAAGGAAGTACCTTCAATAAAAAAAGTTTAATTTCCTTAAATAAAAAAATAAAAAAAGAATTTAAGGAAATGGAAGCCAATTCCAATTTTCCGGATATTGTTGTTAAGAAATTGATACAAAAAGTGCACATCTCCACATTTTGTATCAATTCAGTTTGTATAAACTAGTTTGTATTTTGAAAAAAAAAAAAAAAAAAAAAAAAATGGGAGAAAAGTAGGGCCATGGAAAAATCACTCCATAACCAGTTCTCTTTTATGGACTCGCTTATACCTGCAAAACAGAACAAGACTTCATCTTAGCTTGTAAAGAATCAGATATGTCTTAATCTTACTTCAAAGAGAGATTAAGTATACTAAGGGATACCCCTGCACTATCCGAGCGCAATCTTCGTCACTCGCCGCACTCGAGACACCTCGGCTATCGGCCTCGTCCTGTGGATTTTGACCTGTTATGTAGAGGTAAAATCAAAATATTAATTTTATTTACTGTATCTCATTCCTTGCACTTGAGTCTCAACTTATTTGTAAATTGAAACAAACAATGTTATTACTTACTTAGACTATTTCAAAAGTTGTCATTTCACTAATTTTACTATTTAACAGCTGATTATTAATTAAATAAATAAATTAACGTCATTAGGTTTCCGTTAAATCTTCAAAGGCCAGTGGGGTGGAGCCATACAGTCGGATACTAATAAAACAATATTTCGCCTTTTTCCATTTAGAGAAATAAAAACTAATAAAAGGTGGATTTACCATTATTTTAATCTTAGATACTCGTCAAAACTATGAACATCATTTCTAACAATCGAACTTCTAGTCAAATTTTATAAACATTATCATTTAGATTTTAACAGCAGCTACATTAACTAGTTTAAATCATTCTCCATGTTATTCGTATGGCCGAAAAACGTACTTTGAGGGCTTCCTATACCTTCAGGGTAAAAATATTGAACAGTAAAGACCTTATTGCATACTTACGAATAAAAACAACTGTTTCCACATCGCAATTGTTAAAATTTATCAAGTAATAAGGAAGGCGTTACGTTAGCAACATACGAATTGACGTATTATATATAAGGGTACATACTTCAGGGATTATACTTGATTTATTAGCCTACGAGCATAATTTTCATGTTAATTTTCCATAAATTCAGGTTCTCACGTGTAAAACCAGGTGGATGAAAAAAAACGAATCTAGTGTTAAAAGCCAGTTAGTTAGAGACGTAATGTCGGCGTTCACTTTGTCACGAAATTTGGCGATCACTAATCAAGCAATGATTGTCCGGAACACACACAGCTCACTTTCCCATCAGCCGAGTAAGATAGCTGCACAAACATCATCATCGAGTCAACAACGAGTGAGTGGGTACAGCAGATTGGCATGTTTGTTATATAACAGTTTACTATCAAAGTCTAGTGATGTCTCCGTCCTATAGACCAGTCAACACTTTCGCCAACACATGGCGATTTCTACAGAATACAACGAAATAAGCAAGATTAATATCATACGATCGTTCCAACCACAACTTGAGGAATCACATAAAAGTATACACTTATTTTACATTTAATTTAATATATATAGTTTCTTACTAGATTTAAAAAATCTTTATCTTTTAAGTCTAAACAATTTTTATCAAACAGTTGCTTTAGTTCCCCTCCATTCCTTGGTTTTTTTTTCAGTAAAATGATAAATCAATAAAAAATAAAGGATATTTATTGTAAACAATCGCCAACGAAGTAAAAATTTGCACCGATAATGCAAGCGTTACTATGAACTCTGATGTTGATTTATTATATATTGTTATATTATTCATAAAATCTTCAAAAACGTTTTTATGAGGATGAAAGTCATTGTGAACATAGCTTACAGTATAATATAAGTTGTCTTCGTACCACAATTGTTTCGATAACTATTATGTATATTATTATCAATTGAAAAACGTTATTTATAAGCTTTTCTTTTCTTTATAATTGCTTTATAAGTTAAAAGAAATCTTACGTTTTTTATAACAGCCCAAAGTTTTTAACAAGCAATGCAATTTGAACCAAATTAAGTTGAAATATAACAACCAAATATCATCATCAAGGCAATTTTGGCGTTATTATTAACCTTAGATAGCTGTACGCTTGTGTTGTCGAGACATTCAGTTAATGGAACATTTATATTAAGTTTATATGCGCTTTCTCCACATACATAGAATGGTTTGTTTGTCAACTACCATTTATTATTGTTAAAAAACATAAAATCTGTGATAAATATTGTCTCTCCTTGTCTCTCAAATTAGAATTAAACCTTATCAAATTTAGAAAACAGCTAAAAAAATTACCTCATAAATATGTCATGTTACAGCGTCCAGGAATTTATTGATGCCTGCAGGCTATCGGAGTGACATAATTTATTTGTATTATACTTTTTATAATTGTATATATTTTTTATACAATATATATATATATATATATATATATATATATATATATATATATATATATATATAGCCTATATATATATATATATATATATATATATAGCCTATATATTCTATAACAAATATATAAGTCAAATAGAACCATTGTTCTATAGGTTGAAGTCTATAAGTCAGATAGAACCATTGTTAGTTCTATTTGACTTAGCTAATGAAATGTTGTTTTAAATTTGGCTGAATAAACTGATTTGATTTGGAAGAAGGCCCAAAAATCACGTCACATTAATATAATATCAAGTTATCTCCTGTCACAAAGGTGAATCTAATCCACCAAACCATTTCAGACCTGCCTTATTGATTCTATTTATAGTACCTATTCCCCTAGTAAAAGAGCGCAGGGGGCACTCTGTAACTATGATAGACACCCCACAACTCTGATATAGGGTCATTATTAACTGATTTAGGGTTAATAATGACATGAAGGTTCATCACTGAAACTCTAATTTATGAACATTTGATTCCACAGTGTCAGAAATAGGGATATGATTAAAAAAAGACAAATTTTAATATTATTCACGATTACCTTGAATATTGAGAAATGACATAAATAGAAATATTTAGTGTATAATGCATTTTTGTTTCATTGGGGTTGATTTAAATTAGTTTTTTTTAACAATTTAAATGGAAACAGTTATTCAATTGACTCTTATCATTGTTTGATAAGGTAATTAATTCATTTAATTTTGAATACTTACTATAAAACATTAATACTACTTTGAGATACGCAATTACATTAAAACTAGACCCACATTTATGGAACATTTGTTTTTAATTCTTCACGTTTAATAGGATTAATATAATAAAAACTAGGGGACACCCCTGTTTGTTATATGTGTCCTGCTATTCATGTCTTTCGTTATTAAATTAACAGCTTGGAGACAATTAAAAGTGACAGAACAAAATAGGGCTAATTTTGTTTAACAGCTGTTTTTATTATTTAAAAATATACAATAATAAATCTACACTAAGCTTACACAATGTTTACACCAGCATAAAGAGCTGTTATATGTATCAATATAGAACATCATTAGATATTTAAACGATAATAGTGTAGAAACATTGATTTAACAAGCACACAGATAAATTTCCCATTCAATGTTAAATTGGTTATCTCAAGTTATCAGTTGTTTTTATTCTAGCTTGAGGAGCAAAAGTGTAGTCCCATGTAAATGTAATGCAGTTTAAACCATCTCTAGTAGCAGACCTCACTAGCTAACAAAATTACAGGCACAAATATTCCATTACATGAGATATCTATTTGTTTGTAAGTGTAGTAATACTATAATAAAGGGTAGACACTTAATTAATGTTAACTTTTAATTCGTGATATTTTCCCCTTCAACATTGAGCTTTAAAATGAGTCTAACTAGGCTAATAAATCTTCTGCCTAGCTCGATAAATGTTATTGGGATCTATTCGCTTACAGAATTCAATATATAGACATATATTGAATTCGTGTTCATGCGATCAAATGAAGCACTAGCTAAAGTTAAATGTACTTTGACTGATATGTGGGCAAAGGAAATCAGAAATATCGGATCTCAAAATCTAGAGCTCTTAAAGGTGCCAAACCACCCTCAGGTGCCAGTGCAGTGACTTTGCAAACTGTCAGCCTGAGTGTTTATCTGGTCGTCGATGGGAGACGTGACTGGACCTTTGTCCGGGCCCTAGAAGGTCCAGTAAGACAGGGGAGTTCAAACAACCTGCCAGAGGAATGTTGTGGCAGCCCACCCATGGACGGACGGGTGTTATTCTGGGCCCTGTTACCTGCCTCTGAGGGGCAACAACCCCCCAGTACTCATTTAGCTCTTGGTATCTCCAAATATCGTAAGGGTGAAGAATTCTTGCTATTGTGTCTCGGTCAAGTCACCACACTAATATTTTCCTGTTTCTTCCGGAATGCTCACGTTTCTCCCTATATTAAGTATACACAAACAGTTTACAATAAAAAAACTATATTTCAATAATAAATAAATAAAAAACAGCACCTCATTAGCAGTATTGTTTACCTCTTAAAAATATAGTAAATTAACTAATTTAAAATCAGACATTTTAACATTAAACTCATATATTGAATCAAAACAACATCCGAAGATGCTTGATAATTTTTTATATTAACGTGGTTTATTATAAGCTAATGGATTTGCCTAAGTATAGCACAAAGAAAATACGATTACTATGAATTTTCACACTGAAAGAAATAAACCAAATTAAAAGTGTGAAAGAAATACAATCAAAACATTACAGTTATGGTAAAAAGAATGATGTACAAGTTGTTATAAATATTATCAAAACTGCACCTTGAACTAGGAAAAGAGATGCTAAAAGGTTAATTTGTAAAGGGGTTAAGGGGTTTAACCCCATAATTCTATTGTCGTAATTGATTAGCCAAGGAATTTTCCGATCGTCGTTTGGTGACCCTTTGTTACTTCTAACTTGACGAGTGTTATGTGAGGGAGAATATATATTGATGACAAGTTTTGTTACTACTTTACTAAAAGCATACTTTAAACAAACTAACGGGTGTTTAAACTTCCCCCAAACTAAAATTCTCGTTGTAATGTATTTACTAAACGTATAATGTATTAACAAACATACAAAACGAATATTATGTATTTTTGTTACTCCTTCATGCAACACAATATTATTCATCTGATAGCCACGAGACTTTGGGAAGTTAAATATTTATTCTCATAAAAAGATTTCAGCATGGTTTTATATCATTTGTCTGTAGGACTCCACCGCATTGGCCTTTAACGCTGGAATGGTAATTTAATTGCGTTATTATATTTATTGAATTCATCAATATCTGTTAGTTAAAAATAAATGAAATGAAAACTTTTTGAATTGGATAAGTAATGATTGTTGAAATTTAATTTTTAATCTATTCAAAACATTACCGATTGTATGTTTATTCCATAGTAAAGCATGGGTAAACAATGGTAGCAGTTATTTAGGCTAAACATCGTATGATCAATAACTAGGTCTGTTATTCAGTGCTTAGACCGGTTTTGTTTATTATAGAATGTTTATAATAAAAAAAGAGTAGATATTTAAACGTTGAACTAAAAATAACCCTATGAGTAGATTAAATAGAACCTACTAATCGAGTCTTTAGTCAGTCACTTCCACATTCTTTCCCAAGCGGCGCGCCAGCCACAGACAATAGACGGGAGAGGACCTAGAGGTGACAGCCGTGACTAATCAGTGTTTGATTACATCTTCACCCAGCCTCTGTGGATAAACCGCGTGTAATGTGCTACTTGTAAGATAGTGTAATCAATCTGAGGTGCTTTGAGATGAGGAGGTAACACTCAGTCTACGGTCAGGTGACCGCGTCTGTGGATGAACCGCGTGTAATGTGCCACATGTAAGATAGTGTAATCAATCTGAGGTGCTTTGAGATGAGGAGGTAACACTCAGTCTACGGTCAGGTGACCGCGTCTGTGGATGAACCGCGTGTAATGTGCCACATGTAAGATAGTGTAATCAATCTGAGGTGCTTTGATATGAGGAGGTAACACAGTCTACGGTCAGGTGACCGCGTCTGTGGATGAACCGCGTGTAATGTGCCACATGTAAGATAGTGTAATCAATCTGAGGTGCTTTGAGATGAGGAGGTAACACTCAGTCTACGGTCAGGTGACCACGTCTGTGGATGAACCGCGTGTAATGTGCCATTTGTAAGATAGTGTAATCAATCTGAGGTGCTTTGAGATGAGGAGGTAACACAGTCTACGGTCAGGTGACCGCGTCTGTGCATGAACCGCGTGTAATGTGCCACATGTAAGATAGTGTAATCAATCTGAGGTGCTTTGAGATGAGGAGGTAACACTCAGTCTACGGTCAGGTGACCGCGTCTGTGGATGAACCGCGTGTAATGTGCCATTTGTAAGATAGTGTAATCAATCTGAGGTGCTTTGAGATGAGGAGGTAACACTCAGTCTACGGTCAGGTGACCGCGTCTGTGCATGAACCGCGTGTAATGTGCCATTTGTAAGATAGTGTAATCAATCTGAGGTGCTTTGAGATGAGGAGGTAACACTCAGTCTACGGTCAGGTGACCGCTTCTGTGGATGAACCGCGTGTAATGTGCCATTTGTAAGATAGTGTAATCAATCTGAGGTGCTTTGAGATGAGGAGGTAACACTCAGTCTACGGTCAGGTGACCGCGTCTGTGGATGAACCGCGTGTAATGTGCCATTTGTAAGATAGTGTAATCAATCTGAGGTGCTTTGAGATGAGGAGGTAACACTCAGTCTACGGTCAGGTGACCGCGTCTGTGGATAAACCGCGTGTAATGTGCTATTTGTAAGATAGTGTAATCAATCTGAGGTGCTTTGAGATGAGGAGGTAACACTCAGTCTACGGTCAGGTGACTGCGTCTGTGGATGAACCGCGTGTAATGTGCCATTTGTAAGATAGTGTAATCAATCTGAGGTGCTTTGAGATGAGGAGGTAACACTCAGTCTACGGTCAGGTGACCGCGTCTGTGCATGAACCGCGTGTAATGTGCCATTTGTAAGATAGTGTAATCAATCTGAGGTGCTTTGAGATGAGGAGGTAACACTCAGTCTACGGTCAGGTGACCGCGTCTGTGCATGAACCGCGTGTAATGTGCCACATGTAAGATAGTGTAATCAATCTGAGGTGCTTTGAGATGAGGAGGTAACACTCAGTCTACGTCAGGTGACCGCGTCTGTGCATGAACCGCGTGTAATGTGCCATTTGTAAGATAGTGTAATCAATCTGAGGTGCTTTGAGATGAGGAGGTAACACTCAGTCTACGGTCAGGTGACCGCGTCTGTGGATGAACCGCGTGTAATGTGCCATTTGTAAGATAGTGTAATCAATCTGAGGTGCTTTGAGATGAGGAGGTAACACTCAGTGTACGGTCAGGTGACCGCTTCTGTGGATGAACCGCGTGTAATGTGCCATTTGTAAGATAGTGTAATCAATCTGAGGTGCTTTGAGATGAGGAGGTAACACTCAGTCTACGGTCAGGTGACCGCGTCTGTGGATGAACCGCGTGTAATGTGCCATTTGTAAGATAGTGTAATCAATCTGAGGTGCTTTGAGATGAGGAGGTAACACTCAGTGTACGGTCAGGTGACCGCTTCTGTGGATGAACCGCGTGTAATGTGCCATTTGTAAGATAGTGTAATCAATCTGAGGTGCTTTGAGATGAGGAGGTAACACTCAGTCTACGGTCAGGTGACCGCGTCTGTGCATGAACCGCGTGTAATGTGCCACTTGTAAGATAGTGTAATCAATCTGAGGTGCTTTGAGATGAGCAGGTAACTGCCACCTCTGTGGATGAACCGCGTGTAATGTGCCACTTGTAAGATAGTGTAATCAATCTCAGGTGCTTTGAGATGAGGAGGTAACAGCCACCTCTGTGGATGATCGCGTGTAATATGCTACTTGTAAGAAAGAATAATCAATCTGAGGTGCTTCGAGTTGAGAAGGTAACATTCAACTCGATTCGAGGGTAATTCAAAAGATCAGAGCAGCCACCTATAATGCAGAGCCATGAGGCGTTACTGATTCCCTAGTTTTAATGAGTCGTACATCCTTGTGATGAGGATGAGATGTCATGACTTACCAGTTTGGATCACAAGAATGTGTCTCGATCCTTGAAAATTAGGAAACAACAGTAAGTTCTTCTAAACAACTGTGTTCAATGTAAAATTATTTTAATTTAACTTCGCAGAATTTAAAATGTTTATTGGGGGCCTACATAAAAAATTTGTATAGGCTACAAAGCTATGGAGAATTTTAAACTGAAATTCAGGATAGGAAGGTCCTGATTAGGTCTTTGGCCAATAAAAGATGATATTTAGGTCAATAACAAAAAACTGGGTCTGTCATTGGTTATATCTTGTGTTCCGGTCTACTTGCTAGTGAGATTTATTCAAGTGTTATGAGCTGATATGTCGGTTACCCTGGACAGTAATAATCTAAGATATACTTAAGATGGGTCAGCGTAATATGTGTATTAATATTTTGATTATTCTTTACAAAAGTCGCGTACATAAGTACACAAATAGTAAAGTAGAATGTCCAGTAAAAAATGAGCCTCGATCAGAGGTGCTTCTGTGAAAAAGGGGCAACAAATTGGACCAGAGGCGGTCACTTGGAGTGGGCGATTGAAAACTGAGTGAGTTTGTCGTGGGAACCGCAACACAAAGACTGTGTGACAGCGACAAACAAGCGTTGTCCGCCAAGCTTGACGACGGGCGCAGTCACGCCTCAGCCCAGCATCAATCAGGAACAAGCACACCTATCTGATGTCCAGAGCACACAGTAAAGTTAATAACATTTGTCTTAAAAGTGGAAGTTCTTTTTAGAAATTAATATTACAGTGGTCATCCAAGTAAAACAGTCCGCCAGCTATCGTAAAACTAGGTTAGATGAGAGGGACTATAGTTGTGTTTAAGAGCGTGAAGTATAGTGTCCCGGAAGTGAAGTACCAAACTTCGGGAAATGGTTATATAGGTCAAAACGAAGAGAAAATATAGAATCACTTTTATTTCAAAAACGCTTCGTTTACCAGAAATTCACCATTTTGTTTAGCCGATCTCTGAGGTGGCTTAATCGATCTAATGAAACTCGCTATGCATGTTATAATAACAGAGGACTGTTTTATAAAAAAATCAACTTAATCCAATTTGAAATTAAAAATTATAGTTATTTTAAAATGCAAATGTTGGAAAACAGCAAACAATACAAGTGGTCGCCATTTTGAAATTTGTAATTGGATCAAGTTGATATTTTCCCCTAATATGCATATCCCCTATCTTAATATGCATAGCGAATTTCATAAAGATCGGTTAAGTAAACTCTGAGATAAAAATTCTTTAGTAAGAAAAAAATGGCAGATATCTGGTAAACGAAGTGTTTTTGGGAACAAATTGTTACAACTAACAGTCTGTGGATAGTTCTTTTGAAGTGTAGTGTATATGTTTGTCTTGTCCTCGTGTTTTATCACCTTGGAGGAAACTTCGTAGACACTGTATTTGGATCGAATCATCCTCACTTCGTGCCTGGGACGTCACTGCGGGTCGTAAGACTTCATCATTTTGTAATATTTGACTATTGTATTGTTCTATTCCTACTAATTTTTGTCTTTTCAGGTTAAAATGTAATAGTTAACTTAAATTAGATAGTAGTCTCAGTCCTTCCGAGTCACATATATCATTTTGGTGCATGCTTAGTGTTATTTTAAATTAATAGTGTTTTTCAGGTACCATATATTTATTTATGCTTAGTTAATGTGATCTAATTTCAGTCTGATTGAAATATTAATTTAGTTGCGTTTTAAAATTTTTTCGTTGATATCGTGATCTTGGAAGTGCCTAATTAGTTATATTAATTTCACCCAATTAACATGTTTTATATTTAGTGGAAGTTCATTTTGTTGTACCCCATTCTAGGACCTGTGTTAAAATGTAGATATTTATTAATGTAGATAATTTATTAGTTTAAGAACGTAGCTTTATAACATGTATGTTAAGATGTAATTTAGTTTTAGCACTTGTAAAAGATTTGGGTTTTACCCAATCGAAACGTCGTGACTGGTATTTTTCACGTAATTATGGCAAATGTCCAATAACCTTTGTCTTCCTCATCTGATACTCCATCATTAAAAAATTTCAAAAACAAAACAAATTATTGTTTGTTTTCATTTTATTTTGACCTATATAACCATTTCCCGAAGTTTGGAACTTCAATATTACTTTCAATAATACTTTTGGGACACCCTGTATATTAAAAATAGTAAAGGGCTGGGTTTTGATTCTTGAGGACATATCTCAGTTTCATTCTAGATATAAAGCATTAGCTTTAAGAAGTGTCTAGGCCTACTGCGGTTGGGATATGAGTTAATCTTGATTGCCTGGATACGTTAACATTAACATTTTGAAGAAAAAGAAAGACAATCAAAAGCTTTAAAAATGACAAGGGTTATATAAAAAAAATATAGGGTTATATATATATAGGGTATTAAAAAAAATAAGTGTTTGATCTCTGCCATGGAAGCCTTTAGGAATAGAATTTTAATTTATAAAAAATTTTTTAACAAATCTTGCTATTCTGTACATGAAAATACTTGTAAATGTATCATATTAATGTAGGAATAGGGGACACCACTACACGCTTCACGTGCCGATCCCGTCACTTGCTGTGCTCATCTCGGCCTTCAGCCTCGGCCTGTTACTTTACAGTTTTTATCACCTCAACCATTTAAATTAGTCGAGAATAAACGAGACGTTACATTTTAAAAATGAAAAAAGAAAATAAATAAAAAATAAATAAATACTAAAACAAAACGGATGTTACTAAATATAATATAACTAAATATATAACTAAATACTTTATATAAGGATGTTTTATTTTAATCACTCTTTACTAAAAGTGGTAATATCGTTTATTGATTGGATGGGGAATATATGTCTTTAGATAAACAACAGTATTTTGTTGTATAGTTTTTATTGTTTAAAGATAATTTTTTAATTCAATTATATTTTTGAAATGTTTAAATTAACACGAATTGTAATAGAGGAGTTTTTTTTATCAATGTACATTCTTTATTATCCTGTTTAGTATGTTTGGGTATGTTAATTTTGAATAATATTACTAAATGTAATTTGCTATAAGCAGACGGCAAATCACGGAGCAGAAGACAATTAAATTAGAAACTGGACTCATTAATTTTTGTTTTATTTTATTCGTTTTATTTTTTGTAACACTGCCACATTACTTGCAAGTGGCAATGCAATTTCCAAGTCTGTAAATTGTTTATGTATTGTACTCATTTTGCGGAAATAAATTCTTATTCTTATTGGCCTGGACATGCACAGAGTATTGCAGCATTTTTTCTTATTGTTTCATTATAGGCTACTGTATAAATAAACTGTATCCATGTTAACTGTCATGTCTTGCCTACTGACATTTGAGTTTTGAGTGGATTCATGATACGCATTTGTTTTTCTGTAAAATGTTTCGCATATGCTCAATTTATCCATGTCTTCATCTTATTTGCTTGATTTTAACTTTACTGTAATAATTGACTTGATAATACCAACGCACATATTCAGCTTATTGTGTGACGATCCTTAATGATCACCCAGGGAATAGTCATATTCTTTGTAATTACGTTATTCATTTATTAGGCTATTAAGACGCCAGTTCTAGAGATATGGGTTAATATAAGGGGCGAATGAGCGTGATGAACGAGTGTAGATCTACTCATATTAAGGATGACTGTTTTTCTTAAAGAGCCATTCATTAATAGTCCAATAGCCAGGACAACTTAGGGACGTACGTGAAATCCGAACTCATTAGTATTGGTCTTATTTTCAGCTAATTGATAAGCCTGATACTAAGTTAACTTGCTAAGACAAAGTCCGGACCCTGAATACCACAGACTTCTCCAGTAGTGTCCACGCAGATAGCAATAACTGAAATTACGCTGTGTTAGTATTAAAAGGATCGAGCTAAGAACCTATCCTGTAGACCTACAACTGTCAAATTTTATAAGTGACATTTTATCATGGTCTAATTGACAAATCTGTTTCATGTTCGTCAGAGTGTACAAGTACCATTTGTAATTTTACGTTATACATAACGTTTTTACGAGAGTACTTCGAACTGTTCATGTACTCTGGTACAAAACCAAACATTTGTCGCGATTTCCAGACCGTTGGAGAGATGTAGATGAGTGACAATAAGGTCTCGGGTAGTCGAGAGAGCGGAACCGCTTTCCCCAGACGGCAGCGGGACACGGTCCGGTGGTCGGCAGATGCTCGCCGGGGGAGACCACAGGATGGTAATGCTGGGACTCCTGGATGCAGTACCCGCGGGGGCCGAAGGGTCTACAGCCAGTGTCAGCTGTAATGGTATCAACGAAGATGGTGGTATACTAACTCCAGTTGCTCGAATTACACGGTAACAAACATTTGAGGTCTATTACAAAACTAAAACTGTCGCAAAGCTCAAAACGTAGGCTACTTAAGTTTATTCATAATAAACAAGAGGAATGTAAAACATATCTACTCAATCACTGTAATTTCTACATTTCTGCAGTCCCTCACTCATTGCGATCACCAAATGTTTACAAATCCTCAGTTATTATTACTGTAACACAGCTACTTGGGGACAAAGTGTCTGGAGCCCTTATGTTTTTTTATACCATTCTAAGAGTTGTATTCTTGTATGATGTTCAGTGAAAACCGCTCCAAGTTGTGTTCATCAGATGTCACGTAACAGTTATGTTCTTTTAAGCCATTCACTGAAGGTCTTTTGGATTTCTAAGCACATAACTCTGACAGTATGTTTTTATTTATTTAAACACCACTGAGAGGAAAGCTCCTCACAACATAACTTTATCAAGAAGTCATAAAATTTGTCTGTACAAAGGTACTTAATGAGTGCTATTAGTTGCAATAATACTGCCTTGTGATGGGATAGGTTTGTATATTTATTTTGAATGATTGTGTTTTTTTGAAAAATAAACTAGTTTCTTATTTAATATTAACGATATTTAAGTGGCTTCACACATTAAACAAGGCATTAAAAAATACGTCAATAACAACACTTTTTCTGGCAGTTATTAATTGTATTTTAAACAGATTATTTTTAGTTAGTTATTAAGTAATTAACTGTTTACATAATTTAACACACATTAAATTGCAAGCAGGTGCTTTTACATCTGGACATCAAGAACATTAAAAGCAGCAGTTACATTTTTTATGGTAATAGAATCTCGTGAATAATATGCGCGAACTGCCCGAAGACGTCCGTCAACTCGGCTGATACGTACATGTAGGTCATAAAGCCGACATAGTCCTACATTGATCCAATTACTGGACGTAAAGGATAGCCAGTATTATATGACTCGCACCTGCCGTCTACATCGTGCCAGTCGGTACAGGGGACCATTACGGTGGACCACGATCTGGCTGGGGTGGGGAGACCTGTTAGCGGGAGGACTTTCGATCGTCATTTAACTTTTCAAAAAGTAATTACGTAATATTGATTTTTTTTGGACAGTAATAGGTAATTCCAAATCGTATTTTTTATGAAGTGAAATGTTCGTTTAATAATGTATTTATATTCAGTTAGAGAATTGACAACATATTTGTATAACATTATTGATGAACAGTAAAGGGCAAAGTTCGTGGAAGAAATGTAAAGAATCGTGTATACTATTGGCCACCATTGACGAGTCTTGATAATGCATACTAACTTAAAAACATTCGTCAGGTCACACAATCGCTGCATTCTATGGATCTTGGTGTGAACAATGTAATTCAGATAAGCTAATATGACGCTGGGTTGTTTTACCACCCCAATCCATGTTTTCTGTGTTCTTCACGAATAGTAAACTATGAAAGGCTCGAGGTGAGAGGAAACTTTCACATAGGTGTAAAGTAGCTGACGGAATCCTTATATATATATATATATATATATATATATATATATATATATATATATATATATATATAATATGTGAAACTGTTTTTGACAACGCAATTCCTTCCTATTTCTTGACCAATTAAAATTGATGAGATATCAATAAACATTTCTCTGTTTGTTGGTGTACAATAAGGTCTTAATTCTTTAATGTTTTTACCCTTAAGGCTATAGAAAGGCCTCAAAGAACGTTTTTCGGTCATAAGAATAACATAGAGAGAGGGAGGGAGGGAGAGAGGGCGAGAGGGAGAGAGAGAGGGGGGGAGAGGGAGAGATTGTAAACAATGGTGTTTGTAATATTGAGGAGGTTTGATATTTCATAATGTTAAACCAGGGAAGGTAATAAGCATAGTTTTATCTACTTTCGATTGTAGGGTTCCGCTCTAGTGGACTTGGAGTTTTCAATAGTAATATTATTTATACAATTAATCTTCAGGTGGTAAATAAAAAGAAATGAAATGAATACGTTTGAAATAGGATAAGTAATGCCCTTGATTATATAATATAAAATCAATAGTAATATCATTAGAAGTTCATACTAATAAATAGGTAGCAACGCAAGTAATTTGAGTGAGATGCTGTACATAAGTTTAATATTGTGATTTTACGTTATTCATTTAACCTACTATTATTTGTAGTCAAAAGTCACAGGCCAAGTTGTAATGAGCGTAGTGAGTGACGGAGTTGGCACGCGAAGCGTGTAGTGGTATCCCCTAATATGTACAAATATAGTTTACAAGATTTGTTTCAGATTTTTGAAGGAATACGTTGTCATGTCTTTGGTTAGATATGATTTGAACTAATAATGTAAGGGTTGAACTTAGATTCAGTTTAAACTATCGTTAGTGCAACACACTACTAGACTAAACTTACAACTGATCAAATCAAAGACACAAACATTCCTATTAAATGAAAAATAGGCCTATGTTGTCAGTGCAAAGCAAGTGCTCTGTGGCTGTAAGCGACTTACAATTCAGAGTAAGTGTGTCAAGCCTATACACGTTTTGGAACCTATGTTCCTTTAACAATGTGAATGTATAGTGCATGATTTTTGTTACTTTGCTTTTTTATATTGTCTTTCTTAATTTATATCTAAGCCCATGAACTTTTCGAAAATCCCCTCCTAAGATTGAAAAAATAAACAATCTTGCTGTCGTATTGTAAGATTTTGCACGATGAAATACTTGTTGCAATTCATTTCAGTGACCTCATATCAGTATATTTGTAGATAATCTAACTATCATTTTTCATTACGGAATACACAGGTGTAGTCGATAACACTACTGGAGAAAATTACGTTTAATTTATTACACCCGGAGCGTGAACTAGATTTGTCCATTTTCATCTGTCAACGTTACTAGCTGTGGTTCATTTTTCACCACCACGACCAATCTTAGCTTGTCGACTGGCTGACCCTTATTTCTTAATTAATTGATTTCTCTCTTGCAATTGAAGGAAACAAACGAATAAGGGGACATTATTGATTGTGTTGGTTAGTTTGTATTGATGGTGTTGATATATTAGTAAAGGTTATATATAATAATTTTCTTATATATTCTTTTTATAAGTATACAGATTCAAGACGTCAGAAAAAGTATATCTGAGTTTTCCAGTTAGTAAGCGTTAGTAAATTGAGTGTTTACATGTGCAAATTAAATGTGGCCAATTAATTTTCACTAATTAGTTGTAAGTGTTAGTGTGGATTGTAAATAAGCGCAACTATTTGTCAGATTATAATTTTCCATGCAAGCAAAGGAACTTTGATATTCGTAGTATTTTGTGTTTTTGCTTGGGTTAAAATATTGTTTTCAACTGAATTCAAAGATACTATCTTGAAATGGTGTTTATGTATGTTAAAAATTTGTAATTTTCTTTCTTTGTAACTTTTATACTTTTAAAACTTGTTAGTTTGTTAATAGGGTGATTCCAAGAACATTTGTATAGCAATTAACAAACGGAAAAAACATTAATATTTGCAAAACACTGATCAACCAGATAATACGCATGACAGAAAAATAGTGAATACCATTTTAGTTGTAAACATTGTTTGTATGAAACAATAATATAAAATGCAATTTAGGACCATTGTCAACCAATGAAGTACTGGATCTCGGAACTCGATATACTGTGAATCAATGTCCTGGGGGAAACTGTTTAAAATGTTTGCATAATTTTGGCACCATGAAAAGTTAATTTAGGACCATGATGCCAGCGTAAAATGTTGGAGACAGCAATCAATATTTGTTGTTTTATACTCGACCTTGCCGGTGGGACATCTTTGGACTGCGGGTCCAAGGTTCAAATCTCGAACTGAGCTGACGGCAATGAATACAAACTCTATTTGTATTCATTGCTGACGGTCAGCACTAGTGGCGTAGTGCTGTAATCCAGCTACTTGGGGGACAAAGTGTTTTGGAGATTGTAGGTATTAGATTCTATGCTCGGTTTTCTTAACATCGACTTGGGGTCCGCTCAATGATTGCTATAGGTGTGAACACTACTAAAGAAGTCTGGGGTGTCCCTATAGGGTGGTAGTCAGTGTTCGGGTGTTATGTAAGGGAGAGAACTTAGTATTGGCTTGCCAATCAGCTGAAAATCAGACCAATATTTCGTGATTTCACGTAAAGTTGTAGGTCCCTTAGTTGCCCTGGCTATTCGGCTATTTATAAATGGCCCTTATGAGGAACAGTTGATTTCAGTTAGTTACCAGACTACACAGGTCGTATTTAGTTGGCGTCTCACACTTGCTTCGTTATTCCAGACATCCAGACATGCAGTGCAAGGATCAAGCCTCACACGTTCACACAATCTGGCGTCCTGAACGCCCTTGTAACCCAACCATGTCCATTCCCGTCAGCAGGCCGGAGTTAGGATGCTGTCAAGGACTGCTGCATCTATGGGTCTCCAGCCTCACTCACCTTCTGATCAACGGATGCCTTACCTTGCACAGGATGATTTGTGATGCACTACAGTACGTTCTGGGAGTTAGGAGGTACGTGAACGGGAAGATTGAGTAAACAATAAACGTAAATGGCATCATGTAGGAACATTGAGACAAAGATATATGCAACGATTTTTTTTAATTAATGGCAAAGAGTAAAAAACATCTAACACGTAAATTTTACAAACCAATATATTAACTTTTTACCGTTAAACACTCTAGTTGCTTTCCACAATCAAAAGTAGAACAAGTAATTAATTCATTCACATCCCTTACCACCAAACTTACGAAATAGTAGTCCGTCCTGCGCACTCTAATATTACATGTAGGTCTTATTACTTTTCCTCGTTCACATACAAACTTAGTGTTTACTCTAGAGACTAAAAATTGTCTTAAAATCACTTTCACTACCTTCACCTTACTTACCAAATGAACTAAAAATGCGTACAAACTTCTCTTCTTACAACACACACACACACAAATTGGTAGCTACTTTTACACACTACGTAGACTCACCCACCTACCCATAAACGTACAGTGGTATTCCCCCCGCCCCCTTACCCTACAGTGGTACTGTATTTTACACAAACTAGTGGTTAATTTTACACACTTCGTGAAGTACAAATGTGCTCAAATGCCTTTACTATACATACAAAATATCACATTACATAGTCACTATACAGGGTATATTATGACTGGAAACACCTAAATATATTCTTTATTCATAGAAATATAAATTCGTAACTTTTTACCATCACGATAGGGATTGGGCACCTACTTTTTGGAACATTATTTAGTCATGTCGAGTGTATTGTCAATATGCTTCATGGCATCCTATACCTTGTGATATATCACTTTGAAGGTTATAGTGAATTGAACTGAATATCACAAACTGCATCTCTAAGGAATCACTCTATCAGATAATAGAGTACTTTGAGTACTGAAAATTGGTGATGGTCAACAATTTTATTTTAACTTGGTTCTTGCCAAAGTAACGTTTTACAATAAATTTCCTAACATTTAAAAAAAGGTTTAATTGATATAAAACACAATTTTCATTTTGAACTAATTTTATTAGTACGATTTTGGTAGATTGTTATTACAATAAAAGTGTGTACTTTATTTTTATTAATTTATTTTATTAATTTTATTATTTTTTATTAAAATAAAAATTAATTCACGATGTTAGAAAAGGCGCAACAATAACATTTTAGCTCCGTTTGGTGACCAAGTAAATATTTGAACTCTTTCCCTTCTTCAATTTGACTGTTAAGTTAAAATGAAATTGTTTAACATAACCAATTGTCATTATTCGAAGTGCTCTATTTTATGATAGAGTAGTTCCTTAGATATGCAGTTTGCGGCATTCAACTCAGTATACTATGCGCTTTAAAGCGATGTATCACGATGTATAAGTTTCCATAGAGAATCTTGACGATACTCTCGACAGGACGCCCCCCGTTAGTGGGAAATGACTAAACAATATTCCAATAAGAAAGTGCTCAAGAGCTATTAATATTGTAATAGTTTCGATTTTATATTTCTATTGATAAAGAAAATGTTTGGGTGTTTCCGACATAATATACTCCCATTGCTGAGTATTCAGTATAGTTAATTATCCATACTAAACAGAAAGATAAAGGCCTAATAAATATGTCCTTACCGTACTAGTTGATAAATAAAAAAACCTAACCTTTGCTTTACGAGTCTGCAGAGGCTATTGGAGGCTGTCGGCCATGTTGGTTTTAATCCCATAAGAACAATGTGTTATTTTTGAACTGAACATACGACCACTTGTATCCAAATTAAAGTTATTTTAAATGGGGATTCCAAACAAATTAATTAGTTTTTTAGAAAAAATATAAAATATATTTAGTTTGGAGTTTTTATTTTCATAATTTTTCAAAACCGGCCGTATGTGTTCAAAATATCAAAGGCAAACCCAATGCGCAATGTGATAACGTTTAAAATGACACCTCAAACGAAATTGTTTGTCAATAAATAACGAAAAAATATGGATTTGCAAATAACATTGTTCTTATGGGATTAAATCCAAATTGTCGACAGCCTCTGCAGACTCTTAGTTAATTTTATTCTTCGAACAACACTAAATAAATGGTATTCAAAATTCAATATTTCATAGAGTGCAAAATCTAAAATTGAGCTACAATTCCTTTCTAGGAGTATATTGTAGTCTACAACACAAAACGTTTTCAGAATTTCCCAATTATTATAAGCATGGACCTGCAGTCTACACCAAACTACATTCTGTATCCTATTTCCAAACCTCCATGAGTAGACGACATAAGGACTTTCATTCACACACCAATGCTACTGGTGATTTCTAAGATTTTATTTAAAATGGAGGCCAATCCTGCCAATATCTAAACCTGACTCTGCCCATTCCTTATAAACTATTGATCTATTTGAGAATCTTAATCAGAGAGAGAAAGGGGAGGATCAATACAGTGTGGGGTGAGTATTACTGATAAAAACTTCCAGTCAAGACGAGGATCTCTAACTCAGCCTCAAAGTCCTGATTCTTTGGACCGCTCGACCTACAGATCTCTAAAACTTGATTAGTGTTTTGAACGTGTGTACTCATAGCATACAAGTGAAGTCCTACAGTGTTGAAACCCAAAGATATTTAAATAGTGGACAAATTAATTGATCCAATCGTTAATAACCTCCAAAACATAAAAGGAAGTAAAAAAATACCATCTAGACAATCGGTGGAAGGATTGATTTTTACCATGTTCGAGGAGGACATCGTCCTTCATTTATCCCTACTAGAACACAGCGGAGCAGTGAGGCCTAGACTGGTCCCATTACATTACTTCTTGAAGGTCTATCAGCGTTCCTTTATGAGCTCCCGGAGCCATTCGACACAACGTGATCGACATGCGACTTGGAACCAGCTGCCTCTGTTGGGAGAACAATACAGAGAAAGTGTATGTTTCAGAATGGGTTGAACGGCTTTTATAAAACCTGTGTAGGAATGGATGCAGGTTTCACAGTGTAGGAGTAACGTGTGTAGATAAAAAATATTTAGCACATATAAGCTGAACGATCACATGACACAGTGATAATGTCATAAATACATTTCACTGTTGGCACAGAATATAGACAGATGCTGTTGGCTATACATAAAACATATTTTTTGTCAACTTTAAAAACGTACACTTCATGTAAAAAGGAATTAATTTACGCTATAAATTAACTAACTATCCACCATCAGTTTACAAATAAAACTTGATTTTCAATACTGAAACCAAGATATGTGAGTGACCAAAGATTTATCATCGAGCGTTCGCCAACTTTGTATTTAACAAATTTTGAATGGGAAAAACTGTTAGCCACTGGATGTTAACTTTTCATTTTTCTATTCATTTAATGACTCTTTCTCATTAAGGAATAGTCGTTGCAAAAGACAATTAGAGGTTTAAATTATTTTATGCCTAGTTAACATATAATATTGTCCAGATAATTTGTTTTAAATGTACAACATTTAAATGAATGTATTTTCGACAGTTTCATATGATTTTTATGTTTGTACAATTTGATTATTATAATCTGAAGATGTCGTAACTGCCGAAAATACTCATTAAAAATGTGGAATCATTAAATGTGTTTACTTTTTATCTATCAAATCTAACCAGGACCAAATGATGAAAATATAAAACGTTTATACGCATTCAATCTTCCGATTTCCCAACCTCTAGTTCTGGTGTCAGCTTATTATTTTTTCAGGAGCGGCCGTAGCTAAGGGGCTAAGGCGTTGGCCAGCCACGCCATTTGTCCGGGTTCGATTCCCGACATGATTACTAACAGTTTTTGCACTGCCGGCTGCGTGGTTCGGAGGTCACGTAAATCCGTTGGTCCCCAGGTCAAGTGTTAGAGAGGGTTTCTTAACCCTAACTTCGCCTGGTAAAATAAGACGAACTTTAACTTTTTTTAACTTTTATTATTACTATTAAATATTTTAATACGCGCATATAAAGCCTAATATTGTAAATGGACACTGTTATTAATATTAAATTTAGTTCTTGATACAGTAAATTATTAACTTAGTTTTGAAGCAATATGTATTTTTATTCCATGAAAATGCAAGATACAAAATGCCCAAAAACTTCAATGGTTCGAATTTCAAAGTAAATCTTAATTTATATAAATCGGTAAATATAATATTAAGTAATGGAGGAAGGAGGAAAATAAAAACCAATAACTTTCTGCAATAACAACAAGAACCCTGTTCATAGAATGTCATGTTGATTAACTACTTACGGACAGAAGCATCAACGACTGGTCAGGCTCTGATGGAGCAAGTGGGTGGGAGTGAAGGCCCAGGTCCCACGCGTGACCACCGCGCCACAGGAGCCTACGATCTTCATTTAACGGCAAATCGATTAAAAACACGGCCTCCGACGGCGAAACAACCGACTGGCCACAAGAAAACCTTTGAGCCGCTCGACGGAGAATGGAGACGTCATCTCGCTGACAGCGCTCCTTGTGGCAGGACCAAAACACGTTTTTGCATGTTTGATCTGTTTATTAGTTTAATTGTGGAACTAACCTCATAATTGTTGGACTGTTTTATAGAGTGAGAGACCTCATAGGTTAATTAGTTTTATTGTAAAACTAACCTCATAATTGTTGGACTGTTTATAGAGTGAGAGACCTCTTAGGTTAATTAGTTTTATTGTGGAACTAACCCCATAATTGTTGGACTGTTTATAGAGGGAGAGATCTCTTAGGTTAATTAGTTTTATTGTGGAACTAACCCCATAATTGTTGTACTTTATAGAGTGAGAGACCTCATAGGTTAATTAGTTTTATTGTGGAACTAACCTCATAATTTTTGGACTGTTTATAGAGTGAGAGACCTCTTAGGTTAATTAGTTTTATTGTGGAACTAACCTCATAATTGTTGGGCTGTTTATAGAGTGAGAGATCTGTTAGGTTAATTAGTTTTATTGTGGAACTAACCTCATAATTATTGGACTGTTTATAGAGTGAGAGAAATCTTAGGTTAATTAGTTTTATTGTGGAACTAAACTCATAATTGTTGGACTGTTTATAGAGTGAGAGATCTGTTAGGTTAATTAGTTTTACTGTGGAACTAACCTCATAATTGTTGGACTGTTTATAGAGTGAGAGAAATCTTAGGTGAATTAGTTTTATTGCGGAACTAACCTCATAATTGTTGGACTTTATAGAGTGAGAGTCCTCTTAGGTTAATTAGTTTAATTGTGGAACTAACCTCATAATTGTTGGACTGTTTTATAGAGTGGGAGACCTCATAGGTTAATTAGTTTTATTGTGGAACTAACCTCATAATTGTTGGACTGTTTATAGAGTGAGAGATCTGTTAGGTTAATTAGTTTTACTGTGGAACTAACCTCATAATTGTTGGACTTTATAGAGTGAGAGAAATCTTAGGTTAATTAGTTTTACTGTGGAACTAACCTCATAATTGTTGGACTGTTTATAGAGTGAGAGATCTGTTAGGTTAATTAGTTTTATTGTGGAACTAACCTCATAATTGTTGTACTTTATAGAGTGAGAGACCTCATAGGTTAATTAGTTTTATTGTGGAACTAACCTCATAATTTTTGGACTGTTTATAGAGTGAGAGACCTCTTAGGTTAATTAGTTTTATTGTGGAACTAACCTCATAATTGTTGGGCTGTTTATAGAGTGAGAGATCTGTTAGGTTAATTAGTTTTATTGTGGAACTAACCTCATAATTATTGGACTGTTTATAGAGTGAGAGAAATCTTAGGTTAATTAGTTTTATTGTGGAACTAACCTCATAATTGTTGGACTGTTTATAGAGTGAGAGATCTGTTAGGTTAATTAGTTTTACTGTGGAACTAACCTCATAATTGTTGGACTGTTTATAGAGTGAGAGAAATCTTAGGTTAATTAGTTTTATTGTGGAACTAACCTCATAATTGTTGGACTTTATAGAGTGAGAGTCCTCTTAGGTTAATTAGTTTAATTGTGGAACTAACCTCATAATTGTTGGACTGTTTTATAGAGTGGGAGACCTCATAGGTTAATTAGTTTTATTGTGGAACTAACCTCATAATTGTTGGACTGTTTATAGAGTGAGAGACCTCTTAGGTTAATTGGTTTTATTGTGGAACTAACCTCATAATTGTTGGACTGTTTATATAGTGAGCGATCTCTTAGGTTAATTAGTTTTACTGTGAAACTAACCTCATAATTGTTGGACTGTTTATAGAGTGAGTTAATTTAATTAGTTTTAAGTTAACTTAAGTTAATTAGTTTTATTAGTTTATAGTTGCTGCTCACGACAAAGTGAAGGAAATTACAGTATGGTCCTAACAATGAAAATCATACCTTTATTTTATAGTTTCTTATTAGATAAAGCCATTAATAAAATATTAAGACACTATAAAATAGAAATCGTGTTAGTTGCGCACAACCCGTCTTCCTGAGGCCTGGATGGTGTAACTAATATGTGCGCATCTAACATGGACTCGTTTTTTCTTTTCCCTAAAAATTGGTCAAGGGTTGTAACAAATAATATTATTTAATTCACTGATTTTTTTCAATCTAAGAAGTTTCCCTCATGGATACAGACTTATGTTGGATCAGTAGGCTAACTTCTCTATAATATTTGATTGTCACTTTCAAAGTTCACGCAAATATCATATCGAACAGGAAAACTGCCATGAGGATGTCTACCATAGACGTCATGGTAGAGCATTTAGTATTCTTGAGTCTAATAACTAAGAAAGGTCTCCAATTATTTAACTTTATTAAGCAAATTATGTAATGATGATATTGTAGAACGTAGGCTTGATGGGCGGCCCACCCTCCCACTATATGGACACATGACGAACGGTGTGACTTGCATATCCCAAAGGCTGATATCCAGTTGCACCGGCGGTCAAAGGAATTTCCACGGGTCAAAACATTCCTCCGTCCGAAAAGTGTCCAGATGCACCGGTGGTCAAAATCTACCCACCTCACTTATCCCCGCTGCAAATTCCTTCGACCGCCGGAGCCGGTGCAATTGGAAGGCCCCTTCCTTCCCCACCCCACTACATTTCTTCAAACATAGTTTATAAGTGTTTAACAATTTCGCAATGGAATATTCTATCAAACACTTGCCGATGTTTCGTGGCACATACTAATGGTAGACCATAGCAGGTTCTAACTAATAAATATGGTAACTATGTATTTAATGTTTAATTTTGTGTTTATCCGTGGCAACACTAACATCTTGACATTGCAAAATAAATTTTACCAGGAATGAGGCTATACCTTTACTCACACTTATGGAGCATTGACATATAAACCGTTCAACGTTATAACGTAAAACAATGCTAACCTAACCTAACCTAACCTAACCTAACCTAACCTAACCTAACCTAACCTAACCTAACCTAACATGACTCATGTCATAACAAAGGGTGTGGAATTTGGCACGGTCAGCTTGGGGTTACTGTACTAGGAATCCGGCCTGGTTGGACTTTCCCGGCTCATGTCATAAACAAGGGCCTCTGGTGCAATTGGAACACCCCCCAAAAGGGGCTCCGGTGCATCTGGACACATCAGTTTGGGGCCGATCCCTGACCCCGGTGCAATTGGAAATCTCCCATCCCGAATGTTAGTTGTAGAGAGGGCTATGAAGGGGTGTGAGAGGGTTATGAATACAGGAAGTAGGCCTACTTAATAATTTGATTTATAGGTTAATATTTGTTGGAATTGTATTATTCTCTATTTTGCATCTATAATAATTACAGTGCTACCTATTAATCTCAATATTGTATATAATCCACAAACGAATTACTCACTCACCATAAAATCTCTGGAACCACCGAACAGATATATATGAAATTTGGAGATAAATTAGCTTTTGTATTATAGAGACCCACTAATTTCTCGAAATTCCATTGCTAAGGGATACAAATAGCCCCTCAACATTCCCTTTCCCCTTTTTCTTCATAAGAATAACATTGTCATTAATTTAATAATTTATTTCAAACAACTGATACAAAAAGCATAAACACGACACAAAAGCTTAGCTAATTTGATTTTCATTATGATACGTTTCAGATAATGTTTACTAACTCTGACATGATTTTACCAATGTTCATCCCCCTAAGTAGACTTATAGAGTTTTATAGACTACTAGCCGAGATCCCTTGCTTCACTAAGGGGTGGTTCTCTATGATTACTAACCCTTCTCTCCGTGGTTCTCCCTAAATGTTCACATCAACTTACAAGCTCAGCCTGCAGTCGTTCTTCTAGGGAGCTAAGTGCTATAGTCTAGAAAACCCTATAAGTCTACTTTAGTGGGATACACAGTAGTGCAATCATATCAGAGTTAATGTAAATCATCTTAGGCCTATACATTTCACGACCAAAACTAAATTAGTCAATCTTTGTGTCATATTTTTATTTTTTGTTTTAGCTGTTTAAAATAAATTAAATTAATGCTAATTTTACTTATTGGAAAGTAAAAGAATGACGGGCTGTTTCAACCCCAAAGGAATGGTATTTAAGAAATCTATTCTTGGTGGGACTCTATGATAAAAAAAGCTAGGTGGTTCTGAAGATTTTATAATTAGTGAGTACTTCTTTTGTGGATTTTATAAAATAAGATACAACCTTATTATCTATGAAAACTGCAGCAGACGTAGATTTTGTATTGATATGATGGGTTAGAGAGAACCGCGGAGGGAAGAGTAAGCAAGCGTAGAGAACCACACAGTAGTGAAGTAAGGGCTATCGACAATATTATATAATGTTTGCATAGTAATGCCTATTTAACTATGCAAACATTACTATATTTTTATATTTTTAGTCGTTATTTATTATTTATTGAACTTCTAACACTTTTTTGCTGTGGTCCTATAATGTTATCCAGCGGAGTTTTTGTACTTGTACTTCCTTTGTATTGTCCTTTCTATGTGGAATCTTTCTTGTCTGAGGAATAGGTTTGTGGTTTATCGAAATCGATCACCATAGCGTTTGAACAAATCGTACTCAGATCGAAAGAAATTTGTGTTACATGACGTTCACTTGTATCATGTTTATACTAATCTCTTGTATATGTAGTCTTGCAACCATTTTGTTGTGAACAAAAAAAGAGAGAATCTTATGGTTCTAGCATTGCCTTGGTAAATAAATTTCTGTCATTTCATTTCACCTCCCCTACGTACACGGCTAGGGGTCGTATGGCGGACACCTCTCAAGTCTAATCAGCTGTGAGATGACAACAGATGGTACACGTGGTCCTGATGCCAACCACGTGGTCTGCAGCAACAGATGTAACAAGTTGTCATGGCAACAAGAGAGGGGGCGGGGCTTATATGGCAACACCCTCACCCCCTCGCCAGCTGGAGAGTGTTATTGTTGCATTTTCTCGACACATGATGGAATCGATTGT
This sequence comes from Stictocephala bisonia, assembly GCA_035578905.1. Classification (NCBI taxonomy): domain Eukaryota; kingdom Metazoa; phylum Arthropoda; class Insecta; order Hemiptera; family Membracidae; genus Stictocephala; species Stictocephala bisonia. The sequence continues at coordinate 2,326,620 of JAQJVL010000031.1, read as the reverse complement.
TTAAAACAATGCAGATACCTTAATATAATTTATATTTTTAGTACTTAAATACCAATGATTGATTGGAAACGTCAAATAATAGATGTAGCAATATTTTTGTTTGTATTTTTAAATATACTTTTATTTATTATTATTATTATTATTATTTTTTCAAAAGAAAAATCAAGAATTTTATAATGGAATTGAACCCTCAAACAATAACGATTACAATATTGTGTTATTTCGATTGAAAACTATAAAATATATCTACAATAATTGATCTACCATTACTAACACAATATACGTAAAAAATTGAAGTCGAAATTGTACTCTTTGCTTTTAAATGTTCACGTTATATATGAATAATTTCTATATTCATAGTCATTTCGTTATGAAGTTTATTTAACCTAACAATACATAACGAATCTAATTTAATCATTGATGCAGCATACAGAATATATAGTTAAATAAAATACTGATAACGTTATTTCTAACAACATACACTTTACTGAGTTTATGTAGTTGGAAATAATAGAAATGGAATTTTTTCCGACCATATCTTGACGAGGGTAATTTTAACGTTTTTCTACAGTGAATAATTTTATCGAAATAGAATTTCCTACCCCATATTGACTTTTGGAACTACTTGTCAACTCCATCGTTTATTGGTAGACTGGTTTTCACCTATTCTCCCCTTCCCTAACCTCTGTGTGAGATGAACAACGGTGGCATTTGACTCTCTCATCCCGCATGGCCACCAGGCAGCGCGTTTATCAGTAGCTAGCGCTTATTTGCTGATGAAAAATATCAACCATTATGCTTATATTAAAAATATTTATTTCAAATTTGTAAATGGTTTATATGAAAAGATTCTCTAGATTAGGAGAGCCCCACGAGATAGATTGTTTTCAATTAGTTTTGGTCTATAAACAAAAATTAAATTATAACGCTAGTTATTTGTATTTTCAAAAACTCATCAGGGGATACAATTTAAACCTAATCACTAGCAGCTCTAGACAATTCTGTTATCTCATAAAAAGGCCAAGTTGAATAGTTTACTTTTGTAAATAACGATGTTTCTTTATTTGAATTTAACATTGTGCTTATAGAGAAACAAATCCCACCATGTTATAGCTGATATAGCAGACTCTCAAGGAGAAAAAGTTAAAATATGGAAAATTATTGATAAATAAATTATATTTTACCTTAACCTGGACCACAAACTGGATAAATAACAACATATTTTGAATAAATAAGTTACATGATCGTATTAAAGAAAGCTTTGGCACTTTGTTTATTGCAAACAGTTAAGATATAATGCTTTTGTTAAATTTTTCAAGGTCTTACTTAAACATGTAAGAGACACATAATTCAAAGTAATTTTATAAGCCGTTTTTAAACAAGAATGGTTTGAAATAGATTTTCATTTTACAGTATACACAAGTTTTTTACGTATAGTTCGTACAAAGTCAACGGGATCTGTTTATTTGATTCCGTAAGTGAATTGGTTCTCCGAAATTTCTCAGGCTAGGAAGAAGATAGGATAGCTTGAGATTCGAATACAAGAAAAATGCGTACAGCGAAAAATGCGTACATCAGGAATCTTGCGAAATATGCGTACAAGATCAAGTTTTGACAGATGATGAGGGTAACCTATGACGTCACAACAATTAGATAGGCGAAAAATACGTACAACTTTTAGGGCAAATGGATATTTTACAACAATTGAATTATATAAATGCGTTTACCTCTAAAATAAATTTATGACTGTCGCTTAGTTTCTTGGGATTGGAGAACCTAACCTAACCTAACCTAATTTCGCTGTACGCATCTTTCATGCAACCGGGGAGAATACTTTCCCTCGTAAAATACCACTATTGCCTTCTGTACGCATATTTCGCTGTACGCATCTTTCGTGCCACCTGAGATTCAGTTTAAAGGTTAAGAGACAGGAACGGTGCAACAAATATCAGAAATGTACATTAACTTGGGCTCTCCTTACTACTGGCTCTAAAATATTCAATGATTTTCTATCGATATAATATATAACAGCTGTTTATGTAGAAACTAGTACAAACAATGCGTATTTTTACTGTGGATTATCTTATTTTTTTTTAATAAAACTACAACAAGTTGTAAATAAAACAATACTACATATTTCCTCTGTGGCTGAAGGCCGATGTGACACGAGCGCAGTAAGCAACGGGGCAGGCACGCGAAAGGTGCAGGGGTTCCCCCGTCTACTTATTTATCTGTAAACCAATAATAATTTATCTGCAAAACATAAATTATTAATAAGCTCTTTACAGAGTTTATTAAACTACAATTTGTAATAACAGGTCCTCTATACCATGTAAACATATGAGTTCCAAGAGGTTTCCGAAACTTAAGGTCGATGCCACTGGAATAAGGAAAACGGGTTAATTTATAATCACCAGAAGGCAAATTCCACCACAAATGGCAGATTTACAAGGGTTTGGTTTGGGCGTCGACAGGCGGGTGCCGTCAGTGTATTTGGGGACAGTCAGTCAAGTGGAAGCTGAGGGCAAAGACCTCCACACAAAAGTTAGAAATTTTACTCCTACGATACAAGTGTTTGCAAAGCCCTCACACAATGGACACGCTTTGAGGTGACCTTCCGGGATCATTTAGGGTATTTGGGTTAAGTATGAACTCTATAATCATTAAATGTCTGGAGTGAATAACTAATGATAACATTTCTTCTGGCAGGGTGCCAGAGAAAATGCAAATAAAAAATTAGACTAATTTTTATAGAACAACACTATTGCTATTAAAACCAAAATAACAAACCTAGGTACTTAAACAGAAATTTACATTATATGAAAAAGTAGTGGATTTTCATTATTCGTTAGTAAGACGCCGATCGTAGAGATATGAGTGAATATAAGGGGCGAACAAGTCTGATAAATATGGATGAACGAATCTAGTCATTGTTACTTACTAAGCTCGAGGACTACCTACTATTACTAACGACTCTTCAGGAAGAGTTATTTATTAATAGCCCAATAGCCAGAGTAACTAAGGGACCTAGAGCTTTACGTAGAACCTGAACCACGTAGTATTGGTCTGATTTTCAGCAAACTGACAAGCCTGACACTCAGTTCTTTTCCTTACATAACATTCGAACCTTTACTACCACCCAACATGGACACCCCATACTTCTCTATTAATGTCTACGCCGATGGTAACCATTGAGCTAACGTCATGTCGGTATTAGAGGACTAAGCATAGAACCTATCACCTACAATATCCATAGCACTTTGTCCCCAAGTAGCTGGGTTACAGCAATGCGCCACTAAGTGCCGTCTTGACGTAATTTGCAACCTCTTAATTTTTGAGCACATGGGAGGAAAGTTGGATAAAAAAATTTAGGAAATGTATTATAAATATAAATGTAGTATAAACCTATATTACAGATCAAGCTTTAGATATTTCATAAATTACGTACATTTTCTACTTAGGCATAATTAGCAATTAAACCCTGACACCAATCATACAAATTTGTTTGTGGTACTACTTTTTGGAAATACCTTTCCCTGAGTAAAAAATAAAAAAAATACTATAGCATATTGTCATCAGTGATTACAGAATATTGATTACAGATGATTACACCTGTGTTCAGGTTCGGTTTGTGACGTTTTCATATTAAATAAAAACATTTTTAAACCTGGGTCATCTGGAGACGAAAGTTTATGATAAAACAGGCCCAATTTGAAACAAATATTTTCTGACTGGGAATTGTTTCCAACGTTATAATATTTTGTTATTTCTCTACTATTAATTTTTCAGGGATATTATAGAATGGTATACTACGATCAGCAGTTCTATCCATTTCAATATATTTTGCTTCTAAGTTTGTTTTACAAAACCACGTATTTTTTTCAGGTCATCACATTTCCTCTCTGACTTAAACTGTTTATATATTACTTCATTATTTTTGGTTTCTTATTCTTCGTTACGTCTTTTTTTAACACTAAAACTATCAAAAACCTTTACCCTTCAAAATACGAACGTACTTAAGCTAAATGAGTTATTCCTTCAGAGAAGTGCGAGGTTAACAAAACTTTGTTCTTGCCGGAGTTCAGTGGTCCATCCCATTTATCAGCAGAGTGTTCAGGACGTGGATTAAACTTTGAACAAATTATGAGTCTCGGGAAGGTGCAATAAAAGAGTGCCAAGGGCACGCGAAGAGTCTCGGATTATGGGGCGAAGTTTGGAGATGTTATCTTGACAAATGCCAGTTTACGTGGCCTGAGGCCGTCGGACGGAGTTACAGCTTAGTGCAGTGCCCTACTGTGTACTCTTACCACTGGTGATTAAATTAATGAGAGGAGGATGATCTTTAAAGATATGAGTGAAGTAATTGATCTTCAAGTGTATGACTGTTAGACCCTAATGGGTTGCAGTTATTTTGGCTGCCTGGGTCGGTTTGAAACCAACGTACGTACTGTAAGACAAGCAAATGCAGTTTGATTATTTTACACCTCTTACTTCGTTATCATAAAATATACATCTCTGGCTATTAATACAAGAGTTTTTGAGCAGAATAACCAAGGACATAAGAACAAGATAACTATTAATATAACTGTAGCCACAGAGAAAAAAAAGAAACAGAGGTCGTTTTCTTATGACCGCAGTGAACTCCTCAGTAGCAGTTATAAATAAATAAGAAATAATGTAAATATTTATAAATATGTAGTAATAGTTACAAGGTTATCATGGGATATTTGGTAGGAATAAGAGAGGGCTGACAAGGCCCTGGCCCTGACATCCAACGGCAAACTGGAGAAATAACTATTGAACACCACAGCATACCATAAAGTAACACAGCAGCGAAGCTATAAACTGTTATAAACTGTTTTGCTTACCAACCAAGCGATGCTAGCGATCCTAGAGGTGGTGTGGCGAATAAATAATTCGATTTGAATATTTAAACTCAATTAATTGTATTACAACATAAATAAACTGATGCTATCTAGTGGAGAGATGCCGTAGCTCTGCGTTACGGCCACTACGATCGCTAGCGTCAGCCAATAGGCATTTCCCCAAGAGGATGCTTCGCTACTGTGTGTTTATATTATAGGGCCCACTGTGTCGACACATTGACTCAACGCATTCGGCGCACTATTGGATGTGAATTCTGTTTATTTCTTCTCTGTGCTGTATAATTTATTGAATTCATTCAGTCGGAGAAGCAAGTGTTGAGTTGTTGTGAACATTGGACTTAGCTCTGTGATGGGAGATTTTGACTCTAAGGTAATAAGAAGTTCTTAGTACTGAAGATTAAATGTTGAGTTTTACATTATAATTCAATTGTTGGTTAATTCTTTTGTTTAGCTGACAAAATACTTATGGGCTCGAACTATTCTAAACAACGAAACCAACATATGACAGTTTGGAGTCTTAAATTCTCAACAGTAATATTAAATGCATTGGGTTTGATTGCCTGCAGTTCTTGGATAACTTTATGAAGCCTGTAGTCAGAGAGAAAAAGTTCATACTCTATCTAGAGTAGTATGCAAAAAATAGCTTCCCTATTTTATTCATTGTTAAAGCCTCCTGAGCTGATATATATATATATATATAACAAATAATAAGGTTAACGTACCTTTGTCGTTTTCAGCTACAAAATAGTTTATTGGACTACCGGTTTCAGAGTAAGAACTCCAGAATCAAGAACTACATGGTCACATCCATTGTATTTTAAATATTTAAAGATAGCCTCCCTATCTAAAAATAACCGATGAATACATTAAACGGTCTAGGCACTTGGATGTCTATCTGTAGCCATTAGGTACAAGTAAGTAATAATTTCTTTGGTAAGTAAGAACAATAAATTTGGTAAAATTTATATATTTACTTTCCATGCACCCCCCCCCCCCCGTAAATATATTACTAACGTGTCAGAAACAACAAAAATTGCCCTAATTTCTTTTTAAAGCAATTACTGTCAGGTGGTCTCGGAAGTTATCAGCGACTTTAATGAAATCGCCAGTTGCAGGCGTGCTGATTATTTAGAAAGTGCAAAGCGAGTGCGATGCAGCGTATATTTCAGGCCTGACTGACGTGGTGCAAGGTGCTGCGCAATTAGTGTAATTACATCTGTATATGGGCGGCAGATGCAGTGCGCAGCGGTTATTACTTTATAAATAACGCGTGCCCATGAGGACCACCTGATGAATGTCCACTGGCACCTGCGAGAGTTTCCGTAGGTGCTTCCTGATGGATTGTCGATAACTGCAGTTGTAGATGGCGTGGTAAATAAATATCACTTTGAGAAGCTAGAATCGAATGAGCAAGCTTTGCTCGCAACACGAGACGTTAAGTAATGGAGTTTTATAAATTGATTTTTGAGGCTAAAAACACCCTCATCTCAAGTTTAAATAACATTCTGATTATGAACTCAAAAAAGAATATATTTTAGATCATATTATTTTAAATGGAATTGTTTTTATTCCATAGATAACCTAATACATCGAATAAAAAATCTATGTACGAAATCTCCGGATCTACTGATCGGATTTTAATGAAATTTAGAGGGGAGTAAGCATTTGTATAGTAAATACTCTAAGAAAAGATTGATCAAAATTGCATTCCTATGGGGATAAAAACAGCACTTCAACTTTTCTTTTTTTCATAAGAGTAAGATTGGCTTTAATTTTATAGTTTATTTAAAAATTTAACTAATATTCCAGTTATATCTCAATAGTAATTATTTAAGATACAAAAAACATAAATATAACACATAAGCTTGGCTAACTTGGGTTTCATTGTAAAATATTTCAGGTCATTTATACTAATGTATGACATTATTCACTTTTTTGCACCCCCTTAAAGTAGAATATGAAACTTTGTCATGCATGAGAATGGTAGCAAGCTGCACTTTTATGTTGATGTGCAGTTTAGAGAGAACCACGGAGGGAAAAGTTAGCAAGTTCAGAGAACCACCCTGTAGTGAAACAAGGGCTGTCAGCTAGTATTTAATAAAGATTGGAGGAAATTCTATTCCATCTTGATATTGTCGTCATTGTAATAAATCTATTGCTTCACTGAAATCCATAAATAATATTGCAAGTCTAATGTAAAATGTTTCATGCGAAAACATCCTCTGCTTGACTTCGTAGACGTTTTGAAATGTTTAAAGTCATACTAGAAAGACAATAGGCTTTTAGATGTTCACAGCCAGAGCAATAACGGATAATAGTACAACACTAAACCTAAAAATGCTTTTACACCGAGACCACGGTGAGCAGATCGCCCGCATCCCGCAATAGGAAAGCCCGCCACACACTCTGTGGTTGAGTTTTCTGCACCATTGGTTTCTGTGGAGTATATTATGTCGTCTTCCTGGTCGGTGGACGCCCTCCTGGGAACGCTCTCGCCGACCTCAGAATGTAGATGGAGACCTTACCAACTAGGAACCAAGAAACCAAGGAGCAGGCGTTCCGACTTTCAGCAAGAGAAAGCAAGAAGAATAATTTGTTGAACCTTTCTTTTAAGGGGAATATTGCAGTTAAATGTTTTCCTTATTCAAATGGAAATCTATATATTTAATTCCATTAGCGAATAGGCCCCCATGAAATTTCACAAACTAGGAAGAACATGATAAGTCGATTACATTATTTTAAAGCTAAAGGGTTTATACTGGTTACCAATCAGGGATATTTTAGTAAAGTCTAGGATCGTATGAAGTGTCTCAGTTGATAGAAAGCCCAGAGATGAAAGAGTCCTTAGTTACTATCAATAGAGAGGTAATAATTTTCAAGGTCATAAGACATTAAATAACCAAGTCACTCCCCCACCAAAAATATATACCTCTTATTTATTCTTTATTTTCTTTTGGGTTTAATTAATTTTGGTTTGGGTTCGTGCCCTTTGATTTTGTTTTTGGTTTGATTGGTTATTATTTGAATTTGGTCTGTTTTATTTTTATTTTCCATGACGTTTTTGTTTGTTTCACCTCTTTTTACTTTATTTTGTTTTTGATCTTGTTATGTTATTGATATGTTACCGCAACTATGAGGTATATTTGTTGTTTTAAATGTGTTTATTTTAAACGTTTTAATCGTGTTGTTTTATATATGCAACTTACATAAATTTCCTCAGAACAAAAATATAGATAAGTGCGACACAAGAAATTCGAATCAACTGAAAATTGAACAATGTTAATACTCAACAACACAACAATTCATGATTTTATGGCTATTAAATTGTATAATAAATTACCTTATGAATTAAGAAATCTGGAAATGAAACAATTAAAAAAAATTATATGCAACTACTTATTACAAGAGTGTTTATACAACATTGAAGATTTTTTTAAAACTCAACTGTAATTTATATGTAGATTTAACTCAATTTTTATTATATTATATATTGTAATACCTCATTTGAGGTTTAATGCAATAAACATTATTAATATTATTGTAGTGTTTCTAATTTTCAAGGTGTGTATGTATATTACAAATATTAATAAATATAGGTTATACATAAGGGAATGTAGTCTTTTTTACAACCTAAACCTAAACCTAAACCCAACTTTTATTTAGATATTCTAATAATTTAACTCCCCAATCAAAAATAATATCTGGTGACCACTACTTTTTAAAATATATTAGATTTTAACTTACATAAACCCAAAGCTAAAACGCAAGACCGTGGCCGAGCGGTCTAAAGTACCAGGACTTAGAGCAAAGATTATATATAGTACTGGTTCGAATCCGGCCTAGACTGAGGACAGATCAGCAGTAATATTCACCTTCTACTGTACTGGTTCGCCCCCCGGAAAGATCAATAATCTGTACGAAATAGGCAGGTTAAAGCTAAAAAATAAACTTTAAATGTAAGAAAATAAAGTTTGATATTCTCAATACAGTAATCATAACTTATATCGTAAAAAATACGTGTAAACTATTTATGTTATTATTTGAAATATACTGTATATATAAATAAATTATTCATTTAGCCACAAACCCCGATAGTGAATGTTTTCAGTAATTAAATGAAAAATGAATGGGTGACTATTAACCCTTGTATTCACTACTGTGATTGAACGAGTGAATGAATCAATCGAGTAAGTAACGATAGCGTAAGTGAATGATAACAGCCGAGATTGGACCACATCACTCGAGAGACGCTGTAATTGTGGTGTCTTGCCTTATTGTGCCATAAAGAATGCATGCGGCTCCCAAGGGTGGTTGAAGCATTTTCTTCATTATACCCTCCCCCTCCCTGCCGTCAGAACTTTGTTTCACCAACTGACTTTCCGTCTTTCGCCCACCTCTGGGAGTTCTCTGTCTCCGAGCTGATACCTATTTTCCACTGCCAGTATATTATGTGCTACATAAATAACACGCAGGTGCGAATATAACCTCGTTCTTTTCTTTTATCTTTACCACTAGATTTTCATAAGTCTCCTCTGCATAAAGGATCGTGTAGACGTGTTACAATGGATTATAACCACGGATTACGTCTGAGATGAGGGTGGAAATGTATTCTATTGTAGACTTTTACTGCACAATATAGTTATGCATTTTATTGTAATATACAACAAACGATATGTTAATATATATATACAACATACATTAAATGTTTACTTTAAATTAAAACGCAAGGCGATACTTGTGTTGACCCAAAATCTCGAGACCAAAGTACAGCAAATTAAGCACTTTCTAGACACATTTATGGCATGATTTATTTTTAATGGCGTAATTTATAAAAGGCAAATACCACTGACTTACTCTATCATCGCTGTTACTAGAAAAGTACTAAGCCTACGAGGCTGAAATGTTGTAGAGTAAAACGCTTTATGTTGTAAATGTGCAATAAAAAGAGATTCTTAGTAAATCGAAGATGGCAGTCTTTTTAGTGACAACAATTTTAAATGCCAAAAACAGCGTTTCTCTTATTGGACTGTAGGCTAAATGAATGGTTCTACAGAAAAACTAACACCATTTCTGTGCTTGATTTGAGACGATCTACAACTTTGGCCCTATGACTTTTAGCTCTTTCTCACCTTCTTCATCTTTAGGCAGAGCTAGAGTTTCAATTTGTGCGTGTAAATCAAATTGTTTAATTCACGGCCTCTAAGAGTAGATTTTTTTAGACTGTGAAACTTTGTTATCTAGGAGAACATTATGTATTCAATGGGAAAATATACAATTTAATATGAACACATGTATAACCAGGTCATAGAAAATGGGCTAAACATGGCTATAAACACAACATTTAACTGATTCAGAGTCAACTACAGTAATTTGTGCCCTCTAAAAGTAGACTTATAGATTTGTCTACACTTTGAAACTTTTTATCTAAGAGAAAAAACTGGTTTCAATCGGAACATTTTAAATTTAATATCTATAAGCTATTTTTACCACTCATCACTATTTCTCCAAAACTATATGTCAAATTAAATTGATATTTTGTACATAGGTTTATCTTGGCCCCTAGAGGCTAACTGAAAAAGGATTTTCCTCTTCGTCCTTAGGACTCCGTCCCACTGGCCTCCAAAATTCCCATGGTATTCTAATGGAGCTATAATAATTGATAGATTTGATTAACAGCTGTTAAATAAAAACAAATAGAATACATTTGTGGTAGGCTAAACTTTTAAAATTAAAAATAATTGAGTACAGTAGTAAACTATACATAACATCAGCTACTAAATTGGATATAAATTGGATACAGTGTAAACTGAAAGCTTGCTGCACATTTCAATTGAACTCAATTGAATTTCAATTTGAACTCATTTCAATGAGAACTCAATATTGTTACCGGCGAAGCGTGCAGGTACAGCTAGTGAATTTATATTTTTATACATTTATTTTATTTATATATTTATACATTTTGAAACAAGGAATAATTGCTTTTTATTGGAAACCAGAAAACGCGGTTATAACTGATAGAAAAAAACGAAAAAAATCGTTTTCCTTTGAATCTTTTTTGAATTTTAGGCCTGCTTGTTTTTTATATAAGTATACAATTACTTATGCAATACAATTATTTTTGCAATTCAATTATTATTGCAATACAATTATTTTTGCAATACGATTATTTTTGCAATATAATTATTTTTCGTCAAAATAACACCTTTTAGCTACCCAACCTATCCTATTCTAACCCTAAATACTAAAAATGTCGTCAAAATTGGCGTTAACATCGGGGGTATGTCCTCCGGACGGCATGCCGGCCGTCCATCCGGTGGAAATTGGTATCAGTATTATTTGTCTTTTTTGCATTGGTTCTTTCCCTTAAGATGTCTGAATAACTTGCCTGCAAAGGTCAATAGTCTATGGGGAATTAATATTAAAAACGAGATCGGTCTCTCCTAAATAAAACGTTTGTAAATTATTTTGTAGTTAGTCATGTCTTTATTATGATAGTGCCAGTTTTATCAGTGATATGCCAATTATCAGTGATATGGCCAGCACAGGCTATTTGTCCTGGAAGTACCTTTTCCACAATACCTCAAAAAAATTGTTGAAAACCAAAATGATTGCCAAATGTTGAGTCCATCGTAAAAAACATAGGAAATGACGAAATTACGTTAAATATAAAGATTATATAACAAAACATTAAAATTTCATTTATTTATAAATAATTTCAACAAATTTTGTGTAGCACAAAACGAGTTTTCCGTAGAATAAAATATTTTTCACCATAAAATATAGACCTCACATAGGATGAGTTTATTTGAATAATCAATACGGAAACAAGCCTGTTAATTTGGAGAGTTGAAAAGAATATGCATGTTTATGCATTTTTGAGTTGCCGAGTACAAACAATTTTAAACAAATACATATAAGACAAAGGATTGGCCTGTCAAAAATGTTGGGCCACTGGCCCCTGATGGGCCAGCCACTCATCCACTAAAAAGGACTAATGACAGTTCAGCTGCTTCATCACCATATAGCTCGTGATGGGTCAGCCTTTTGTCTTACAAAAATGGCCCTTGATGGGTCAGCTACTCATCCAACACGAATGGCTCTTGATGGGTCAGATACTCATCCAACACAAATGGTCACTGACGATACGACCACTCGTCCAACACAAATGACCCCTGATGGACCGGCCACTCATCCAACACAAATGACTCTTGATGGGACAACTACTTATCCAAAAAATTACTCCTGATGGATCGGTCACTCATCCAAAACAAATGGCTCTTGAATGATCAACTACTCATACAACATGAATGGCTCTTGATGGGTAGCAACTCATCAATACAAGGCCCCTAATGAGCCGACCACCCATACAATATAAATAAGCCCCGATGCCACTCATCCAATACAAATGACCCCTGATGGGTCAGCCACTCATCTAATACAAATGACCCCTGACGGGTCATCCACTCGTCCGACGAAAATTGCTCTTGTTTGGCCTTCAAAAAGACTCTTGTTAAAATAACTATTGATAGTACCAAATAATACCTGAATACGTGATACGAGACAAACTAAATACGACCTTTGACAGTCAATCTACAAATATTTTGATAGTAACTTTTATTCATTAAACTCTAAACACAGTGTAAATAATGAGTGGGGGAGGAGGTAATTATAAATAATTCGTGAATATAATTTGCATATTTATGAAATACAGAATAACATTCTAAAGCATTGCAAGACATGGACATTTCATCGGATATATTTTATTTATAGCTTTAAGAATTAAAAAAAACTCATGCCACAACTTAATTAAGGACAAGCCCAAGGGACCCTATTGCTGTGGTCATATTGTGCAGACTGATGTTTCTACATCTGTGAGAAAAGGGGTGATACGAGTTGGGATTTATAGTGAAGGGTTGATGGGTTGGGGGGAGGTCAGGCAGTCAACAAAACATAGTAGGTGTATACGAATGCTAATTCTTCCCGCAGAGATAGAACGAGCGGCGCGCCGGCTGCATATCATCTTAAACTTTAATTGAGTCTTGGCGCTTTGGGAGGAAGCGGCCGAGATTGCTTTGGGGGGAGATCCCGAGGGAGCACCCCCTTGCACCCCCTACCCTCAACCCGGCTGGTGATCAAACAAATTATAAAAGATGGCGGCAAGTGGGTACGTGGGAGCAAGCGAGAGGGTGCGATGTCTGGAATATTTGATGATCCGCGCCCAGTCCACCCCATCTACTATTTTGCCACCCAAGACCTATAGAGCCAGTCTCGATTAGCGATTCGAGGCCAACTTTGAAACCCAACTCTTTATTTAACTACATTCATAGAAATGAGGTTTCCGTCCACGCCATCAGTGTCTAGACTACTTGTAAACAGTGTGCTGAAACTGTATAAATAACACAAACTCGCACTTGACAAGTATTGATATACGTAATAGCTTTAATTTACTCGTAGAAATACCAAATTGATTGAATTGAAATGTTGTGTATTACTTCTTCATGTAAAGATGAATGTCACAAAACTATTAAACTCGTTGGAATATTCCACTTCAAAATGGCGGCCATATTAATGTTTAAAATAAAATAATTTAAAAACCAGCAAGTTTTTCAAAATTTTACAAAGAATAATTTTTTGTTAGGATTATTAAATACAATTATCAAAAGCATATCCATTAGAGAAATCTGTGATTGGACATATAGTTTTTTAGATACTAATATATCCAAACAATGGCAATTGTTCTCCACTAATAATTGTATATTCATATAAATTAACAACTAACATTTTTTATGAATAATTCTAGTTTCATTCCGTTTCCATCGATCACAAACATTAAAATCTATTTTCTAATTAATTCATTTCAATCTGCAAGATAGAATTCTTAGTCTAAAAAGCGTAGTCCATAGAACTGTTCAAGAATAATAATGTTAATATGAATAAATTAACAATAATAATACATTAATAAAAATGTATCAATGAACAGTAATAATTGTAACTAAAAATAACAAATATAATAACAATAAAAATACAATACAACTTAATACAGTTTTACGAAAATAAATCAAATACCCTACAGTATAAATTAACAATAATACGTTAATTAACGATGATAATTATACGTAAAAATACCGAGCATAAGAACAATAATAATATCATATAGCTAAATAACTATTTACAAAAATAAATCAAATGCAGTATAAATTAACATGGTGGTGACTAGCAGTAAACAACAATACTACAAAACACTGATACAAGAAAAGTATTTCATTGTGGAACTGACTTCGTGCCGAAACATGCAGTCGATCATGCAAGACATGCACCAAGGTCATGGTAGGATGCATATCAAGAAGTTAACCAACGTACTTGTATCACCACGTCCTCGAATGATTCAATGGACTAATTCAAAGGAAAAATTGCTTATATCGGTATGTCCTAAGGTTTTTCTGTCCCAGGTATCCAAATTTTGCTCTTTACAATAAATAATTTATATCTGTAGTAATACTAAATTGATTGAACTGGAATTTGGAATACTACTTCTTCATGTAAAGATGAATGTCACAAAACTATTAAACTTATTGGAATATTCCACTTCAAAATGGCGGCCATATTAATGTTTAAAGTAAAATAATTTAAAAACCAGAAAATTTGTCTAAATTTTACAAAGAATAATTTTCTGTTGCCCGTTACATTTCTTATGCAATAGTGTAAAATTGATACATTACTTTAAGTTCATAACTTTTATTTTTTAAAACTTTTATCGAAACTGAAATTTCTAAGAGATATTATTAAACGCCTTTCATGGGTTCTAGTTTGTTACTCTATGACGTTTATTTCAAAGCAACTATTTTTTAAAGTGAAGAAAAATCAGCTCATTTTCAGCCATTGTTATTAAATGTATACTGTCAGGTGAAATCAGTAGTAAAAACTTGTAATCTGATTGATAATAAATAGGTCACTAGGGGACACCCCAGCACGCTTTGCGTGCCGACCCCGTCACTCGCTGCGCTCGTCACACATCGTCTTCCGGTCTGGGGCTGTTATTATTGAATTTTTATTACAAATAATAGTAGACTAACTGTATAACGTAAAATCACAATATTAAATTTGTTTACAGCATCTCACTCACATTACTTACATTGTTACCTATTAATTAGTATAAACTGCCAATGATATTACTCATCCTATTTCATTTGCTTTTGTTTAATAGCTTTAGATTAATTAAAAAACTAAAATAACTGCATTAGATTACAATTTTAACCTTCAAATTTAGTATAAGTGGAGCCCTACAACCGAATGCTAACAAAACAACCTTAGTACAACCTTCTCCGCTTTATCATTATGAAAGCTCTAACCCCCGTCTCTATATTGTACTGTGATCTAATCTCTTTCCTTTTTATTACAAACACCGTTGTTTACGTTCCAACAGCTGTTCGGTTCATTTAAATCTTTCCCTCATATTATTCTTTTGGCCAATAAACGTACTTTGAGGGTTTCCCACGCCCTCTAGAACAAAAATGATGTAGAATTAAGACAATATTGCAAAAAAATTCAAACAGAGACAGTTTATCTTACACCTCAACGGTTAATAATTATTAAGAAATAAGGGTGGAGTTGTGTTGACAAATAACGGCTTTACGTATTATTTATAGGGATATAATAAATTCGGAGTATATATTTCAGTAGTTATTTCCAACAAAAAATAGCTAATTTTTAAGGAGTATACAAACAAAAAGATTTTTTTACAACAAGTAACATACAAATACGTGTGGTTTACTACGAAAAACTAACACTTACATAGAAAACATGGTAAGAAAAACTGGAATATTATAATACAAATAGATATGACTAGTTCTGATAAGTTTTTAAAGGTACAAAGAAAGACAATTAATTCTTATGAATATATTAATTACTAACAAATATATTTAAAAATTAACAACGGTTTTAGACTTAAAAAATTAAAAAAAGTTCTATACAATCCTACCAATTATTAAAGCAAAATATGTATTTTAATCATTTGCCACAACTTATATAAATCATTTGAAAATCAAATAAATTGTTAAATAAATAAAAAATGCCTATTCTAACATTGAAACATAGATATGAAGTTGTCTCTTGTCTGTTACCTTTCATATAGTAGTCTATTATCTAGCAAATGTAGATTTTAGTTAATGTAAGTGTTTAGGTTTGTATATAGAATTAAGAAAATAAATTAAGGCCTTTTAATTTTTTTAAATACCAATGATGTAATAATTTGTTTGTGTCATAAATATGCTGCTATTATAATTTTAAAGAATTAGTTAAATTTAAATAGAACCATAGAAAATACAAGTCATCAAGCACCGCATAGAGCTTTATAAGTGTAAGGACTGAACTCAATATTATTTTGTTTTTATGTTGTTAAATAACCTTTTACTACTGACCACCATTAATTGTTGTGGTCAGTTTATTGATAAGCTAATATTTTCTTGTGCTTGTATAAATGGTAAAAAAGAATATTCTAAGATATTCTAACCAAACAACTCATACAATCAATAAACATTCAATTTAGAACATGCAATGTTGAATCAGTTCAATATTGGATGAGGTTACATCTCCAACCTCCACATCCTTCAAGGTGTCCTGGGTGCTAGAGCGTGAAGGTGCAGGTGCAGACGTCGCGTGGGCGGCCCACCTGTCACCTCTTGCACCTGTCGTCAATGTTCACGATGATTGAGCAAACCGATTCCCTGGAGCGGTTTGGTCAGATCGTGATCTGCCAAGGGGTCAGTGACAATTTTACCCTAAAAAACAGGCTAGTCTCCGTCCTATCATCAGTATCTTCGGTTACCTTGTCTCACAACTTTCTTCAGGTACTTCTTGTTCTTCTGTTTCGCTTTATTTCTGAGACAGCCCACTGTGAACCTTAACTTCCATGACGACTCACCATAATCCTATCTGTTAAACGCAATCTGTCTCCAGTACCACTTATGTAGTAATCTAAATTATTCCCTAGCGTCCTGCTCCTATCTACTTCCCGGTTTCCCCGTCTTCGTTTACTATGATACTTAGTATAATTCCACTTAGTATAATTGTTGGCATTCTAGATTCATCCGTTGGTGTACTTACATGTCCTACTCATCTTATTCTATGTCCCCTCCATTTGTAAGTGCTTTCATTTCACTGTTCTTCCGAATCCTGCATACATCACATTCCTTCACCGGACCAAAAATCCGTCTTTCTTTGCTAGGATCCAGAGGCACATGTGGTTTCTGATACTAAATTTGGCACTAACATAGTAATATTATTTTAACAAATAAATAAAATACTCGTTAGATTGTTTGTGTAGAATCTGCCTCGATAACTTAAAGTGTTAATACCCTTTCATTCTACTTATGGACTAAGCCTCTGTTCCCCCCACTCTCACACAACGACACGACAATTATTTCCTCTGTAGTGGATGATGAGGATTGAAAATTCGAAGCTTAAAATGGGTCAGACGTCGATATTTAATTTGGTAGTAATAATATTTTCAAATAAAGAGCAATTCTTTGCTTATTACCGAGTATGATTTTTTACATTATTTATTTATGTAATATTATAACTGTTATATAATAAAAGTAGCCTACACTTAATTATATATTTTATTTTAAATTCTTTGTTCATATTTATTTATCTAGATATTATTTTAATAATGAACTGGGTAAAATAAATATCAATGACTAATGGACCTGGAATAAACGCAAACCACTATTGAAGTGTTATAGTGAGCACTGCTGTAATGTGATTGGGTCATAGACTGTAACGGAAAATACTTTTGACATTCCGGATTTTGTGTCTCACCATTTTATGGTAAAAAACGAAAATTATAATGTCCAGCCATCACACAGATTCGCCAAACTAAATGCATATTAAATAAAATTCCGCTGTTTTATATAAGGACAATTGTTGTTTGCCTTCTTATTTTTATGTATACAAAAGGTGTACTTGCGAATCGTTCTTAATTCAGGTTATAAAGATGATGTCTTGAAAATATGAAATAATTTTGTAAAAATAATAAAATACATAAAAAATTAGATTTTTTTCTAACTACAATATTTTTACTAAACTAAAATATAAAATTCTATTGCTAATGTTAAAAGCTAAATTATTTATATAATTATGGATTCTGAAGTCTAAATCCGTGGTTCAAGGAAGATCAAACTGAAAAATGTTCATTAAATCTAAAAACTGTAATTTACTATTAATAAAATTACAACATTAATGATTTTACCTTTGATTGCCTACTATCTGAATTAAGGGGGTTTTAACATTTGGAAAAATGTTTCTTGACTTTTGAACTAGTTTACAAACAAATTTCAAATAAATATTTTTGTAATTTTCAAATTTAATGAACTTTTTTCTTTTTAGTTTTACCTCCCTTAAAACATGACTTTAGACTTCAGAATCCATAATTATATCAATAATTTAGCTTTTAAGATTAGTAATAATTGCAACTAAGCTTAGGTTGACATAATGGATGATGCTAAACCTAAGTATATTAACGTGGTATCTTATTGTTGCATCTCATATTGGAGGGGGAGAAGTGATATTTTGAGACAATGTTAGTTATAACGTTTAATAACGTTAGTAATATTAATACATTTTCTTCGCACCTTACTAGGTAAAGACGCCAGTTAACTGCACGGTTTAATTCGTTGTCTACCTAAACTACACCAAGACAAGGTAATTCAAGAACAGCCTTAAGCACTCAGTTGTACAAATGACAACACACACTTGCATCAAGTAGCTTGTGGCCAGCTTTGTGTACGACAAGACAAATATTAGGCTCTAAGAACCAAGGATCACAAGACGAGAGTGTAAAACATCTTAGCCAGTGTTAATGGTCAGCGTATCTCGAGAGACATTACCTCCGGCGGAACAGGGTTATCTCACAAAGAGAACATTAAGGGACATTGTCTTAGCGCGTCTCTGCCTCGGACATCCATTGAAAGCAAGTTAATTAAATAATTCAAAGGGAGCTCTCCCCCGCCGTAGTTCTCAAGATAATGCTGTTCCCGTCTAAAAACAAACATCTCCGCCCTCATTGTCATTGTCTCACTTCCTGATGTAGCGACCCCCATCCATCCTCCGGTGAGGTTTATTAATATTTTACAGCGTCTTAGACCCTTCCGGACCCACTTGGTGGGGACAAATGTCTCAAACTTAGATGCAGGGTTAATTAGCATAATTTATACGGAAATACGGAAGGAAAACACACACTCATCAAACCCTTGGATGCGAGAGAAAGATAAGTCTTTACTAAATAGAATAGCAATCAAAACATACTAGGGGACACCCATGCACGCCACGTGCCAACCCCACCAGTCGCTTAATGTACATTTTTGTAGATATGTAGTAATAATTTCCCAGTTTTCTCTTGAGGATTTTATGGAAATAAAGGAGGGACTGACAAGGTGCTGGCCCTGTCATCGCATGGCAAAGTGAAGAAATAACTACTCGACACACATTCAGTGCAGTATTGAGTTCGACCTCTGTTTCCTACTTTTATGTGGCTTAATTCACCTCGGTTTTCGGCCTTGGTCTGTCATTCGTGACTAAAATAACGGCAATTTTAAATTTAATTGATTTTTATGTTGTTTGAGTGAAAAAATACAAAACATAGCAATGTATTATCATTCCCGTACTATCTAAGCACTTTTCCGTTATATTAGTTGAACAGTTTTAATTTTTGTCTCCAGCTTAACTCTATTAAGAAGAAGTAATTAAATTATAATTATATGACTTTGAAGTGTGTTTTATCTATGTGTTTCTTTGTTTGTAATATTACAATATAATACACAATTTTTCCTTAGTAAAATATGAAAAGTAGATAAGCATATTAGCGAGAAATCCATTTTTCGAAAAGTACACTGATATAGATACAGTGTACTTTTCGTACACTGTACGAAAACAACACTGTATCTATATCAGTTGTTTGATTTGAAATTTAAAAATATAAAAAGTGACTTATACGAAATATTACACACTTATGTCAGAAACACAAGGTTTTTTTTATGTTGCATTGATAAAATGCATTCAATTAAACAAAAATATACTACGTAACGGATACGTGGCGGTAATACCACTTTACAGAACTTAATGGGATATTTTAAACACTATATCAAATAAGATACTTAATTGTTTGCTTAAACAAACCCAACGTTTTTACAATATAAGTTAATTTAAGGAGATGTTTTATCTAAAAGCTCAGTAAAGCACTTTTATAATGATTAAATTAAGACAAAATAAACACAGAGAATTCACAATTAAAACACTCAAAATCACGATTGTAAAATGTAGATTATTTCATGAAAACTCTAGTAAAATCTGTTGACCCGTCATCCTAATTAACAATTTGAAATCATTTAGTTACAATTGTAAGACGATGATTAAGCTATACATGATATGCGTTTAAGGGGAGTGGGGGTGGGTTAAATGTATGACATACAGTAGTTTCTGTAAAGAGGATGAGGAGGTATACTGTAGAATGTTTAATTATGTTTGCAATCGTTTACAAACTCATTAAGTGGTATGATAAACTTTTTTTAAATGTTATTGAAACATTAAAAACACAGTGAGTAAATTGCAGAATAAACTGTAATATTTCCCTTAATTATTGAAATTTAATGAAAAATAATAAAACTTGTTCTAGATCCGTGTTTGAAATTTTACAAACAAATTATTAATATAGTGAGTTGTATTGCTTGTTTTGATTTTTTGTTGCTTAACCTTTATTTTTGTAAGTTTAACTTTAAAAATCTGTTTAGGTTTGTTGTATGTGTCTAGTTATTGCTGAGTATGGTGTTTCTAATCACCAGTTGAATGTGATCTGACGTATATAATTTGAAAATTAGTTGAATACATGTTTAAATACTAACATATTAACAAGTTATCATCGAAGTAACCTATTACGCTTGATAAAAAAAGTATAATACTTAAATTTTAGTTTTCCCCTCGTGTAGCTTTTAGCTGAGTGGGGGAACATACATAACAGCATATTTTTGTATGAACAGAGAATTTTAATTTAAAGCTTTAATTACTATACTTAACGGAAGAATCTGATTTAACCTATTAAAAAATTATATAAATGGAAATTTAAATTAATATAGAAACGTAAAAAAACACTTTTATTGTTTGGTAAGAAATCCATGCATGTTTGTAACGTTTTATTAGGTAATTTAGAAACACAATGATTGTTTACAAACGTACGTTGTAATTAACCCCGATATCTGTAAGTTCAACGCGTGTTTTAATAAATTTGTCACGTTGAATAATTCATTTTCATGTATATATTTAAAATTTTTGTCAACCAACTTGATAAACAACCTAAAAATCCACACTTTTAAAGTAGGTATTTGATGTTGATGACTATTTATGGAACAAATTAAAACGTAGATAGTATAATTATGCAAAAAATTCACAATATATTGTTTTATTTGGAAAATGGCTTTTTAAAATTGTAATTTATGGTAACATGAATATGAGTGAGTTACAAATATACAACAAAACATTTTATAACTCGAAGCTACTGAGGAAGACAAAGGTTGTTGGACATTTGCCATCATTACGTGAAAAATACCAATCACGACTTTTCAATTTGGTAAAATCCAAATCGTTTTT
This sequence comes from Stictocephala bisonia, assembly GCA_035578905.1. Classification (NCBI taxonomy): domain Eukaryota; kingdom Metazoa; phylum Arthropoda; class Insecta; order Hemiptera; family Membracidae; genus Stictocephala; species Stictocephala bisonia. The sequence goes on along the minus strand of JAQJVL010000031.1, from coordinate 2,305,099 downwards.
TGTACCCTATTCAAGGATTAGGTTAAAATGTTGATAATTATTGGTGTAGTTAAGTTTATTAGTTTAAGAACGTAGTTTTATAACATGATTGTTTAGATGTAATTTAGTTTTGAAAAAGATTTGAGTTTTAGCAAGCCGAAACGTCGTGATTGGTATTTCATACGTAATGATGGCCAATGTCCAACAACCTTTGTCTTCCTCATCTGATACTCCATCATTAAAAAATTTCAAAAACATAGCTACTGTTGCTGTTCTAAAATATATAGTTTATGCAGTTTTGACATATAAATGTGGACTTTTTCAGTATGTGAAACAAATATAATATTACAAAATAATACAAATAATTTTTTTCTATGAATATAAAATTTTTTTCACAAGGTACTATCTCCGAACTATAGCTTATCTGTTGAACATATACGATTTTGTGCATAATTATGTACAAGTAAAAAAAAACTAATTTATTTTCGAATTGTTTTCTTTAAGGATCGCGCATCTTTACAGAAAAAGATACGTTATATACGAGTACGTCAAATTTCATAACACACATTTTGAATTAACTTATTCACATTTTAAATCAAATATAGAACATTTTCGATCACTTCTAAAATGGTTACAAAATATATAGCTTTACTTTTCGTGTATTCAAATTTAGATTTTGAATTAGTAATCCTGTGTGAAGTTTTGTAGCTTCTTCTAATATGGTTACCATAAAATTAGCCATTCTTTAAAATGCACATAAGATCAGTAATGAAATTTTCGAGCGCCGCCATTTTGTTTAGAATTAACCTTTTGGGGTATGGTTCACGGCATAATGTTCTACTAATTAATACCTTTAATATGGTATGTATATCGACCTATGCTTACATTTAAGATTTTATTCTGACTCCTTGTGGGCCGTCCCCAGGATTTTAAAGCAAACATTAACATTTGCTTAAAAATGTAGATTTTTAGGTATTGTATATACATTTGTAAAGTGTCACTGATTTATGTGTAATGCTTAAAAAAAACATAGCACAATTCCTGGACTTTTGGAACACTCTGTATACCTTTTAGTGTGTTATACGTATATTTTTATATTTTTTTAATGTATGCTAAAAAATTGTATTTATTTTTGTAATATTTCAAAATCTTATACAAAACTGAAACTTAATAGTATTTTTCCGTTAGGGCCTACTTGGAAATAGAAAATAATATGAACAATTATGTGTTTATTAGTTTTTTTATTAATGATAAATATTAACGACGGATATCCACTAAGTGACTCTCAACGGGTTAAATTACAGTGACCACCTAATTTGTGACCACCAATACTCTCAGTGACGATTATGACACTCTAAACAATGACTCTTGGTTATAATTATTTACAGTATTTTGCAACAATATATATCGTTGATTTTCCGAACTACAATTAGCACAAAAAACAATTTTCAATCAACAAACACATTGTTTCCTAACCTATGGTCCTCATCAAGATCGTAATTGTCCACCACACAGTTGTAAATAAACTATGTTACTATATTCATATCAAATTAGAAGATAGTGTAGTTTTTATTTGAAATATCTTTTAATTACAATTTACATCGATTATTATAATTACTTTAATTATAATTACTTAGATAAAAAGTAGAACATCTTTCATGTCTGGTAAGAGCCACGGTGCTTTAATGTATCAAAACACTGACGAAATACTAGCAGGAGTTCCCCTCAATGTTTATTCTAATAATAATGAGATATAGATAAACGTTTTCTACGTGAATTTGACATCTTTGAAACTTTATATAAAACTGCAAACCTGGGGAAGTTACTGAGAGACTGAATGTTATAATGCAAGCTTTTTATTATTTTGTAAACATTTTACACTTTTACAACCATGTTTTTATGATACACTATTGTTTTATCTCGTAGTGTTTTCTATTTTAAATTTATTAAATGTAAAATATATCATGTTTTTCTTTTTTAATTTATTTTCTAAAAATGTTATGGTCCACCGTTATTTTTATAAAGTGTCTAGTGGTTCTTGGGATTTAAGGGCTGGGAACCACTGTAAAAACACACCATGATCATTTTCAGTCAACTATACCTGCCGACATATGCTAGGGGTGTCGTTGCCGCGGGGGAGGGGTGATTGTAATGCTGGAGGCGCACGGTGTCGTGTGCTTACAAATTAGACTTACCTGCTTAGCATGCTCGACCCTATGATGACGTCACCAAGCTAGTCAAGACACGCATCAGTAAGTACGTGATGAATGAAGGGGAGAAATTAGTGGGAGTTAGGGGTGGGACGGGTGGAAGAGAACATGAACTCTCAGAATGTACATTATAGAGACGAAAAGACGAAAGCATTTTAATTTGATAGCAAAAAATCATGTCAACGAGGGCATTAAAATATCTAAGAGGGGTGGGTAATCTATTTTAAAATAAATTTATTTTAAAAAGGATATAATGATAGAGTAGAATTTCATAAGGTATTGCAGACATTATCGATAATTTCAAAAAACAATCCCATACGGTGTTCGACCCAAGTTTGCAGTGGAACATGTTGTCTTGTCCTCCTAGCCTGAAGGGAGCGTTTCTACCAATGCAGCAGTAAGGCCCCTTGTAGAGTGCGGGTGGGACCTTGGATGTTTTTATGGGTGTTTCGTAAACTTTTTCTTCTAGTTTATTTGTGATTTAATGTTTTTGATTATTTTGATTGATTTTTATTTGTATATATGTGCATGTTTTCAGGCTAAGATGTAGAAATAATTCATAAATGTTTTAAGTTTTATATCGATAAAAGATCGATATATATTTTCATTCATGTATCTTTGTTATGATTTCAGGCTAAGATTTAGGCTATAGTTATAAGTGTTTATATATATATATATATATATATATATATATATATATATATATATATATACATATAAAATTCAGACTAATTATATTATAGGTTAATTTCGATGCAATTTAGATTTAACATTTTAAAAAGACTTGGGTTGTACTAAATCGAAATGTTGTGTAACTGTTTCGATTTAGTTACACATAATTGACTTTGACGTTAATACTACTGTACGTGTATGGGTGGGTCAATACCACTGTACGTGTATGGGTGGGCGGGTGGGTCACTGCCATTGTACGTGTATGGGTGGGTCAATACCACTGTACGTGTATGGGTGGGCGGGTGGGTCACTGCCATTGTACGTGTATGGGTGGGTCAATACCACTGTACGTGTATGGGTGGGCGGGTGGGTCACTGCCATTGTACGTGTATGGGTGGGTCAATACCACTGCACTAGAATGTGAAGTCCATATGTATAGGTGCGTGCGTGTGTTGTGTGCGTGCGTGTGTGCACATGATACTTCATATTTCTACGAAATATCAGCTAGGGGATAGAGGTCGGAGAGGGGGAAGGCCGTGGCCTTGATTGGAATGCGGAAAGCTCGTCACTAGGTTATCACATCGAGGATTATCAGTCGTTTAAATGGCTTAAAGGGATTTAAGTGTCCGCTGCCGTTATTTTGAGAAAATTCAATTGTTGTATGTTTTTTGCCAAAAAAATTGTTGTATTTTTCTATTACCGGCCTCGTAAGGTTTTACTATACACATCCTCTCTCTCAATACAAATTAAGTCAAATGATTTGTTTTATTTATCAATATTATTGAATGTTTTTGCGTTGAACTCGTTAATACCTTTATCTTGGCGCAGATATATTTTTATAGTCATACCAAAACAACAATACTTTGTAAGGTATTCACTGTTTTAAAATTAATTATGATAACTTTTCAAAAAGTTCTTCAAAACATAATTATGTCTACCAAATTAATAAATTGTTAAAATATTAAAAATCGATCATTGGATCATGATAAATATTGAGCTTCTTTTAATTGTTTACGAAAGCTTTTTTAGTTTAATTTAATTCAAATATATATATTAGGCATTTCATTTATTAAAATTTCTTAGCTGGAGGGACTCCTTAAATAATAATTTTTAAAATCTTACCCGGCTGGTTGAAGTTGACACTTTTAAGCGTGATATAGGCCCACTTTTTGATAGATATACTTAAGTGGGCAGGGGTGTCCCCTAGTAATTGCTCATTAGTTTACACTAAATGAAAATGCGGAGTTTGTTTACATAAACGACGATTTTAAAATATTCATAAAAAAAATTGAAAAGTTAAAATCTATATTTTACGTTGACAACCACATCATAGTGCATCTACGCTCTTTACAAGATAACCAGACGTTTCGCCCATGCTATGATGTGGCATACTCAGTAGTGTCGCTGTGACTGTATATATTCTAGTTATGATGCCAGTCGCTTAAGTTTAAGATGTAACACAACAAATTGTTGTTTAATAACGATTGTTCTAGTTTGAATCACGATTGAATTGATATAAATGAATGTATCAACAATAAAAATAATAATCTATAACGGACTGTGTGTATGACGAAGGTGTAATAATGCACGATTACAGCATTACTGTCGATTACATGTTATAATTGATTTTATCATTTAAAAATACGATACTTACAAATTAGTCTACAATGGTCCTTATTGTTTTCCTCATGAGATATCGTGATTTATGTCATGTGTCCCCTTCAACTGGATGTTTTATGCATGATGTTAAATGGATATCCACTTTGGTTTGTGACGTGGAAAATCTGACACCTGCCCAACACTTTGAACGTCAAACTTCGTCACTCGACCCGTACATGTCAGTGAAGGCGAATGCAGAATCGATTCGGTTTATATTAATAAATATATGTGAAATCCGGAATTTGCAGTGTTAGAGTAGCCATTTATTATATTTGGATGCTAGTTTAACTTCAAACCAATCAAAAAAGTGTAATCTACGCTTGTTTTGTCTTCCTATGTTTTTTTTTCTATTATTTCACTATTACTTTTGTTCTTATTGATGTTGATGTTATGTTGTTATTTTATTTTACTATAACTATAACAACCATTAATAATATTTAAGTTATCATGGGATCTTCAAATATATTTTTGTTATTTTTCCAAATATTTCTGTTTCATTTACTGTTTATTACTAATATAAATTGTATTAAATTTTTTTTCTTTTGTAATAGTGTTTTGCATATAGGGTTTTCAAAATTTTTATGTAATCTTTTGTAGCTAGACCACTATATTGTTTGAAAGTTATTTATTAGCATTGGATTGTTCATGATTTGTAGATAATATTTGGAGATTCCAATGCTTTGAGTGTTTAAGAAATAAATACAACGTTTCGACAGGTATAACAAACTCTAGCCGTCTTCAGGTGTACTTACTAACTTAGCCTACATCTAAAAGAATTGTTTTTCCATGCTCTGTTGATTTTTTTATAATTTGCATTTATTTTTTATATAATTGAGTATTTGGTTTATTTAATAACTTGCTCTGTGTTTTGTTGATTGATTTCATATTTTGCATTTATTTTGTATTTCATATTGTGTATTATATTTTGTATAATTATGTTATGTGTGATAGTTTTTTTTAAGAAATTTTGACTTTCAACAGCAATCTTTAGTATCTAGCATGTAGTATTAAGTCTTTTCTGATTTATTATGGGTTAAGGCGAAAAAAATTTGTTTTAGATGTAGACTAAGTTAGTAAGTACACCTGAAGACGACAGGATTTTGCTATACCTGTCGAAACGTTGTGTTTGTTTCTTAAACACTCAAATCATTGTAAATATCTAAGTATTATCTACATATCTCTATAATGTATAGTGTATTATTGTCAAGAATATAAAATTTTTATTGTGATTTTCTTATGTATACACACTTATATATAAAGAATTTATTAAAATGGGTTATCGATTTATATTAAAAACAATTAAAGTAAAACAGAAAAACTAATACAAATATCCAGTTTTTTTTAATATTGTAGTTTGGTAATGAGTATTTAGATTTTCAAAATAATTTTGATAAGAATAACAATAAAAAGAAGGGTCGAATAAGAAATGGATAGTATTATATGGTTCGTCGAAAGAGCCTAGTAAAATATTAGATCTGGAGTGTGTTGTTACTACATGGTGTCGAAACATGGATACTTAGACAAGAAGATTAAACAGGCGATAAATAAGGGATATGTGGCTATGGTTATATGTAGAAGGTGTAATATATGGTGACATAGGTAATAATGTGATAGATACATTGTCAGAGATAGTCAGAAGAGGTCAAAAATTAACTAGGACAAACGATAAGTTGAGATACTTTATTGCGAACGGCTATCGAAGGAATACGGAGTCAAGAAAAGATAGAGGAAAAGTTGCCAATTGAAGGATAGTAGAGAATCCATATTCTCATTTAAAATGTATTTAGTTATGTGGAAATTATAATTCATGTAAGAAATTTGAAACCAACTGTGAGGCCAATACCATATCAAGTTACAGCTAGAGGTTTTTAATAAAGGCCTAATGTAAAAAACAAGTTAAACATTATTATTAAATTGAACTTTTCGTTATTTAAACTAATTGTAATATTATATTTAAATTTATAAAATTATAATTCTTGATTGTTACAATTTACGTTGTTATTTTATGAAATATGGAAATATTATATCACTGACAATTGAAACAAATGCTGCTCAAACCTAAATATTAGTCGTCCTCAAAAAAGGAACAATCATTGAACATTTATATAGATAAGAAAATTACGACCTCGTTACATATTAAAAATTGTCTCTAAAAAGGACCCTTATTACACAATAGTAAACAAATATGAAAATATGAGAGCCTTCGATGAACCATTGATTTTATAAGCGCACAGATAATGTTCGAGTGTTGAACGAACACTTTGAATTGTTGCAAATAATAAAAACTTTAAAATTAGCAACCATTTAAAAAAATATTTCTATTCTATAGGCAAAAATGTTAATTCAGTTACTATTCATGATCTAGTTCTCTCAGGCTTATAAGGAAATGTCTACAATTAATTTTATACAATCACTGTCAGAGTAGGGATTGTACTAAAATTGTAATTAAAAAAATAATCACCTCTACAGAAACAGGACTTGTAGGAAGGCAATACAGGATAACTGGACCAAAATGTGTTGGAAATTGGATTATAGACAAATATTGAAAGTAGTCTTTTGTAGGCTAATTTTAAGCGGTAATTGCCATTTTAGATAATCAAAAATGTTATAATATTTTTTGGATACCATATAATAGTTCTAATGTATTGTATAGTTCTAAATAAAATATTAAAGAATACAAACAGTACTAAACAAATAAATGGGCAATTAAATGAAAATAAGTGTTAAAAGTCATCATTACTTTTAGAAAACAGTGTAAATTCTATTACAAAAGAGACATTTTAAGAGCTCAATTAGCCTAATGTAATAAGCACCCAGTTTTGTCAGTTGACACTTCTACCCCAACCCTTCCACTTTTTGCAGGTGACCTGACAGAATTGAAAAGGCAGAGCAGGTAGGCTACATGGAGCATGTAAACTGATTAGCTGGTGCGGGGGATTTAAGTAGCGGGCGAGTGGCACCCCTGCATACGGAATGAGAGCTAAGCACCCTGGATTCACTTTGGAAATGAAGTCTTTAAATTACGCAACAAAACAAGACGGAAATCCCCCTTTTCCGCTCCGGACATCCTGGCGATCCCAGCTTTACCTGTCCTGCGATTCTGTTCCTTTGTTATTATTAATTAAATTATTCATTTTAGGGTGTTTTACCTACATGGGTGGTGCTTGTTAAAGTTTTATTTAATACAATTTATTATTTTTATATTAGTCGTAATTTATTTAAACTAAATGTATTTTACATGTTATTTGTACACACATAGCTTTGTTTAAAATATATGTTCATATTCCTTTTAACGAAAACAAATTAAACTTTTTTTAAATTTAACCTTCCACGACTGCTGAATCTGTGTACACCTGATCCGTAACAAAAAAAGTACCACTCAAGGTGACCGAACAAAAGTTAACTGTTGAAATTTATATACATGTATAAGAGTAGAGGCTGACAAAGGTGCTGGCCCTGCCATCCGTAGGCTAACGGTGAAATGGAGAACTAACTACTAGACACCCCAAGTTTCTAACTCGACATCTATTCAGTGCACTATAAGATGCGACGTCTATTTCTTTCTTATCTGTTATTGAAAAAAACTGAATGCCTATTTGTTTAATAAAGAGAATGCTGACTTCTAAAACATTTATTTGAAATTGGTCGTATTGGTTATTTTTATAGTGTAGACAACTCTTTTAAATTTAGTACTTTTACGTTATGCTAAGAAATTTGTTAATTAGTAAAAAATATTTCTTAGTGCTAAGTACATTATATATATCTACTTTTCTTGCCATATTTTAAAACTGTCTGATTCCAAGAGACAAGTGAAACATGAAATATTATTACATGCAGACATATATTACATTGATGTCATTAAGTTAGTGCTGGTAAGTTAAATTAAATTTATATGAATTGTTTATAAATAAAAATTTTGTCCATATGATCTGTAATGTAGTTTAACCTGTCTTAGAGGTATATAAACGAGATTTGATAGATCTTGTTATTTTTGAATTGCTTGAGTATATTTAATATTTTATAGTGATCGAAAAATTTAAATTTGTTCAGAACAACTCATATACTATAAAGCATGCTTAATTTAACATCTTTAGTGTAACACTTAAATACTACTTTCATGAAATAATAATAATAATAAACTTTAATATTTACCATCCAATAAAATATGGCGAAGATTTAATGCAATGACAATACAAACTTACTGAGATGAAAACCTTAGTTACTGTACTTCTTTTAAGTAGGATACCCAACAATAAGGAAGGGTAAGGGCGACTCCCCGATGACGTCAAAGGGCAAGGTGTAATCGGCCGGGAACTAATTGGGGCCAACTACAGGGAATGGCAGAGGCGCGAAAAATGTTGATTGCCTTGGAAAAATGAAACAATTCCCAAGACTTATTTCGCGCCGGGTAAGAACAATAGAGGGGAAATAAGCCTCCTTGGGGTGGTTCTCATCTAGGAACATTCTCGCCGATGAAATTCCGCTACTTTGTAGTCTGTGTGTACTTATGTGTGAAAAAATAAGTTTTCTCACACACAAATAAATGAATTGGAATAAGTGTTATTATTACATTTAAAGAAATTATGTATATAAATAAGGTGCATACCAGGGTTTATATGTGAAAATTGTAATTGTGATAAAATAGAAAAAAATTAGGTTTAAATATTTGGGAACCATTTTAGACAATAATTTCAAAAAGATCAACCTCTTATCAATGACCGTAAAAGCAGATAGACCAAAGCAATGCATTTGATGTACCATAGTGCCTTACCTGCGATCTAACGGTGAATGGTTAAAATTGAGCACAGTTATAGTCATTTTAGTGTGCTGAAGACTCGCAGAGAGAGTGAAATCACTGGCGCTACGCGTGAAGATAGAACAAAGATATATATGAAATTAATGTTCAGTTCATAGTATTAGGAAAGGAAAACTGGTTCACGTGACTGACGTGACTTATTTGAGAGGCCTTCTTTCATATTCCATGCTTACTATTGAAGATGTTTTGCGAACAAGCCATATTGTGATATATACTTGGAAATAAGTCCAACGGTCTTTAGATTATCATAAAAATATTAAGATATCTCCAAGTACAAAGCTAAATACAATCCATAAAGCCATTTAATACCTGCCTCATTGAGTCTGTTTATGCTGGCTAATCCCTCCATAAAACAGCGCAGATAGGGGTATGTAACTATGTGATCCATTGTTTGGATAGACTACCGAAAATCACATGACTGATCTAGTATCAATGCCCATTTGTATTTCCAGTAATTACATCTGCCAATGCCAGTTCATCCCACCTACAGGTATAAGGAATTCATTTCGTCCATCAATACTATTCAACGCCCAGCTAGTCTCGGGTGATAAATTTATGTCACAGAAGTATATATATCACATATTTTATATAGTATGTATTTAAATTAATAAATTTTAGCTGTATAAAAACCATTTTCACCTATTGTTCACTTTTTCAGCATCTAACGATTTTGACTATTCACCTCCTATTTGTGCGTTAGTTTTACAATTATTCTGTCATATTCATATAATTGTGCCATTCCCAAAAAAAGTATTTTACAACAGCTGAAAACTATACAGGAGAATAAGCCTCCGGGGGGGGGGGTTATGTCTAGAAAGTTCTGCCAATGAAATAATTGTTGGTCACAAGTCATATATACAGGTGGACCTTGACTTACACAAAACAAGTCATGATCTCTACTTCTCGTTACTATAATGAGGATGGTACAATGTTTTTAAATTACTTAAGACTTTTAATTCTTTAATAACTCTAAATATAATAATATTAGTTATATAACTATCAAAGTACGTTAGATTCCCAGTTAAAAACCAAACTATATACTTATATATCTGTATATAAAATAGCAAACAACTATCATCATGTATAATATTATAACATACAACAAACACAGTAGTTATGAAATAATTAATAACTTATGTATTCAGGAACTACTGATCTATTTTAAGATTCGAATAATAAAAGTATTAATTTCCTTACGAACACAGCTGGCGAAACTCCTAAAAGACCCTGCTAGCTTGTCTATAAATCTTAAGGGTATAATTAATGTATGCACTAGTTGGCACAGTGTTGTGGTCCAGCTTCTTGGAGACGAAACGTTGTGGATGTGTAATTCTCCATGATCGGTGCCTTAAAAATGAATAATAATAACTAACTATCCAAATATACAGTTAAAATATCTCCTTGACATGACAGAACGTATTTTATTTCATACAACTTGGTACAGTTAACTCAGTTCATAGTACCCGGTTTCGTCGATATCATTTTAAAATCGAAGAAAAAGTTTCAAAAAGCCTACTGAGGTTTCACGATTCTGTAAACAATAACAATCTCTTCAACTTAGGACCATAAATAGTCCACGCAGTGGACTTTGTATGCTCATATACAGGGTAGAAAAAATATGGAAACGCTTTCACAACTTTCCTATAACTTCACTGGTAAAAGTAAAATCTCGTACATCATCATGGTTACAAAGAACACACATTTTGACACCATTAGCGACATTTCATCTGTTCAGGGGGACAACTCACGTGGAGTTAAACGAAAATCATAAACGTAAGCCTAGGACGAGTTTTGTATTAAATTAAAGGTCTATTCAATATAAATTAATTACCGCAAACCGGACTTCGAAAGGTCTATCATTTCCAGAGTAGAGGTCATTTGAGTTTCAAAGTAACTGATTTTAACAATATTATTTCTCCGTTATTTCACGATTTTAAGGAAATTATTCTGATCAAAATTATACTTTATGGAACTCAATGACTCAAAAAAATTAAATTATAAAATTATTTATGGAAACAAATAAAGTTGTTGTTAAAGCGCTTCTATATTTTCTACAATTTCACAATAACTTTATTTTTGTGTATTTTACCTAGGTAAGTATTATTTTTAATGTAACTTATCTAGGCTTACGTAAAAGATTTTCGTTAAACTCCACGTGAGCCGTCCCCCTGAAAAGATGAAATGTCGCTAATGGCGTCAAAAAAGTGTACTCTTTGTAACCATGATGATGTACAAGATTTCTTTCACTTTTACAAGTAAAGTAATAGAAAAGTTATGAAAGTGTTTCCTTATTTTTTCCTTCCCTGTATAGTAAGTAATTATGGGTTGAGATATCTTTTGATATTTAGGTGACATAACACAACTACGGTGCTGGGTGTCTGTGACATATTGTACAGTGTTTGTAGCCCAAAGTAAATACTTAAATTAAAGCGTGGAATTAAATAAATAGAACATTTAAAACTGTGATTTCCTTCAATAGAAGAAAAATATTACTACATTAAATAAATAATTTACATTTTTCTAATTAAGTAATAATGTTACCATAATTATTTGATACTTAAAAAATCACCAGTTTATTAAAAACTCATATCAATTGTTTAAAATTGAAATTTAAATATTATACGATAGCATTGCAGCATGGTACATTGCTTATGACTCAAATTTATCTTCATTAAAAATCGTTCATTTTATTTATTGATTTATTATTTAGACGCCTATCATCAAGATATGGGAGAACTCATTTTATATGAGTGTGATGAGTGTATATGAACGACTGTAATCAATATTATAAACTAAAGCTAAAAAAGATTCCTTAGAAAATGTCACAAATATACGGGGTGGAAAAAATATGGAAACGCTTTCACAAATTTGTATTACTTAACTTGTAAAAGTGAAATCTTGAATATGATTATGGCTACAAAGAACATATCTTTTGACTCCATCAGTGACATTTCATTTTTTTCAGGGGGGCGAACCACGAGGAGTTGAACAAAAATCTTCAACGCAAGCCAAGGTCGAGTTTGGTAGCAAATGAAAGGTCTATTCAAGAGAAATTAATATGCACAAACCAGACTTCGAAAGGTTTATCCTTTCCAGAGTAGCGGTCATTTAGATTTCAAAGTAACTAATTTGAACAACATTATTTATCTACTATTTAACGGTTTTTTGAGTAAATTATTCTGCTAAAAAATTATACTTTATGGAACAAAATTGTTAAAACAAAAATTATTAAATTATCTATGGGAAAAATGACGTTGTTGTAAAAGCGTTTCCATATTTTCCCCCATGTGTATAGCCACTGTTAGTCACTGATAAATTGACATCCAGTGATTAACAAACAGCTGATCTCTTAGACTTAAACTGCAGAAACAAACAGTACGTTTTAACGGGCCCAACCAACCACTCAACATACAAATATAAGCAACCAGCTGTACCTCATAGGCTACAAAAATTAGTCTTTTCTATTGAATGGTCATAAATTAAGTAATTACTTGTAGTCTTATTTCGTAATGGATGAGACACTCAATGTTTGTGGAAGAGCATGTTTCCACCCTCCTACTAGTGCAATGTCACGTGCTGTACGTACTGGAAGTTGGGCCCACCCATTAATCCTACTCTGGAACACAACTACTGTTTGACCCCAGAAAGTGAAGCTCAGCACACTCGCCTCGCTCCAGTTAACTCACTACAACAAATCGTTCTGCAGGTGCAGCTGCAGGTGCTGAGTGCGAATCACGTGAGTGCGCGTGTGTTGGTGTGTTTTACATCTCATCGCCCGTCGGTTTGAGCTTCTTTTTGTTTCAACGCAATGCATCATATTAGTATTCCCCCTTCCCCTCACCCAGTGTGATGAATACACTCTTCGCCGCTTCCACATTTCTCTTCTCACCTTTACAGTACAGGTTGCTGCGGGCTTCTTCCTGGCGAGATGGGTTCGTGGAATTGTTCAGGAGCTTATTAAAGTTTCAACTCCTCACTGCTCCACTTAAGTGTTTGGAAATATGTAAAATATGTATAGCAAATTGTAAAGTATGTAAAGCCTGTATAGCAAATTGTTATACGTATAGTAACAAGATAATATTTGTTTGTCAATAAAACTTAAATTCAATTTATATTTTATACAAATTTAGTCGGATGAGATCTTTCTTTTATCATGAAAACACTACATTATCGGTTAGGTATCAGACAGAACTATGTAGCCTGTTATCACTAATTAAAACCAATTGATGAGTAAAGTCGATTTCCATTTCTATACTACATTATTCAGTAAAATACTATTTTGCTTGTCTTTCATTTACCTCCAGTGCTGTATTTAAAATTATTTAATATAATGTAAAATTTCTGTACTTTTCTTTAAAATGATTTCACTTTTCTATCTCAATATAACAACTCATGCTTATCAACCCTCAGAAATAGATTATTTGTTAGCTGTTCTTTGTTATATATTTGAAAACAAAAAAAAAAAGAGGAATGTTTAAAGTATTTAGCACTAATTGATATCTGTTTATAGAATTAGTAATAACTTTAAACTCTGATCGCTGATGTACTCATAATTATTATAGCCAATTTTGTAAATCACGTATCTACATCTGGCTCAGCTCACAAGGTCGTTAATTTTGCCATATTTAAATATTATTATAGAATATTATTGTTTGTTCCAAATTATACATTTTATTTAAAGAATAACTTTGTTTTTGTTTCATTTTTCTCTATAAATATCGTTAAATAGTGCATATTGTTGTTGTGTTGATCAATTCTGTGTATTGTATTATTTTACTAAAGAAAATGGATGTGACAGAAATCAAATCATATTGATGCTATGTTTTTCAAATGACCTATTTTCATTTTGGTATTTGTACTAATGTAAATAAATGTAAAAGTGATAAAAAAGGATTCTTCTTTATCTTATTCTTCTACTGCTCAGCATGACTATCGATTGATCCACTTAACTAACCGATGATGTTTCTCCATGTTTCTATTAAATCATTCCTTCACTTTACTAACGACTTAACTAACCGATGATGTTTCTCCATGTTTCTATTAAATCATTCCTTCACTTTACTATCGACTTAACTAACTGATGATGTTTCTCCATGTTTCTATTAAATCATTCCTTCACTTTACTATCGATTGATCGACTTAACTAACCGATGATGTTTCTCCATGTTTCTATTAAATCATTCCTTCACTTTACTATCGACTTAACTAACCGATGATGTTTGTCCATGTTTCTATTAAATCATTCCTTCACTTTACTATCGACTTAACTAAACGATGATGTTTCTCCATGTTTCTATTAAATCATTCCTTCACTTTACTATCGATTGATCGACTTAACTAACCGATGATGTTTCTCCATGTTTCTATTAAATCATTCCTTCACTTTACTATCGATTGATCGACTTAACTAACCGATGATGTTTCTCCATGTTTCTGTTAAATCATTCCTTCACTTTACTAACGACTTAACTAACCGATGATGTTTCTCCATTTTTCTATTAAATCATTCCTTCACTTTACTATCGATTGATCGACTTAACTAACCGATGATGTTTCTCCATGTTTCTATTAAATCATTCCTTCACTTTACTATCGTCTAAAGTAACAGTATTTTCTATTAATTCTTCACCATAATACTTTCCTATACTTTCTGTTTACTTTCAACTGCTGTTTCTCATCTGTCTTGTCGACTTACCGATAACATTAGTCACTGTCTCCTCTTAAATATTGATCACTTTCTACAATTGACTAAACACTATTGTGAGCCTCTTTGTGTATCTGAACAACAATTTACTGATATAATAAGGTTTGGTGTGCGTCACCTACCGTGTTAAAAATCAAAATATTATGCTATTAAATATAGAACGTATTTATTTATCCCATGGTAATTGTTTATTTGGTGAATTACCGTAAATTGACGGATTAAGAAAACACTTTTTTAGAAACACACTATAACAAGAAAAGCTAAAAAGACGCAAAAAAATTATAAAGGAACTATGATTTGATAAAAGGTTTCATTTTGATAAAAGTATCAAACAAATTTTAAAAATTAAAAAAAGTCCATTGTGAAGCAAATAACATTTTGACTGATATATCTAAAAAAAATCATTTCTTATAACTCATTAGGTAGGAGTTGAAACATATGAAAAGTTATTGTAAATCTTCAGAACAACTACTTTAAGAGGCTTAGTAATAAAAAATATTACACAAATAAAACATAATTGAGACGATGTAAACCTATTGGATTATTTTGAAGAAAGCCCTAAGAGAACTTCGTTGGGTACCACTATAAAGGGTAATCACAAGCCATAATATTGAAGTGGTGTGTTGTACCGTATTAAGAAATTGCTCGATAATTCTTTAAGCTTTTCTTCAAGAATTTATTACGTAGGACCATATAACATGATACTAACTGTGTCCTTTGTTCAGTACTGTGTATGTTATAGGGTTTTTTTATTAAAAAAAATTTTTTGTAGATTAATATGCATTCAAGTATCTTCTGTATTAAGATAGGTACTAAATATGTTTTTTTTTTTATTTGATTACTATAAAAGAAAATGTGTTTTTATGGCATGCAATGTTTTTGTAATTTTACGTAGATTTTTATGGTATTAAGTGTCATTTGTGTTCAAATAAATATGAGTAATTTTCTATTGTTATATTTGCTTAGAATTGACATTTATTGCGTTGCCGAAGAATGGTGTCATATATTAATTGTGTATAGTGATAAAATATCATCAGTCTTTCATGTAGGTTGGGTATAGAGCGAAATGCATTTTATGCTAGGTTTGTATATATAAAAATATTTATGGGATATATGATAAATATTTGGAGAAATTCGACCCTATTTATACACCCTATGGTATATAATACGAACATTTCCTAAATGTATGGTTATGGAATGCGAGTGGTCACATTTCATTCACAAGTAAGGGCAGTTTGTGTGTGTTAGATCTTTCATAACATCTTATGAATTATGGTAGGGTATGGATTGACAGAAGTGTTTTAAGAGTTGATAGGTGAATTTTACAAGTTCAAGGTTGTCAAGGGTGTGTGTGAATTGATGGACAGGGTATCAATTACCACAACATTGATCCAGATAACCGTAAAAAATAATTGGGAAACAATTTTTAATTTACGCTTGTCTAGAAGAAAAGCTATGAAAAATTAAACTTTTAATAAATCATATACTTACAAAATCTCTTTATATAAATATTATAAAATTAAAAATGTCCATCTGAGCTTGCCTGTTCGAAGTTTTAGAGGTCATATGTTTATAACGCTTGAGAAACTCGCAGTTCACACATTTGTCTCAAGACTGCGTGTTTCGCGTGTCGTGATCACAGACTACTAGCAGTCTCGGAACTAACTCAGTCACAGTCAGACCGAGAATACCATTTATAGTAGGAAGGTAAAATTCTCCAAACAAGTTTTGTGAGTTATTATACAGCAATATCTATCTAAATATGTTACACATTCTATAAAAATTTCAGTAATATTTAGAAAATGTATGCCATTTTTCAGTGTTTGCCAGGTTTTGGTGGGGGGTTCATCAAATTTGTTTTTTTTTCGTGGGTAGGATAATTATTAACGTTGTATGTATTTGGGTGAGTGGGAGGGACATTAACATTATACAAATATGTGTGTGGGAGGGAAGGTTATTATTGTTGTACGTATTTGGGTGGGGGAAGGGGAGTGGTCGTTAACGTTTTATGTATTTGTTTTGGCGGAGGAATCATTAAAGTTGTATGTATATATGTGTGTGGGTGGAAGGATTCATTAATTATGAATGGCTGTACATTATGGATAGTTGCAATTTGTAAATGTAATAAAATTTACCAAATTAAAATATCGATAACTTTGCTGTGTATTAGTACTAGTTTGGTTACATTGGGGAAGGACAAATTAGTATTAAGACTATTTTGGGCTAATGAAATATACCTCGAGGATGTAACTCGTAAGATAAAGAGAGAAACTATGGCCAAAAATCTCCATTTATAGTTCAAATATTGAGTAGTTAGGCTGACAATACTTGGTCAAATTGTTCAACTGATAATTGTGATTGTTAAGTGGGGGAGTATCAGTTTTATACAATATACAGTGATTGGGAGAGCTTCTATTTCTCTTTATTGTTAAGAAAAATATATTTAAAAAAGTGCTGATATTGAAGAGAGATAAGAGTTGTGAAGGTTTGTGGGATAGTATCCAATAGTTATAAATATGTAGTGTGAATTATTATATTGCCGGAAATAAATACCGTATTATTTTAATCTAAGAAAATAATGAACTATAATAATTGTGCTAGTATCTTTACTGCTTGAAACTTAATCAAATGGTAGGTTTTGTTTTAGATTTTAATGTTACATTAATTCACTTAATCGTAGTGCCCATTTATATCAACTCCACATCCTAGTATAAAATCAGGTGGGTTCAATTTTAGATGATCGTTTCCCAAACTGCCAAGTCACCCCTGAAAAATCGACAGCCCTATAGTTGCAATGCAATTTTACCATCGAAGAGCCAAAACATACTTTCCTACTTCGACTGTACGGTTCGTGTTTGTTATTAAAAAGAGTTATAGTGAACACTTTATAATTATTAAAGGTTCATTGTAGTGGACCGTAAGTCAATATTATGAGTTTTTGTAGTTTAAAACCGTCAAGAATGACATTTAAATTTTCACATCTATAATTGTGGAAAAGCATATGAATGAACTCTCGGAGCCCATGCTACCGTCTTCCAGGCGGAGGTGATGGGTGTCATGACAGCCACACAGGAAGAAATGAGTCTAGGTGGCTTCGGAGGAGTTGTCTACATCTGCTCAGACAGTCAGGTGGCGTTAAAGGCGATCATAGTGCCACGTACCAGCTCTAAGTTGGTATGGGAGTGCCAGGGGATCCTAGAGACCCTTTGTCAGCGTAAACAGGTGAGACTCATATGGGTCCCTGGGCATGCTGGCACTGATGGAAATGAGAAGGCTGATGCACTGGCTAGGAGAGGAGCAAAGTGACCTCTTCTGGGACCGGAGCCGGCCCTTGGCATTCCTTTCCAAAAGGTTAAGAGAAGAATTGATTGGTGGTAGATAGAGGACCAAGTCCGGGCTCAGGCAATATTGTGCACTCATCCGAGGACCGGATCGCAGTTACAGCCGAGCTTTGATGAGCTGCGACCGGGCCAAGGTGTGGCTATTACGGGACTGCTGACCGGACAAAATCTCCTTCATAGATACATGAAGATTATGGGCCTAACAGAGGACTCCACATGTAGGCTCTGTGAAGAGGACGAGGAGAGCTCCATACATATCTTGTGTCATTGTGGAGCGCTCTCATCTCTTAAGCACAGGACTCTGGATGCCACTTTTCTGGAACCAGGAGACATCATACGGGCTACACTTGGGGAGATCCTTCATAAGGGGGACTGGTCTCTTGTGACAATGTCACCAAGCTCGGATCGCAAAGGGCCACTGAGTCTAGGCGCGGTGGGCTTGGTAACAGGACCACAACCCGGTGTATCCAACAAACAAACTAACTAAATGTTTACAAAAATCAGCTTATGGTCCACCAGAACAGATCTTCTCCTATCAAATGATAATCGAAGTATTATGATACGATCTTTATTACGGATTGAATAGTTGAAATAGAAACCCAAGTTTTGGTTGTTTTTCGTGCAGGGAAACGGCCCCCGACTGATTCCATGTTAATTATTAATAACTGTGTATCTTATTATTGCTAATGATTATTATTATTATTATTATTAGTGGGTATTACGTAAATTACTCATAGCAAAGTATTCCATCAATATAAATATTACTCATATATAAAATTAGTAGGTTTTATTATAATTCAATACATTTCATTAGTATTGACCATTGATCTGTGATGAAAGAAATTCATCTGAATGTATTTACGGATAGACAAATAAGAGGTTTACTGTGGTTATGATTCACAGCAATGGACATGGTTCATATTTATAATAACTGAGATACATCTATAAAAAGTAACTGTACCAATCGTAAAAAGTAAAAACAAAAACATTTTAAATAAACCTTATTTGTAGAAATCACGAGAATAATAATTATTATGATTTTAAAAATTACAAGTAGCAAAAATTATACAGTACCATGAAATAATTTTAATGATAATAATTTTTGTAACCCAGCTACTTAGGGACAAATTGTTTGGAAAATTTAGGTGATAGGTTCCATGCTCGGTCCTCTTAATACTGACACGGCGTCCACTCAATGGTTGCCATAGACGTACACACTGCCATAGAAGTCTGGGGTGACCATGTTGGATGGTCGTCAAGGTCCAGATGTTGTATAGGGAAGAGAACTGAGTGTCAAACTTGTCAGTTAGCTTAAAAGCAGACCAACACTACGTGGTTCGGATTCCAAGTAAAGCCGTAGGCCCCTTAGCTGCTCTGCCTGTTGGGCTATTAATAAATTGCCCTTTCTGAGGAACATTTAAACTCAGTTAGTAATCAGACTACACTCCTCGTATACTCATATCATAATTAATTTTCGCCTTAAAATATGCACAACGTCTTGTCGGCGTCTCATAAGTAAGAAATTTATAATGTAAGAATTAATAACTATAGGCTACAATGGAATAAGTAACAGTATTATAAAACTGCACCAGATATAAGTAAAATTGAATAAGTGAAACGGTAGGCCCAAAATGTTAGAATCAACATAATGATTATAAATAATAAATGATAAAATAAGGAGTAGGCCTAATACAAAAAATACAAACAGCATAAGAATGATACCCTGTAAATAATATAATAAGTAACAATACCCTGTAATACTGAGTGATACAAATAAATTATAGTAATAATAATAATAATAATAATAATAATAATAATAATAATAATAATAATAATAATAATAATATACTATACAGTATAGACTAAATAAGAAAAACATTACCTGTATACCACAGAGTATAAGGAGACAGAAATCGCATTCAATAATGCGCTTAATGTGTGTTAAGTAGTTATTTCTCAAGTTTACCATGGGGATGGCAGGGCCAGCATCTCGTCAGTCCACCTCTTTGTACCCCCCAAACCCTCTAGAATACATGTACTCTAACTATACTACAGATGTACAAAGATGTACATAAGTTGTTATCTATGTTTAACTGATAGCTACTAGGGAGGCGTTCGCTGCGGAAATAAGATTTCGACCTCAATCTCTTCCGCTGTGGTTTAGGTGAGTGTAGCTCAGTATGATAACAATCGTAGAGGAATAACGTGTCGGATTTTAGAGCAATGGTTCCCAACCCCTTTACTCCAAATACCATTGGACACTTAGTAAATCTATCGGTGGACTACAAGACAAAAAAGACGAATCATATTACATTTTGAGTCGTATTAAAATTGCATACAGATAACAGTATAAAAAAAATCAGTAAGTATTATATAATGAAAAACTGGCCCATAGTTGTGAAAAAATTATGAAACAAAACATAAGCGCCTATAATATTACGCTTAGTCACTCAGTAACATCCTCGGTTTTACAGTTCACTAGCAAGTTATCTTTGGTTTCAAATATGTCATAATGCTATAAAATCAGTCCTATATTACTCTTATTCGTATAAAAAGTTAGGACAAGGCCTCATAATATTTTGACAGTATTTTTAGGCCCTTATCAAGAATGAATGTTATTCTAATTAGCTGTAAAGTAGTTTTTTAACGGAATCTTGCATTGAAATTACACCAAAAGAAATATAGAGGGAAAATTACACTTAGTAACAATATTTATCTCTCTGGGAGAACATTTGTAATCTGGCTCTGAACACGTAGTCGGCATACCACAGGGTGATAACTACATGGTCTGCAGACCACAGGATGAGAACTACATGGTCTGGGGACCACAGGGTGAGAGACACGTGGTCTGCAGACCACAGGATGAGAACCACATGGTCGGCGGACCACAGGGTGAGAACCACGTGGTCTGCGGACCACAGGATGAGAACCACGTGGTCGGAAAACCACAGGGTGAGAATCATAGATCTGTATTAAGCCGAAAGACATGTGAGCAATGATGATATGTGAGTACGAGCAGCGGGTGTCCGAACACTGTTCTACCAGATATAACACATTCCGCCTGTTATTGACGGCATCTGTCCTCGATACCATCGGCGACATGACCAGCGGACTCTCGGAGGATGGGTACCTGACTAATGACTCCCGGGTGCAGCTGTCCTGTCAGAATGCACTCGACCGCGATAAAGTGGCCTACTGCAGGTGCACCGCAAGTCTCACCTTTTTGCCACACGCATCCAATATGAAAATGCAATGACCACTTAAATTAGCGTGTAACCGTCCTGGTAATTAATTAGGCAAACTCCAGAGACTTCTTGTTAGTTTAGCGTTTCTTTCGATATCATTTTGAATTGACCCACTCTCCCACCCGAACACGTATGGTGGTGGTGGGCAACACCCCTCGGCGTCATATCCCTCAGTCATCACTAGTTGTACCACTGTATAACTCAGCCAATTGGGGACCAAGTGTTGTGGAGATTGTAGGCGGGTGATATGTACTATGCTCAGTCCTCTTAATAGTTTCCATCAACGTAGACTCTACTAGAGACGTATTGGGGTGTCCATATTAACTAGTGTCTAGTACCAGGATGTTGTTTAGGGAAGAGAAGAGGGAAGAGATGTTGGTAATTAGCTGATAATCAGAACAATACTACTTGCTTCGGAATCCACGTAAAGCTGTCGGTCCCTGAGTTGCCCTTGCTACTACACTTTTAATAAAAGGGCCTTTCTGAGTATAAGTTGAACTCAGTTAGTGACCGGACCACGCAGGTCATCCACACTCATCATTTGCTGTCATCCATACATTCATATTTGTTTTAAAATATGCATAAATTGGTGTAAACGCCTCATTTTTAAGAATAAACATCTACGTTGGTACTTAATAGAACAAACAAATAGTTTTTTTTTTGTCAGATGTTGGATTGTATGTTTATTTATTTGTTTCACTATCGTGGTAAAAAAAAAATTTGAAGTGAAATTTTGAAATTGTACTAACAAGTAGAGTGTTTTATTACTTCGACATTACTGTAGTTTGAATTTTTGTGAATTGTTAACTGGAACAGAATTGTAAATAAGGTAATACACAGATAGAATTTGTTAAGGAAATAGTTATAAAATAAAAATTAGGATCATTAAACACTATTAATAGTGTATTACGTTTTTTTTTATTTATTATAAACCTACAAAAATTATTTGCATCAATGGTGAACATAAAACAATATTCCAAATTTGTGTTTTGCGCAACCAAATTACAATAGAGTAATTAGTACACAATTCTGACTTCGACTTAATTAATTGGTTTTCTAAATGACTATTATTACTAGAATAACCGAATTATGACCTGTGTATTATTATTGTCATAATATTATATAAGAAATTCTTGTTGTTATGCATTTTTAGACATTTAAAATTAAATGACCAAACAAAACATTGCGTTTGTACAAATACCACCTTTCATATGGTCTTAAACCTGTAATATAGATTTATAGATGCAGCTATCAATTGTTCTCAATAAAGAAACAACAAGATAAACCATTAACTGCTTGATGTACAGATTGTTAAATCTCTTCTTTTTAAACTTTTTACCACATAATTGACATACAAAGGTGAACTACTTGAACTAAAATCAACTTTCATACACTTCGTAGCAAATATAATGTATATACAGTTAAAAAAAACCATACGTATGAACCTAAAAAGGTTAAAATAGTCATAAACAGAAACATAATAAACATTTGCATGAAAGATGAACTGAACTTGTCAACAGCTATACATAAACAATGTGGTTCGGATTCCGCATAAAGTCCCTTTACTGCCCTGATTACTCACTTAGATGTAACTTTTCTTTTATAAGGACAAGTAGATCTTAGTTAAAAAACGAATAATGTAGTTATCATTTAAACAAAAGTAGAGAGCATATTAAAAATGTAAGCAACATGAGTTTAACTAGGATCAATTTGATAAAATTATAAGTATTTATAATGTATATAGTTTTGTTACTATTAACAATTTTTTTTTTTGTTTTTTAATTAAGATTTATTCAAATTTTGTTTTCAATTATTTTTTTGTATGTAATATACGCTATAGTGTGAAATACACTTTTTATATAAAAATACAAGTAGCTTATTTTATGCTTCTTCTTTTTTAATTATTATCTTCGTATACTTGCCTCTGACTCCAGTCCATTATGTACAGTGTTTAAAATATTCAGTTATTGAAGAATTATTTTCTTTTTTATATATTTTGTTATGTTCATTGATTCTCTTTTTAAGAGGTCTTAAAGTTTGATCAGACATGTTGTCGGTGATTCATGTCTGGATATATTTAAATATGATACTTCGGTTTTTGATGGTCTAGGATTTAGCTTCTAGGTTCTAAAATGTTCTTTGAGAGCTGCGAGGTCACTTGTGAGTGTTTCTTCAGTAGTTGTGAAGTCCTTGTGTCGAAAAGCTAAAGCAATATCATCTGCTAATTAACTTTTCTTGACTTTGTGATTGGGATGTCAGTAGTTTACACGTTGACCAAAATTGAAGCTGAGGCAGACTATCCTTCAGCTGTCTGAAAGAGATTCTTCACGTCTGAGATTTTATCCGTCGGGATCTAAACATTGACTCCAAAAGTCACAAAGGAAAGGAAGGATTCTGTAAGGATTCAATAAGATCTTGAATGTCCCGCACCCCCCTCCCCAATTACACAGTATCTCCCACGTCAGAACAGTCGCTTAAAACCTCAAAACCCACCTGTACAAACTGCTTTCCAGTTGAGCAGATATAATTTTCGTCCAATACTAGCTGAGCCATAGAGTGGAACCGTTTTGGTGAACGAAATTAGTTCCTTATTAACGATCCGTCAATTCCTGTAGGTGCGATGAACCTCCCTGGTTTGAATCGGTTTCGAACTGGCGGGGGCAGATGTAACTAATGAAAGTTAAATGGGGATTGAAACTAGATCAGTCACATGACTGTAGATAGTTTATCCAAACAATGCATCACATAGTTACAGGGTGCCACCAGAACTGTTTTACGGAGGAATTATAAATAGAATCAGTGAAGCAGGTCTTAAATGGCTTGGATTTAGCTTTGTTACCGGAGATTACTTAATATTTTTACTTATAAATAACATGACTTTTGGATCTTGAACCAAAAATATGTAAAACAGATTTAAAAAATCAATAAATAGTAGCTGACAACAAACCATACTATATATAATCATCCAAAAAATACCCTACTATTACCCATTCAGTCAAAAAGTACCGTTACCTTCGGATAGAGGAAAGCATGGAGGACAGGGTGAGCTCTGGGCCCCGAGCGAGTCCGGTAACACACCTGTATTTACCTGCTTCCTTTCTAACGACTTTCTTATCGTTCGGTCTGGTTAGCATCTCCACTAATACCAACAATCCGTAGGTCCAACTGTTTATAATTAAGTAATTTCAACCACACCGGAGGGTCCATGTAACGCACATCCTTCTCCAAGTAGATGAGGGAGTGCGCGCCTGCGCCGTGTTTATTTGACAACCACGCATGCGTAATTCCTCAGCGTATGGTTATGCGCAGTCTCGCACCGCCAACATCACTTGCCTCAAAATGCCTTCCATGACTTTTTTACAGCTAACTGTACCTTGATGCTATCAGAGATCTCCCAGTATTTATACTTTGTCTCTCTGTGTATGTCCGCACCGAATGAGTTACGTCGGCTGGCTGATTGTAGTTATCTAACATTTATTGTCACATAATCATAGTGATTTGTATTCAAAAATCATAAGTTAAAATGCTAGGAGTATTTTATAGCCCTGGGGAAAATGATTTAATTAAATTAACTATTATTTTTTCCTACGTAATGACATTTACCATTTTCAACATATTTTTGAGGTATCATAGGATTTATAAAACTGAAATGTTGGGTAGTGGCAAGTATATATAAAATGCAAGTGTAATATTCAGGAAATGTAAACTGTATTATCAATTATTTGGAAATGTGAAGGGCGTAAATATCTATGTTGTTCTATGTATATCAGTTTAAGATATAATGGAGATCACTTTATATATTTATTTTTTTTAAGTAACAGTTAGTTTCGCTATTCATAATCCCCTCCTCTTATATAAATATATATCTTTCAAATCGTATGATATCTGAACATTACGATCTCCAAACATCCAGAGATATTAGAGCTGAATTCTTTCTTCCTAAATTTAGGATTTCATAACTAACTTTGCAACCTTGTCAGTTATTTTAAATTATATTTGTATGTTCTAGCTCATATAAAGGATCTGCATTTTTCCACATTTCAGTTAGTTCATATATTTACGCTCTTGATCCGTCTTATCCCTCATTCGCTAATCAGTCATGTCCTTCACACATCCATAATTTATGTCCTTCAATCACTCTCACTTATATCCTTTATTCATACATCAATCATTCATGTTCTTTACTCACTTAATACATCAGTTATGTACTTCAAACATCCACAATTCATGTCCTTCAATCTCTCATCACGTATGTCCTTTGTCCATAAATCATTCATGTCCTTCACTCAATTGTCCATCAATTATGTCCTTCAACCATCCACCATTCGAGTCCTTCAATCACTCATCACTTATGTCCTTTATCGATACATCATTCATGTCTTTCAGTCACTCGTCCATCAGTCATGTCCTTCAAACATCCATAATTTGTGTCCTCTACTCACTCATCAGACATGTCCTTCAACCATACATTAGTCATGACCTTTATTAATTCATCCTATCATGTCTTTCCCATATATCACACATGTCCTTTACTGACTCATCCATCAGTCATGTACTTCATATATGTATCAGCACATATAAGAAGTAGATGTAGTAAATTCACATTCACTAAATCCTTAATTTATTTAGTGAGGACATTCCTTCACTCATTCATCCCGAGTTATCGTCCTTCCATGTATCAGACATGTCCTTCACTCATTCATCCGAAGTTCTCGTCCTTCCATGTATCAGACATGTCCTTCACTTACCTATTTATCAGTCGAATTCTTCACCCATACATCAGCCATGGTCCTGACTCAGTTACCGGTCATGAACTTCATTCAGTTATCAGTCCTGGTCACATTCACTCATCAATCTCTTCCTTCATACACGCATCAGTCGTGACCTTCACTTACTCATAAATAAGGTCCTTCACTCATCCATTAGTCGAGTGCTTCACCTATCCACCAGCCAAGTTCTTCACTTATTCTGTTGCATCAACTCTTTGTAACATTTATTTTTTGATTTATGTGCTACTATAGTCTACTAAATTTACTGTAGTCATCGGCCGTCTAATTCTGCCCTTGAGAAACCCTCCACTGCGCAGAAGGATTCAATAACTACTCCTTCACCAACACATAGCTTGGGAGATTACCCATACCTCTAGTCTAATTTACTAATTATTCTATTTTCTCCAATATATCTGTTTATACTCTGTGAATATCTTTTTTCTGGTATCTACTACCCCCTGGACCTTGTTATTGTAATTATCGACCCGCTGCCTTTGTCACAGCTGCCCTAGATGACCTGCTAGTCATACTAGACCATTGTCATCTGAAATTCTATTGGGAAGTATTAGTAGCACTACATTTTTATTTACACATCTATACTGCATTTTATTTTACATTGATTTAGTATTTAAAAACACATGTCATTCAACCATGCCCAATTGAGTCCCTACGACGTCTCCCAACTCTCCTGCACCTCCGGCCACCTGGGAAGTAGACTCACTTGACGCTCTCAAAGAGTCGAGGGTCTGTTGAGAGCTCGTGTCTCCGCATAATACCCCCGCTCACTTGTATTGACGGCATCCGACAGTCATGCGTTTACGGCTAAATTATGTGCCGGGAAGGTGCAAATATTTTCTTGTCACTGCCTAGTTTGCGAGTATGCCTAGTCTGCAAACAATTTGTAAAGAATGGACACTGTGTGGAATATGTACGCCGGTGCTTTGGTGGTTGCTCAGGCTGGAAGACAATAAGTTTTTATTATTTACCTTAGTGTCAATTTCCTAGTACAGACCAGGTCATACCATCTATACTGTTACTGTTATCAGAGCATACTATTTTCTATAATATCTATATTTTGTGCAAAATATAAAATCCTATTTCATTAACACATAAAACATAAACATATTGATAAATAAATTTAAATGTTTTAATCGAGATCATGTTTTATGGCTGCAGTAAAGTAATAATAACTATTTTTTAAATTTAATATAAAGATATTAATATGAATGGTTTAGTGTTATACATTTATTGATTTATATTTTATTATTTTAAATATTTACTGTTAGTTAGTACTGTTATAAATATTGTAGCCTACGTGTCAAGCAACAAAGGTTAATTTGGATATATTTCTGTATTAAACTTAGACTAATTACATAAAATTATACAGATATATGTTTTATTGTTTAATATACCTGACATTCCAGTTGTTTCATTAAATATATCGTATAGTTTTTGGTCAGCTACCACTTATTAAGTTAAAAAAGTGATATATATTTAAATAAAGATCCAAAAGTCATGTTGTATTTAATAAACAATAAAAAGCTCTCCGGTCACAAATAAAATCCATCCAGCCTATAAAACTAATTTCGTCCATAAAAACTGTTCCACGCTATTGCCCAGCTGGTACTAGTTGAGAAATTTGTACAGCTCAACTGAAAAGCAGTACTGTACATAGAAGAGGGTTTAGAAATTTTAAGCAACGATTCTGACGTGGAAGATCCTGTGTAATGGGGATGTATGGAGCATTCAAGATCTTATTGAATTCTTTAGGTAATGACTCCTGACGTCTGGACATTTCTGCAAGAGCTATACAGCACAGAACCAAGGGCCAAGAAAGCGAAGATGCCACAGAGTGGCACTTATAGCCCCCGTGGTCCTATTAAATTGGACATCAATCGCTTTAGTGTGTACACTATTTATCCATATGGGAGCACTACATTCAGCATCTTATAGACCAGTGACAAAGCAGTAGTACGCAGGACGTGTGCGTTGGCTCCCCAAGTTGGTCCAGTAATATGATGTATTACATTTGCCCTGGTTTTAATTTTAGCTGCTGTTTTTTGAATATGGTTTTTAAACGTCAGCGATCGATTTAACGTTGCTCCCAGGTACTGTCCTGGGCACGTACCTTGTACATTATGAGAGTCTAACGGCATTTAGAAAGATGTTCGGTTTTTGATTAGGCAGTCTGTTACTTAGGTGGAGGCAGGCTACTTCGGTTTTTTATGTGATAGGATGTAGCCTAGGTTCTAAAATATTTTTCGAGGGCTGGAAGGTCACTCTGGAGTGTTTCTTCATTAGTTGTGAAGTGTTTATGTTGGCAAGCTAAAGCAATATCGTCTTCCAATATTAACTTTCCATTGACTTTGTGATTGGGATGTCAGCGGTATACACATTCTTACATATGGGACACCAATACAACATTGTGTGTTATTCTGTTATTTTAAGGCGAAAATGAATGATTGTGTGAGTAGAGTAAATGAGTTTGAGTTTAGGATGAGTGTAGTTGACTGTAGTCTGATTACTAACTGCGTTTGAAGTTCAAACAAATTAGAACAAGTACAGACCCCTGTGGCAGACCATCCTTCAGCTGTCTATAAGAGCTTTCTTCACAACCGAGATAAACTTTTATAAGCCTGGCACTAATCAGACCCGCAAAAGAAAGGGACAAGGAAGAAGGCTGTAGAACTGTAACAACAAACCTTTGCTCCATACCGTGTCATGTTGCTGTAATATCAACAAAAGCTGCAGGTGTTTCCAACCTATTTTCAAACACAATATCTATAAATGATGTCAGAGCTAGCATCTGCTCGCTATAGCTTAGGCAGGGCGAAAACAAGCCTGCTTAACTAGAACATTAAACTCAAGAATAAGTGATATTAAAGTAACAGCCTTTCCAAAAAATTATAACACACACTAAGAAGAGAAATTAGGCGAAAACTTTGTACTAGTAAGTATAATTGCCAGGCTTCAGAACAGCTACATCCTTTGATATCTTGAATGCTTTTGCAAATTTCCAGTTGATATTATATTTTTGTAGACTGTCTGATGCTATTGTTTCTCTTTGCTACCAGCATGCAACAAACATTCTGAAAATATACCGTCGAGACCGGCTGCTTTCTGTGCCGGTATAGCGGAAATCACACTGTCCTCGGTGAAATTTCTGAGGACTTTCAGAGGAACCACTTGACTCTTTTTTTATTTAATTCCAGCTTGTGAAGCACATGTTGGTCAAAAGGATGGTGGGTTGACAGGATAAATGGAATATCCGTTTAAGTATATTAAAGTCCTTCGGACGAAGCAGTTCTCTTTGATTTGAAGATTTACCCGCAGAGAGCTTCCTTTAAAGTGACGCCGCTTTTCTACTGTTATGGGTTAAGTTTATATCCTTAACATTTTCAACCCATTTTTTCTCTAATAGTACTGTCTAGAGAGTGCAGCAGTAGATAAGCTGTATTGGAGTTTTCGGTGACATTAAACTGCTTGTTAAGGTCATCTGATTCCTCACTTCATCTTCGTATATACTCCTTTTTGTATCCCCTCATTATTCCTCATCTCTCAATTGACGAGATGAGATTTGTAAAACGATCGTATTTTCTTATTGTAGGAGGAGTGGACTTGATGCTTTTACCAAGCCTGGTGGTAAAGGCCTCCCAGTGTGATTTACTAAATTTCCATCTAGGCCTCGGAAAAGATCAAATTATAGGAATTTGGACTCAACAATAAAACCAGTACTGGCATATGTTGAGAATGGGGAGAAACATCAATAACTTTCCACATAGTTGACTTTGGTCTTATTGATCGTTCACATAACCTAATAAAAAGCCATGTAAGTAACGTCAATGCCATCGAGTTGAATGAAAAATAGCTGAAACTTTAGTATCAAGAACCAAATAATTAAAGGTCATGTTATTCATTTTATCCGAATCAATATGCTTTCTGCCATTCTCATATTCGGTGTTGTAGCGAATTTGTAGAAAATTTCAAAAAAACCTATATTAGCCATCGGTTTAAAGGTAAATGGTTGGCTAATACATAAGGACATGTTGAGGTTAAAGTTCCCCACATAGAGGACTGGGTGTTCAAAACTAGGCAAAATCCCTTTGTCAGGTCATATTGGATAAAAATTTACTACAGTAGTACCTGACACTCAGATTGCCAAGACAAAGATTTTAACCATCAGAGCTCTTATGGGTTACTGACAGATTGTCTATGTCATTCTTCACGTAAGTTGCAATACTATACACCCTATGTCCTACAAGCTATGGAATCAACAAGTATGTACCTAGGAATATTGCCTGTTGCACTATTAATATTTTCAATGTGGGTCTCTTGAGTCCACGGATATCAAAATTGCTTTCATGAAAGACCTTACTGATGCACTCACTCTTCACCTTGCTTGCTCAGTCCCTCAGAATTTTAATTTTTTTAAGGGCTTGAGCAAGGCTAAGAGTGAGGGAGGGTCCTTCATGAAAACAATGTTGATATCCTTGCACTCCAAGTTAATAATAGTGTAAGAGACAATATTCCTGGATACAGACTCGTTGATGCT
This sequence comes from Stictocephala bisonia, assembly GCA_035578905.1. Taxonomy (NCBI): domain Eukaryota; kingdom Metazoa; phylum Arthropoda; class Insecta; order Hemiptera; family Membracidae; genus Stictocephala; species Stictocephala bisonia. The sequence goes on along the minus strand of JAQJVL010000031.1, from coordinate 2,274,152 downwards.
AAAGGGCATAGGGTATATGGTATTGCAACTTACGTGAAGCATGACATTGACAATGTGTCAGTTACCCAAAAGAGCTCTGATGGTGACATCTTTGTCTTAGCAATCCAAGTGTCAGACACTAAAATATTCAATGTTTATATGCCTCCTAACATCCAATAGCCTGACAATAGAATTTTTCCAAGTTTTGAACATTCTGTCCTCTATGTGGGGGACTTTAACAGTCACCATAGCTAATGGGGTTACAACATCGACGATGAGAATGGCAGAAAGCTTGACTGGGTTGAAATGATCAACCTTTTTCTGATCTTTAATGCTAAACATTCAGCCTTTTTTTATTCAGCTCGTTGGCGTCGAGGTTACTCCCCCAACTGAAGCTTATGCTCCTGTGAACGATCATCAAGCCCAAAAACAATTAAGAAAGTTCTCGATGCTTTTCACCACTCTCAACATAGGCCAATACTGGTTTCATTGGGGATCCAAATTCCCATAATTCGTTATTTTCCACGGCCTAGATGGAATTTTAATAAAGCCACTGGGAGGCCTTTACCACTAGGCCTGCTTGTGGTAAAGGGGAACCTTTACCATCAGGTTCATTCCTCCTAGAATAAGAAATTACGATCGTTTTACAAATCTCGTCTCGTCAATTGCTAAAGATTTCATACCAAGAGGATACAGAAAGGAGTATATACCAGGATGGAGTAAAGAATCAAATGACTTTTAAAGGGTTTTAATGTTACCGAAAACTCCAATATGGCTAATCCACTGCTGCACTCTCTAGACAGTGCCAGAAGAGAAAAATTGGTGAAAAATGTTGAATATATAAACTTTACCCACAGCAGTAGTAAAGCGTGGTTACTTTAAAGGAAACTCTCTACTGGTAAATCTCCAAATAAAAGAGCAGTGCTTCATATAAAGGCCTCTGATGCACCTAATCGGATAGTCAGCTTATCAAAGTCAGCTCACCAAACTTCGGGCTAACATGTGTTTTACAAGCTGAGTGAAGAGTCAAATGGCAGCCCTGGAAGTCTCCAGAAAGTTTGCGAAGGAAGAGATAGACAGGGTGATTTTCTCTATACAAGTAGGGAAAGCAGACGGTCTTGACGGTATCTTTCCGGAATCTCTGCTACATGCTGGTAGCAAAGTTAAACAATGGCTTCAAGCAGTCTACAATAAGATATTAGCTGAAGGCAATTTGCCAAAAGCATTCAATCGAGTAAGTAGTAGCTATCCTGAAGCCTGTAAAAGACCCTGAACGAGTAGAAAGTTAGCGCCCAAAGCTCTTAGTGTTTGTTATAAGCTGCTGGAAAGGCTGCTATACAATAGAAAATCACCCATACTTGATTCTAATGTTCCAGTTGAGCAGGCTGATTTTCGTCCTGGCCGAAGTTGTTCCTAGCTGTGACATCATTAGTTGAGAATGGATTTGAAAAGAAGTTAAACACATTTGCAGCTTTTGTTGATTTCACAGCAGCTTATGACACTGTGTGGAGCAACATTTTGTTGCTAAAGGTCTACAGCCTCCTTCCTTGTCCCTTCTTTTGCAACTTTTGGAGTCAGTGCTTAGTACCAGGCTAATAAAAGTATATCTCGGTCGTGAAGAAAGCTCTTTTAGACATGATGGTCTGCCAAAGGGGTGTGTTCTTGCTCCAATTTTGTTCAACGAATACACCGCTGACTTCCTAGAAAGTTTATATATGCAGATGATATTGCTTTTTCTTCCCAGCAAAAGGACTTTACAGCTACTGAAGAATCACTCACAAGTGACCTTCCAGCATTCGAAAAATATTTTAGAACTTGGACACTAAATTCTAACCCATCAAAAAACGAAATAGCCTGCTTCCAGCTTAGTAGCAGACTGACTAATCAAAAACTGAGCATCATTCTGAATGGTGTAAAACTCCATCATAATGATCATCTATGGTATCTGGGAATAACGTTAGATTGATCACTGACAATCAAAAAACAGCATTTAAAATTAAAACCAGGGCAAATGTACTATATCATATTGCTGGAACAACTTGGGGAGCCAACGCACACGTCTTGCGTACAATCGCTTTGCCTCAAGTATATTACGCTGCTGAATACAGTGCTCCCGTATGGCTAAATAGTGTACATACAAAAGTGATTGATGTCCAACTTAATAGAGCAATGAGAGCTATTAGTGATACTTTCATGGCAACTCCATTTCCTTGGCTCCCGGTACTGTGCAATATAGCTCCTCCAGAGATAAGACGTCAGGAGGCGCTACTTAAAGAATTCAATAAGATCTTGAATGCCCCGCACCTCCCCATTACCCAGGATCTGTCTCGTCAGAATAGTCGCTTAATATCTCGTAACCCACCTCTACGTAGCCTACTGCTTCCCAGCTGAGTAGTTCAAATTTGTCGCCCAATACTAGCTGGGCCATAGCGTGGAACAGTATTGATGGACGGAATAAGTTCCATGCTCCATCAATATCTGAAGGTGGAATGAACCTCCCTCGGAGGGAATGGACACTTTTGAATCGGTTCTGAATTGGCGTGGGTAGATGTAACTACTGAAATTATAAATGGGGATTGATACTAGATGAGTCATGTGATTGCGGGGAGTCTATCCAAACTATGGATCACATAATTACAGAGTATCCCTTTCACAGAGGGATTGGCTAGTATAAACATAATAAGTGAGGCAAGTCGTAAATGGCTCGATGGATTGGATTTAGCTTTGTGACAGTACAACACTTTTATTTTATATTATATGTTGCATGACTTTTGAATCTTAATCTAAATATATCACATCTTAAAGAAAAAAATTATTAATTAGCTGACAAAAAACCATACGATATATTGATTTAAAATTAGCTTGGTCCTTAAAAGTGATTTTTTTATTTTCTGTGTAAGCTGCTATAGCTGGGAGATCACAAATTCGTGAAAAGTCCAGCAATCAGATTTGCTGCTCGTTCAGAACTTCACAGTGGGTACATACAGCTTTAAATATTCGCTGTGGACATGAGAACATCATCCACCATTGTTACATGATGGAACTATTTTGACCTTCTTATGAACTTGAATAGTAATATATTTGGACATTCTTATTCATTACAACTCTACTTAATGAAAATGACTTCTAGTTTCAAAGAATTAATCATTGTTGAATAGTTATTAACAGTATTAGAAAAATACATTATTGAAAGTTTTATTTAATTAACTTTGATATGTTCTCAGTTTACAGTTTCATATATTTTTTTATATAATGTTGATTTTATGATCAAAATCATTCTATGTTTATTTTCATGTGAACATGATTTAATAACTTACACAATCAATAGTTAATTACGGTTTTTTAGTCCTTAGAATTTATTAATTTTATTGTTTTGGCCATTTCAATTGTGAAACCTTCTTGAGGTTTTATTAATTTCCTATAAGCAAATTGGATTATTGTAATTTGCAAAAGTAGCATTCTTATTATAAGTAATACCACTGCATGATTAAGTATTTAAAATTTGCAAAATTATAGTTTTTGTAAATTACAATAAAATTAGTTTGGGGAATTTCAGAAATAAAAACTCATTTTAACAAATTCAATAAAAACGTTGTTTTTCAATGCCATTAAGTGTCATGTTCGATGAGAAATAATGGATGTTAACAAATCTTTCATCATTTTTAAAAACTTCACAAGAAAATTTTCAAAATTCATAAATTTACTATAAGGACTAGCTGTTATAAATTATAAATTTACTATAAAGACTGCTTGCTACGGAATCTATCTATCTATATATAAAAGTCATTTACCACTCATCACGATTTCACCAAAACTATATGTCCAACTGACTTGAAATTTTGTACATCTTGGCCTCTATCAGGCCTCTATGTCCTGATCACTAAGAAATGGTTTTCCTCTCCGACCTCAGGATTCCGTTCCACGGGCCTCAAAAATTCCCATGGTCTTGTTAGCTATGTCGATTGATTTATTTATTTGATTAACAGCTGTTAAAGGAAAACAAATTAAATATAATTATTGTGGTAGACTAAACTTTTAAAATTAAAAAAAAATAATTGGGTGTGCGTCGGACCACACGGTGGAAGTTATACTTCTTTGGCCATTCTCATACACCCACTCACGCACACAAACAGACAGAATATATAAATCAAATATAAGACATTTTTCAATATTATTCAATATATTTATCTTCAATATATTATACGTGACTTCATTATTATATTATACACCTATATTATCATTATCAGTAATTTCTTCGATTAACAATCGATTAATCGATAGTTCTTAAAAATTTGTTCTTACTTTTCAGCGTGACGCGGTTTCTCGACCAACATCCCATCCCAAAGTGTCTAACGGGCGCAAAGAAGTATAACTTCAATAATTTAGTACAGTAGTAGATTATACATAACATCAGCTGTTATAGATTGGATATTATATTAAACTAGCTGTACCCGCCCGCTTCGCCGGTCATAATATTGAGTTTTGATTGTATCATTGAAATGTGCAGCAACCTTTCAGTTTACATAGTATCCAATTTACAACAGCTGATGTTTTGTGTAGTTTACTACTGTACTCAATTATTTTTAATTTTGAAAGTTTTGCCTACCACAATTTTATTATATTTGTTTTTATTTAACAGCTGTTAATCAAATAAATCAATCAATTAATAATAATAGCTTCACAAGAAATCAAAACATAAAAATATAAACAGTATAATTTTGACATATTTAAAACCCACAGCTGATATTCTTTTTATATTTGACTCATTATACCTTCATGCATCCTGCTATTTGATTAACATCGAAACTTTAGAAGTCCAAGGGATGGAGCCCTGAGGGATTAAAGAAACGGGAATAGGACAGAAACCTTCCCTGGGGTATATAGAACAACTTCCCCAAGTTTCATGGCGATCGGCTGGACGGTTTGGTAGCGCATAAAGGATAGACAAACAAACATACATTGGATTTTATATATATATAGAGATAATTGTTTTTAAAATTTAGTTTGATTTACTTTAAGTAATTTTTTAATTTTCTTGAATTTGTTGAAATTTTTACTTACATTTTTTGTTCGAATATTATGACCGGAGAAGCGGGCAGGTACAGCTAGTTATATGTAAAAGCCATCTACCACTCATCACGATTTCTCCAAAACTATACGTCCAACTGACTTGAAATGTTGTACATAGGTTTATTTTGGTTCCTAGAGGCGCACTAAGAAATGATTTTCCCCTCCGATCTCATGACTCCGCCCTACTGGCCTCCGAAATTCCTATGGTATTCTTATGGAGTTATTTAATTGATTTATTTATTTGGTAACAGCTGTAAAATAAAAACAAATTGAATAAAATTATTGTGGTAGGCTAAACTTTTATAATTAAAAATAATTTGTACAGTAGGATACACAAAAAATCAGTTGTTCTAAATCGTATACACATTGGATATGGTGTAAATTGAAAGCTTGCTGCACATTTCCATTATATAATCAAACTCAATATTATGACTGGCGAAGCGGGCGGGTACAGCTAGAAGTTATATATTTATGTTTTATTATAATTTAAAATAATAAATTCAGTAAGTTTTACTTAAAATATTCTATTCTATAAGTTTTAATTTAATTTGTTTCCATTTAACAGGTGATGATCAATTAAGTAAATAAAATAACGTCTTTAGGATTGCATTGAAACTTTGAAGATTAGTGGAGCGGAAGCCTAGGGTCGAATGTGAATGCCAGAAAGCTCTCTCTGGATATAATCAATAAATTCCTGAACTTTCATGACAGTCGGATAATTATATAGCTATGCATAACATATAGACAACATATAGGATATACATATAAACAGACAGACACATACATACAGCCAGATCGACATACATACAGACAACAGTTCATTTTTATTAATATGAATTACTCTGATATAGACAAACACCATCAAACATCTCCTGCAATTCAGAACTATAACTCACTCAACCGCAACCAAACGGAAAAGGTCCAGTAATCGATCCTGGGGCGGAGAGATCAGCGACAAAACAATGTTGGGACCCTCCCGGCGACACCCGCAAAGGAAAGCAAGCGTGACCGGCTGGAAAGGGCGGCAAAAAACCGACAATAGCCATCGGTTGAAAGGTGAAGGGTTGGCTAAGACAGAAGGACATCTTGAGGGTTAGCTAAGACATAAGGATATCGAACACCGATGGGGGAGGACAAGCTGCACCTTGGTTCCCACGCCCACCTGTAGCAGAAGGTTTGGGTTACACCCCACAATGTACTAGTGGGTAAATGATTCCTTACCAAATTATCGATCCTTAAGAGGAAACCGGGGTTAGTATTCTTTGAAAATTGTTTACGTCTTTCAAAAACGCCGACAAGACGGTTTTTTTAATTTACCCTTATGTCTTTTTATTGATGCTAAAGTTTCAAGATGTTGGGTTCATTAGATTGGTGGCAAAAGAACAGCCTATCAATTGAGGTTATTAGCATACAATGGAAGGGAGGAGAGGGGATTGATTTTTTTTTACTTGTTGGTGTACTAAATTATTTGGATTGGTTGCATGATCACCACCATATTACGTATTCGTATAAACACAATACAAATGCACGTTACACAACACAAACTAACACAATTAAGTACAACATGTAGGCCTACTCCTTTCCTTTGTGAGTCCCTCTGGTTTGATAATGGTAAGTGGGGTTTATGGAAATCGATTATGTTGTTATATTTTGTGTTTTGTGACAGTTATTTATATTGGATTAGTAAAAAGTACAGTACATTTATTGTTAAATTTCTACTAAAAAATTACAAAATACTAAAAATTTCATAGCTATAATTGGGCCGGAGGGTAAGTGACCTGCGAGTTATATTTAGCGTATGTAGGGATTCCAGCAGCAGAGGGGGGAATCGTTCCACCGCTGGGATGCCTTACTTCATTGGCGTGACTAATTTCTGCCTTCAAATGTTCAACTCTCGCAACAGTGTTTAGTTAAAACAAAAATTAAAATAAATAAATAACTGTTAATAACTGTATAAGTTTGTTTAATTTATATTAATTGTTTACATTGTTATTCATTGTGTTATAGTTATTATTAAATTGCTAATTAAAAAAAAATGACAATTTAATTGTTATAAGCTTAATTCATTACTTTTAATCAAACGAACCAATGGTAACTGCTGCTAATTAATTTGTGGACAGGGCTTGCTATTGTACCCCCAGAACGTAGGCTGCCGTCATCCTGGTTGCCATAATAATTTTAAAATGGAATTACACTGATATGGGAGAGTTTTCTGTCTGACTTCTACCACTCAGTTCGTCTGACTCTCACAAGTGCATTCAGTGAGTAACTTTTGAAGTGGCAAAGTGGAGGTATATCAAACAGTTTTTAATCACCATAGCTGGGTACAGTAAATAAAAAAATATGTCAACACATAAGGTTTTTCGAAGGTATCTTGTGTCATTGTTTGTTTCATGTGCTAGTAAATAGAGCATTAATTGAATAGTACCGTGATGATCGTCAGCCCATAGATGGGCTGTACGGACCCAAGGGTTGAACACTTATTAACAATGTTTAGATCGTCAAGGAATACATGTTAAATAAAAATATAAAAATTTTAAATCCTATATTGACATAATTATTAACAATAACAATATTGTAAATTTACTTATAATAAACCAAAATAATACCTGATAACAAAATATATGAAGTGTATATCTTATAACATATGATAGATTTCAAAACTATTAAATTTATGTATGTATGTAAATATAATAGAGCTTGTTAAATTATACTACGCAAACGTAGAATTTTGAATATGCGGAGGCTCATTTCCATTCGTCATGATTGTAACGGTAAACATTTCAAAACATATATACTTGTAGGTTATTGAACATTTATTTTAAAACTTCAAATTTCGTACGTTTTCCTTTGGAGCGTGTTTTTTAGATAAATTTTAGACTATTACTGATTTTTCAGACCAATAGTATTTCAAGTGTAAATTGAGTGATCTTTTAACCTAGTTATAAATTTAAAAAAAATAACATAAATTTTCTTCGTTACATATTTTTATTTAAAGATTTAACTTGTGTTTAATTTTTTAGATTTTTCTAGAACATACACTCAAATTGCTTTAAAATCTATTCGTTCTTTCCGTGAATTTCATTACAGTACATTGATTAAAAAAAAAGTTATCCTCTGATTTACTTAGTATTTCAGTTGTCTTACAAATTGAAATTTCTTCTCATTAATCATGTTGTTTATGAATGTTGAACGGTCGAGGGACATTTATTTTATCTGCAAACAAAAGATAAATGTCACATTTCACGTTTTTTTTTCTTGGGTTTAGGCCAAAATATTTAATTCATATATACGTTTGACGAATAAAATAAAGTGGCTCATAGTGTTTAGAGAAAATGTAATATAGGGCTATTATTACAAAATGTCAATTATTATTTGAAATTAATAGTTTGTTCCATAGTTATTAAAAATCAAATTGGAATAAATTAATTATTTGATAATACAGTAAATAAATTATTACGATAATTAGATATCGTACATAAAGGATTTGATTAAAGTTTGCCTGAAGAAGTAGACTAATTCATGAAAAATTCCAAATATATTAAAAATATATATATTTCTATTCAAAAATCACGAAAGTAAAGAGTTTACAGTTTTTAGTTTAATTGAATGAATGGGAACACTTCCAAAACTATGCACCGACTTTTGGACTGAATTTCAGTTAAAACGAATCAAATTTATGAAATATTTTTAATACTTCTGGAAAATTCTATTCAAATTTTAACAAAGCATCTTTATAACCAACATTCTATTAAATTAGTATCTTTTGTATATGTGAAGCTTACACTTCTGGGAAGGGGAACAATAAATGTTATTTCATTACAATAAATTATATGTAATGTTGCAATTAATAAAATATATTAGAAATGTATTAGCGGAACGTGATAGCATCCAGTTGGTTCACTGCGCATCCCTATCCCGGAAGGGAGATCCCAAGGGACGTTCCTATGACGTCACACAGCGTCGTCTCCAGTTATCTGCGCTGCAGTAACTAATAGTTCCCGGGAATATTTGAAACCAAATCCTGGAAGACCAAATAAGACTGTGTTGCCATAATATTTACAATTTACATATGACCCTTACTAACATCGTAAATATATATATTATTCACACTATACACCTATAAAGCATATTATTCCTCACAATAAGTTAAGTTTATAAGAACAATCTATGCTACCCGCCCACCCATACACGTACAGTGATAGTACCCACCCATCCACCTATACACGTACAGTGATAGTACCCACCCGTCCACCCATACACGTACAGTGATAGTACCCACCCGTCCACCCATACACGTACAGTGATAGTACCCACCCGCCCACCCATACACGTACAGTGTTAGTACCCACCCGCCAACCCATACACGTACAGTGATAGTACCAATACCACTGTACGTGTATGGGTGGGCGGGTGGGTACAGTCAATAACGTATTCTACATTAGTAAATGGATTCATAGTTCACAACAAACGTTTGACGCAAAGCCACAATAGAACAAATGCTAATTTCAAATGCTAATACGCCGTACTTGTATGGGTGGGCGGGTGGGTCAATACCACCGTACGTGTATGGGTGGGCGGGTGGGTCAATTCCACCGAACCTGTATGGGTGGGCCAATTCTACCGAACCTGTGGATGGGCGGGTGGGTCAATACCACCGTACGTGTATGGGTGGGCGGGTGGGTCAATACGCCGTACCTGTATGGGTAGTAATGTAGCGTACAGTAGTAATGTAGTAATACAGCGATGTAGACTCTGTTACTGACTATCATTGACTAATTTTTAGGTAGGGAAATTTAGTCATAGCCTTAAAGCCAAGGTACCTATAAATAATCGACGAATCGGAACCATGAACCATTGACCTAATTATCAATTATTGGTATAATTTTCCGCTGACTGAGAATCAGACTTATTTTTCTCCCCTGAACACAGAAACACACCTTGGACTTTTCCAGCAGCTGTCATAACGACTGAAATATTTCAAGAAGCCGTGTTATTACTATTCATTATTATGACGCCGATTGCAGATATATGGGAGAATATGAGGAGCCAATGAATATGATGACTGTAGACGAACGAGTGTACTCATCCTTTCTTACTAAGGTTGACAGCTATTTACTAATGGAAAGACCTAGTTATTAATAACACAATAGCCAGGATAACTAATGGACCTATAACTTTACGTAGAATCCGAACCACAAAGTATTGACTGATTTACAAGCCTGATATTCACTTCTCCCTGCACATCTGGACCCTGACAATGGATATCCCAGACGTCTGTGGTAGGGTCCACGCCGATGGAAACCATTGAGGGGACGCCAAGACGTCTTATATTATTACAATAACTATCAACACAACCAATAGGTGTACAATATACACAAAACTTTGCCTTGTAGAACAGCATTAGGTCGCTATACTGTCTTGCTAGTTGTACTATATCGTAATTGTAGTGTACTGGGAAGTGTTACTCCCTACTAAAAGCGATTCTTAGCCCTGTAGTTTACGATACTGAGATACAGTAGTTTCTACTGCTGTGTTTCATATATAAATTCTCTGGGTTTGTGCTGCCATGTTTATCATATAGGCTGCACTTACTGGCCAATATATCTTACCTACGGCCTCTGTACTATATCACTTACTACTGTGATTTACAGTGTCCTTTACCTGTATTAGGCTAAAGGATATCGTCTGTGTTAGGGAGCACTCTTGCACGTTTCATGCTCCAACTCCGTCATTCGCTTGTGTTACGTCGGCCTTTGGCCTCAGTCTGTTACTCGTGACTATGTTAACAGCAAATTTTTTTAGTACTATTAAAAACGACAGAACAAAGGCTTAGTATTGGTTTTGTTTAGCTGCTGTTTTTTAACATGTATAAAATCATAAAATTTAAATCCACACTAAAAAATCCACACTGGATGTTTTTTAGTATACGCTGGTGTAGACTGTTAAAGTCTACACCAGCGTATACATAAACAGCTGTTATATTTAAGAATAAAAAAACTGAAATGATACAAAATCATTGGATCTTTAAGTGCCAATGGCGTGGAGACCAGATAGTTTTCTATATATGTTATATTTTTCCCTACCCTCTTTGGCAATTAAGCTTTAAAATAAATCTCATCAAGTTATCTTAACTTATTCCTAGCTCAACAAATTAATAGGGGCCGATTCCTTTAATAAATGGTATGTACAGATAAAGGCCACACGAAGGGAATATACAATATTCAAGATATTCGCCAACTAGCATAAACGAAATAGTTATATATAAAATATATAATAGAACAATGTAATAAATAGGAAATTTCATAAATGATAACACTCTAATATTAAAACGATAGTAACGTTTCAAAACAGTCCCATCAAAGTAGGTTAAGAAATTATTTAAAGAAATTAATTCAACTAAACAACTTAAAAGTTTTTCTGTTCTATGTAAGCAAACTTAAGCAATTTTCTATAGAGAAAAATACTATAAATATTGTTATTTATTGAAAGGTTATTTGACATGGCTAACCTAACCATACATAACATAACCTACCCAACCTAAGTAATTTAATGAAACTTAACCCATAGTAATCAATAAAAAGATCTATGCGAACAAATGTTTCAAGTCATTCTCACATACATTATAATAAATTAGGGAAAATACAAGAATAATATTAAATTTCTAAGACAATCATGGTTCTAAAAAATAAAATTTGTAACAATGAGTCTGATGTGTCAAATGAGGTTATTTATTATATATTTGTGTATAAACAATTTATAAATAAAACCCAGCTAAAAGACTAACGGTACCACTGATACATTTTAGTAAGACTATGATGTTGATTTACTTGCGATTTATGAAATACAGTAAAACGGAAGTGAATTTCCATACATTTTTTACTTTCTCCCATATGCATTAGCATTGAGAGAGTATTGCGTTCGTATAAAGTATTTTATTAAAAAAAAATTTTAGTGTCCGTACTGAGACCAAACGGTTTGATCAAATTTGGTATGTAGGTGTATTTAGCCAATAACACCTGATCGTTTTTTCACATTTTTGGAATGTTGTCTTTTGATTTTCATAGGAAAAAAACAAACAAAAATTTTTCTTAAAAACGGCTCTAACGATTTAAAACTTTTTTCAGAAAAGATGTTAATTGGAATTATAAATATTTTATTAAAAACCGCATATGTTTTTTTTATAACATTTTCATAAAAAACTTTAGTTGTTTTTGAGTTATAAAATTTTTTACGAGCAAACACTTAAAAAATATGCCTGAAGGCGGGAAGCCACAAGTTGTTGAAGGTTTATTACATAAAATCAGGCTATAAAACAATATGATATAACAAAGGAAAGGGAAAACGTTTGTGCCAGTTACCTGGTACTATTTATTTCTTTTTAAGATCATTATTAATATAACTTTAGCCTTATTGATCGTCTTTTGTTGTTATTTTATTCTATCACTTCCCAGGTAACCGGACTGTTGGTCTGTCATACAAATTTCAATGGAAATATTCTATCTACTTTTCAGGTGGCAGACTGTTAGTCCGAGACTTTCCCTCCAAATGTCCCGCCAAGGCACAGAAGGATTATAAATGTTCAATTGTTTGCTACCGCCCACTGTACCAGGCGCTCAAGGGTTCGGTACAGGTATATTAGGACTAAAAGTCCTAGAATCTTTACGGGATTTGGTCAAAATCGTTTGTATGTCAGCAAACACTTTTTTTCTTAATATGACTTTTATTGTTAACTTTGAGAATTTCTAGGTGATTTATAATGACAAACACAATGTGTTGAGATATTTGGGTAGCAACCGTGATTAGCTTGGGTAGCAACTGTGATCAACTTGGGTACCATCCGTGATCAGCTTGGGTACCATCGTGATCAGCTTTGGTAGCACCCGTGATCAGTTTGGGTAGCAACCGTGATCAGCTTGGGTAGCAGCCGTGATCAGCTTGGGTACCATCGTGATCAGCTTTGGTAGCACCCGTGATCAGTTTGGGTAGCAACCGTGATCAGCTTGGGTAGCAGCCGTGATCAGCTTGGGTAGCAGCCGTGATCAGCTTGGGTAGCAGCCGTGATCAGCTTGGGTACCATCGTGATCAGCTTTGGTAGCACCCGTGATCAGTTTGGGTAGCAACCGTGATCAGTTTGGGTAGCAACCGTGATCAGCTTGGGTAGCATCCGTGATCAGCTTTGGTAGCAACCGTGATCAGCTTGGGTAGCAACCGTGATCAGCTTGGGTAGCAACCGTGATCAGCTTGGGTTAGGTTAGGTTGGAATAGAATGTTTCTCGATTCAGCTATAAATCAGTTCCATCACAAAATAACTACGATACCTACAACGTAGGTGTAACAATAGACCCCTCATTTACCCTTGTAATCCTTCCATGCAGAGGGCGGGCGATTAGTCCAAGGATGTCTTCTGTTGAGCGGCCAGTTCGTTGAGAACATTAATGCCTACGTGTGACTCAACACGGCCACTTTAAGCACTTTGAAAGCAAACCTAGGCCTATATGTTTTTTCGACAAAAAATTCTTATATCTTACAATATAAGAGAAGCTAGGATATTCCATATTATTATAGTCATGAAACAGTAATGTTGATCCAATAATATTTCAATTTTCCAATTTTTTATTTCCAAATAGGAGTCAGTTAAAGAAATTTGACCTTTAATAGATTTCTTAGGTCTGTGTTCATGAAACTGACATTCTAAACTATGAGAATTTGAACCACCCACACAAATTCCACCCTTACACATACAGTGGTATTGATCCTTACCTCGGCACTTTAGTAAGGATTAAAACAATTAAAAATAGACTAACTGCTCTGCACAACCCTTTTGTTAGGACATATAAATTCTACCAGACTTTACCAAATGTTTTGTTAAGAATACAATCAGTGCTCTTAAGCTATGCATATACTCTTAATACTCGTTGATAGAAGTATTGGTGTAATCAACTTATATTATGCGTACAACCACAAACTAGAAAACCTTGCCCATCAACGAACTCGGATCATACCTGTCAACCCCCCTGATCCTTGTTAATGAGAATGTCGACGAACTAGCCGCTCAACGGAGGTAACAGTCCAAGAGTTTCACTCGGACCAAAAGTCCGACCCTGCAGATGTGATGAAGGTCAAGGGCTCGGTACAGGTATATTTAAAATAAAATAAATAAATAAAATACTAAAGGTCCGGAATCCCCTTCCCAGTATCATTCTCTGGGATCTTCGTTTTAGCTCTTCTTCGGAAAAAACCCTTCCTGCTGTAGTTATTTTATTTATTTTTGGACGTGAATCTTATTTTGCTGTCTTTTAGAACTTTAATATTTCTTGTTTTAATGGTTAGGTAAGTTTAATTAAATTCTTTCATTTAACCTGTATTTTGTTTTAGACAATATAATTTGACTTTATTTTGCTCAATTTTGTTAAATCGTTTCGTTAGTATTTTACCTGACACCCATTTTACATGTTTAAAGTAAGATATACTTTTCTTTCTCTTATAATTTGTGATCAGTTATATTTCTTTGTATACTTAATCACTTTCTTGGATATTTATGTCCAGTTTTCTTCTGTGTGGCGTTTTTGTTCACGCAAATTTTAATTATTCTTCTTTTATTTTCAACCTTAAGCAATATCTCTATTTACAACATAAAATATTATATTTTAGGACTAGCTCATTGGTAAGTAATCTTTCAAATTAAATAAACAATTGTTCACGAACCAATTAGCTACGAAAGTGAATAATGATGAATAATGAATAATGATCTTTATTCACAAAATATTGACAATTAAATGAACATAAAACTTAAGTGAATAATACTAACCACTGTTTCCAGTAATGTGGTTAGTGACCAAAAATAATAATAATAAAATAAATTAACAAATAACTCAGTCCAGTCTCTTTTAAGTATTACAGTCTTATATATAATTAGAAAGGCATTCTGTAGCGTTCATTCAAACTACTACTAAAATAACAGTACTTGATAATTAAACTAAAATTAATATTTTTAATATTTTAATATTTTACAGTTTATAAACTAACATTTTCTTTAATTTACTCTAAGTTAAGACCTGGCTCAGACAGCTTGTGTCATGTATAGTGTATAACCAGTTCTTTAGCTTGTCACAAAATTCCTTATTGTTGTTGCTTTCTAAGTAATTAGTAATTACTTAGAAAGCAACAATAATACTTCTAAGTAATTCTAAGTAATTGGGCCTAAGTAATTAAAAGATTGTTTGAAGAACATTTTGTTTACTTTGGGTTTGATAAATAATCTAATCTTGTTACTTCTCATATCGTGATGAATTCTGGTTGAGCCTCTATTGTCACTTCGTATATAAAATAATTTTAATGTTTCATAGATGAATAAATGTTGGATGGGTAATTTAGGTAAAGAAGAGTCTCTTGCATTTGCTTTCAGGATTATTCGAATAATGTAAAAAAGTAAATAATATTTTATAAAATTAACATTATTTAAGTTTTAAGTTAATAATAATTGCATATAAAAGTACTTTTAACCTATATAACTTCATATAATCTCATATGATAAATATTTATAAGATAAATTACGTGCATTTAAATGAAAGGAAATAAGACTTTAAAAAAAGAAAAATTATAACAAGTGAAGTTACGAATAAAAAGACCTCTCATACATCCAACCATTATCAAAATAATATATATAGGCCTAATTCTATAGAAAAATAATAGTGTCATTTAGGTGCATATAATGAAATACACTAAAATATTAATAACGTAAAAGGACATGCAATAACACCAATAATACTCATAGTTTCAGATGAACCATATTAACTTACATAACAACAACTGGTAATTTAAACTTGTTATCAATCTAATCCTATATTGAATGTGTGGGTGGATGGGTGGTGCACTTGTACACAAGATAAACGTATCAGCAGGTGGTAGAATTTCATCGGCGAGAATGTTCCTAGATGAGAACCACCCCGTGGAGGCTTATTCCCCCTCTATTGTTCTTACCCGGCGCGAAATAAGTCTTGGGAATTGTTTCATTTTTCCAAGGCAATCAACATTTTTCGCGCCTCTGCCATTCCTGTAGTTGGCCCCAATTAGTTACCGGCCGATTACACCTTGCCCTTTGACGTCATTGGGGAGTCACCCTTACCCTTCCTTACCGGGGGTTGGTTTTGTAATTGACACTTTCAAAGCCAAAATTTTCATTTTTATAAACATTTGTTTTAACATATCAGTAGTAAGACACTTAAGTTCGGCACGTTAAGGTATATCCCTGACTTTCAGGTTTAAACAGGGCCGAACAAGTGTTTTAACTGTGTCAGACTTGTCAGTTAGCTGAAAGTCAGACCAACACTACGTTGTTCAGATTCCACGTAAATCTGTAGGTCCCATAGTTGCCTTAGCTGTTGGGCTATAAATCATCCTTTCTGAGGAACATTTGTACTCAATTAGTAACCACACTACACTCATACACACTCATCCTAAACTCATATCACCATTCATATTCGCCTTAAAATACGCACAACGTTGTGTCGGCGTCTCATATGTAAGATTGTAAAAATGTCAAAACATGAAATTTGTCCTCTAACAGCCCATTTAAAGTGAACAGTTTTAAATACTAGAAATAAGTTTCAGTAAATCATTGTTCTCCTTTGTTTAATTTTTTACGTAAAAGTACTTATTGAAATATATTTCTCTAGGTCGGAGTGTAACTCGTTTATCAGACATCATAACATTTCCAGAACACTCAAAAGCTCTAAGTTAAACGCTATATAAGATTAAATTGCTCTCTACTCAATGAGATAGCAAATTTTCAGACGAGTTTTAAATTTAAGATATAAATGTTTCTCCTAAAAAAACCTTCCTATAGCATATTATTTTCTACAGGTTTAGTTTTGAAAACTATTTACCATATACTGTACTTAGCTGCACCTATCTCAAATTGCTAAGCCAATCTTGCATTAATGTTTTTTACTATTCTAATTGTTATTTTGATAGCTATCATGGTCACTGTACATGTAATTTACCTATGTATTTTCCTTTTAATTTCCTTTATTTGATTTAATCTTAGGCTTAAGCGGCCGGTGTCATAGCTAGACACTATTTTCCGGTGACAACCGCGTCAAGGTGCTATTTACTCTATTTACAAAAGAACCAGACGTTTCGCCCACGTTGTTATGTGGCATCCTCACTGGTATCTATGAGATTATATCAGACTCAGCAATATACAGTCTCAGATACACCACTTCACAGGATGCCAAATCACAACGTGGGCGAAACGTCTGGTTGTTTTGTAAATAGCACCTTGACGTAGTTATCACCGGGAAATATGGATTCTAGTTTGATTTTTTTTTAGTTTATTTTGTTCACTGTATCATTGGTACTGATTATTTATATCTATATGTATTTAATTCTTACTTTGTTTTTGAAATTTGTTAATGATGGAATATCAGATATGGGAGACAAAGGTAGTTGGACATTTGCCATCATTACGTGAAAATTACCAATCACGACCTTTCGATTTGGTAAAACCCAAACCTTTGTCAAGTGCTAACAACTTAATTACATGTACACAACATGTTATAAAACTACATTCTTAAACTAATAAACTTATCTACTTTAATAATTATCTACATTTTTACCTAGATCCTAGAATGGGGTACAACAAAATCAACTTATACTAAATATAAAATATTAACAGGGTTAAATATTAATTTAATATTTAATATTCAAATATTAATTAATAACCAATTAGGCGATGGTTATTAATTAATATGATTAATATGACATCATAAAAATGATATATATGACTCGGAAGGGCTGAGACATCCCTGACCTCGTCAGTCTGTGTATGTTTGTTGTGAGGTGTAGTGCGTATGTTTGTCTTGTCACCGTGTTTTATCACCTTGGAGGGAACTTCGTAGACACTGCATTTGGATTGTACGAGTGGATCGTATCATCCTCACTTCGTACCTGGGACGTCTAGACGCCATCGTCACTGCGGGTCGTAAGACTTCGTCATTTTTGTAATATTTGATTATTGTATTGTTTTATTCCTAATAATTGTTGTCTTTTCAGGTTAAAATGTAATCGTAATAGTAAAATGTAATTGTAATAGTAGTCTCAGGCCTTCCGAGTCATATATATCATTTTTGTGCAAGTAGAATGTTATTTTAAATTAATAGTGTTTTTCAGGTACCTATATTTATGATTAGTTAATGTAATCTTATTTCAGTCTGATTTGAACATTAATTTTAATTGTGTTTTAACATTTTTCGTTGATATCGTGATCTTTGACAGCGCCTAATTAATTATATTAATTTAACCCTGTTAATATTTTATATTTAGTATAAGTTGATTTTGTTGTACCCCATTCTAGGATCTAGGTAAAAATGTAGATAATTATTAAAGTAGATAAGTTTATTAGTTTAAGAACGTAGTTTTATAACATGTTTGTGTAGATGTAATTTAGTTTTTAGCACTTGAAAAAGGTTTGGGTTTTACCAAATCGAAACGTCGTGATTGGTAATTTTCACGTAATGATGGCAAATGTCCAACTACCTTTGTCTCCCTCATCTAATTCTTACTGTGTGATTGACAAGAACTTTGTATGTATGTAATGAACAGCTGATAAAATGCTTAATGTAATAACAAAACTATAATACAAAGGTACGTTTTGTCTTTTTCTATCTTGTACATTCAAATATTAAACAAAAGAAATAATGAAACTGTGACATTAATAAGTACTAAGACACCCCTGTACTAATTTTATTGAACTTTATTTTTTTATAATTTGAATTGCTTGGTTGTTTTATGTGCGTCATTGCTGTATTATAACGTAACGACTATTATTGTAAGTTTATATGTGGCTAATTGAACACTTTATAGAATTACAAACCTTTAATCCAAAATTAATTTACAGTTCACTCACAAATTGTTCCATGTGTGATATGTATGTTTCTAATACTATCACCAAAGTATGTGTAATGGTGGGTGGTAGGGTCATCATGAGCGCACGTATAAGGATGGGTAGTAGGGTCATCCGGCGTGATGGCTTTTGCTTAAGGCTTCAGACAGCAGATTGAAAGATGAAATGTTCGGATCCTTAATTAGGCCAATGGTTGGTATTTCACTCTTTGATTAACGGTCTTGCACAAATTTGTCGGAAAAACCAAAAATAAATAACATCAGTTTAGAATCAAAGAAAAAGTAATATTTAACTATATCTAAACCAGCCTTTCACGAATAGTTTGTTGGCTTTCCTAATTATATATGATTCTTTAACATTGACAAAATTAAACATAAAATAATCAGTTCCATAGCTAATTTATAGCTCCAGTTTAAAGTTCTTCAACCCCGACTTGATTGGATCCTGGTCAGTCAAAGTAACATCAGTGATTAAAACTAAGACTGTGACGGGCTTTATTTTCCTTTTAAACTTCACTTTGTTTAAATTAAAAGAAGTTTACCCGTCACGACGGTACAAAACAAAGCATCCAAGTTGTAACTTTTAATTCCGTTTTATCTGAAAACGCGATTGGATGAGCGGGAAGCTGGAGAGGCTGTAGGGTCCCTCGGGGGCCAATAAAAAGGCCGGGCAATGGCCCTCCGAACACCCATAATGCCCGGCTTAATGTCCGCCCTGCACCTTCCCAGTAATTATGGCATTGTTTTTAGCCGCCGAACAAATCAGGGGGGCGGACGGTCGTCCCCGGGGCACCCTAGCACCCGCTACCCCCTCCAGCCACTCTTAACCCGATTACCAAGTACCTTAACATTCTGGTCTGTCCAGTGTAAGTCTAATTGTTCGAGCATTATCCTGTGCGTTTTTACTTAGTTATATAATTATTCAAGTGTTTGATGGTTAAAACAAGTTTTTGGTATCAGACCTTATTTCTTTCGTGGTTGAAACGAACCTATTTGTCGGCACTAGTAGCGCAGTGCTGTAACCCAGCTTGGGAATAACGTGTTCAGGAAATTGTAAGAAATAAATTCTGTTCTCGATTCCCTAATACTGACTACGGCGTGAACACTACTATGAAAGTCTGGGGTGTCCGTTTTGGATGGTAGTCAGGGACTGGATGCTGTCTATAAAAGATGACGATTCTTAGGCTTGCTAACTAGCTGAATATTAGAACAATATGAGTGGTTTTCACATAAATCTGAAGGTACGTTACATTTTATTTATTTATTGGTTCAACGGTTCCACCATTTTTACAAAACTTATACAGTCATTAATACAATCATTAACATAATTATAGTACATTAATACAATCAAAACAATCAAGATGGCAAAAAGTAACATTTAGCATTTCGAGTTCAACTATGACTTACATAACTACATAAAAAAAAAAAAAAAAAAACAGCAATATATTTAAATCAGAATACAGTAAGTGCTGGTGAGTTTGTGTATATATATATAAACAAAACAGACTAACGATACATTAATAGAGTCTCTAAGCAACGTAACAGGAATAGAATTAATAATTCATAAAACAACAATAACAATAATAATGTCTAATAACATAGCAAAAGAAAAAGAGTGATGTCGTGTTGTGTGATTTCAATAAATGCAAGTGTATGAAATAATTAATTACTGTGCATATGAGTGAAGTCAATGCCCATCTGTGCAAGATACTTCTTGCGTAGTGATTTTGGACTTTCATTGAAGAAATCAATAAATGTGGCTTCACTCCCCAACCTCAAGAGTCTAGTGATACCGTGGTTGGTGGCATAATTCGTTGGCTGAAATCTTCTCAGGAAAGTTTCAGGGCTATTGGGCTATTAATAAATTACTACCTCTCTAAGGAACAGTTGAACTTAGTTAGTAACAATGACTACACTCGTTCATATAGACTCATAAAACTCATTGGCCCTCGTTTTCCCAATTTTTTGATTGTGCTATATATTTGGATTAATATTAAAAAGTCATGCAATAAATAACATATAATAAAAGTGTTGTACTGTCACAAAGCTAAATCCAATCCATCGAGCCATTTACGACTTGCCTCACTTATTCTGTTTAAACTAGCCAATCTCTCCGTGAAATAACGCAGGGGATAATCTGTAATTATGTGATCCATAGTTTGGATAGACTCCCCGCAATCACATGACTGATGTAGTGCCAATCCCCATTTATACTTTCAGTAGTTACATCTATCCACGCCAGTTCGGAACCGATTCAAAAATGTCCATTCCCTCCGAGGGAGGTTCATTCCACCTACAGGTATTGATGGAGCATTAATAAGGAACTTATTACGTCCATCAAAACTGTTCCACGCTATGGCCCAACTAGTATTGGATGAAAAATTTGAACTGCTAAACTGGGAAGAAGTACGTAGATGTGGGTTTAGAAATTTTAAGCGATCGTTCTGACGAGGGAGATCCTGGGCAATGGGAAGGTGCAAGGCATTCAAGATCTTATTGAATTCTTTAAGTAGTGCCTCCTGACGTCTTATCTCTGGAGAAGCTATTTTGCACAGCACCTGGAGCGAAGGAAGTGGAGTTGCTATAAGAGTACAACTAATAGCTCTCATAGCTCTATGTACTCTAAATAGTACTGTACTTGTATGGGTGGGTTAATACCCACTGTACGTGTATGACAGAGGACTGACAGATATCTGCTCTTCTTGGAAGTGGTGGGGTTAGGTTAGGTTAGTTGGACATCAATCGCTTTTGTATGTGCGCTATTTAGCAATACGGGAGCACTGTATTCAGCAGCGGAATATACCAAAGACATAGCAGTTGTACCGCAGGACGTGTGCGTTGGCTCCCCAAGTTGTTCCAGCAATATGATGTAGTATATTTGCCCTGGTTTTAATTTTAACTGCTGTTTTTTGAAGATGGCTTTTAAATATCATCTATCAATCTTACGTTTCTCCCAGGTACTGTGGATGATTATTATGGCAGAGTTTTACACCATTAAAAAAGATTCCGAAAGCAAGCTATTTCGGTTTTTGATGGGTTAGGGTTTAGCGTCCAGGTTCTAAAATATTTTTCGAAGGCTGGAAGGTCACTTGTGATTGTTTATTCAGTAGCTGTGAAGTTCTTCTGTTGGCAAGCTAAAGCAATATCATCTGCACATATAAACTTTCTAGACTTTGTTATTGGGATGTCAGCGGTATACACTGTTGTTGATCTCTAAGATAGGCGTCGTAATAATAGTTTTTACTATTTCAAATGAAAATAATTTCTTAATTAATAATACTCTTCTACGACACCATAATTATTTTACAGTGAAGTGTAGGCTAATCTTCTCAATTTGGCATAGAAAAAAGGATGCCTAAACTTGTACTTTTGAAAGAGCGTGGAACACTATGTTACTTACCTGCATAACAAGGAGTTAGCTCACCTTACCACCCAACAAATTAGTTTTTTACTGTAGAGGTAAATTTTAATTAGTCTATAACATGCAAATGCATTTTTAAAGGAAGCTAAATGTTCAGTTGGACCTTCATGCCTTAATTTTGGTTCCCAAGAGACTACTGGTATACGTTTTATTGTATTATTACACAAGTGAGGGCACAACTGAACCCACGTGAGGTGAACGATGTTTAATGAGGTAGTCTTCCTTTGAGTCCACACTTATTTTACTATTTCGGAACGGTATCCTTTTTCCCACGTCAGTTCTTCTTCCTATGACATTTTGACCAATTTTCAATCTTAACTATTGCCTGAATGTGTTTGTATGTTAATTGTCGGTTTGTATTATGTTTATTTATTATTTTAATATGCTATTTTTTACTTACTGCTTTTAGTTCTACTTTTA
Organism: Stictocephala bisonia; assembly: GCA_035578905.1. Taxonomy (NCBI): domain Eukaryota; kingdom Metazoa; phylum Arthropoda; class Insecta; order Hemiptera; family Membracidae; genus Stictocephala; species Stictocephala bisonia. The sequence continues at coordinate 2,251,357 of JAQJVL010000031.1, read as the reverse complement.
TTGCAGCAACATTTAATTGTTTCAGTTTTCGTCATGATTCCATTTTCATATTATCTTAGAACTTGCTTACCGAGAAGTTACCTTACCGAGTTCAATTCTCTTATTATTCAGGGCTGATATCCAGTTGCACCGGCGGTCAAAGGAATTTCCACGGGTCAAAACATTCCTCCGTCCGAAAAGTGTCCAGATGCACCGGTGGTCAAAATCTACCCACCTCACTTATCCCCGCTGCAAATTCCTTCGACCGCCGGAGCCGGTGCAATTGGAAGGCCCCTTCCTTCCCCACCCCACTACATTTCTTCAAACATAGTTTATAAGTGTTTAACAATTTCGCAATGGAATATTCTATCAAACACTTGCCGATGTTTCGTGGCACATACTAATGGTAGACCATAGCAGGTTCTAACTAATAAATATGGTAACTATGTATTTAATGTTTAATTTTGTGTTTATCCGTGGCAACACTAACATCTAACCTAACCTAACCTAACCTAACCTAACCTAACCTAACCTAACCTAACCTAACCTAACCTAACCTAACCTAACCTAACCTAACCTAACCTAACCTAACCTAACCTAACCTAACCGACTCATGACTCATGTCATAACAAAGGGTGTGGAATTTGGCACGGTCAGCTTGGGGTTACTGTACTAGGAATCCGGCCTGGTTGGACTTTCCCGGCTCATGTCATAAACAAGGGCCTCTGGTGCAATTGGAACACCCCCCAAAAGGGGCTCCGGTGCAACTGGACACATCAGTTTGGGGCCGATCCCTGACCCCGGTGCAATTGGAAATCTCCCTTATTCAGATATAATTTTAATCTTAGTTTTGTTTTCACGTCAGAATAAATTAGACAGACTCTGACTTTATAAAGTGTCTGTAAAAATGTTAGTTCAGGATTACATGTTTTATGAAGATCGAAATAATTGTTGTGACATGCAGATTTTAAAAATATTATATTTTGCAATATTATATAATATTGTATATAAATGGAGCAACGAGTAAGAAGCGTTGATATACAATTATAAAATTTAAAAAATTAACAACTAGAACTTTATAAAAATTGAACAATCTACAAGTAAAAAACGTGCCACAGAAAAATAATTTATTGAATTAGGCATTTTACAAGTAATGGATTATATATATTTGAAAATATCTTTACAGTAAAAAAATTTGCATTATACAACGATTGAAAAAAAGCTTCATATGACTATAATACAAGAATGATTTTTATAAATATCTCCAAGAACATTTTAATAAATATCTCCAACATGTATTGAAAAAAAAAAATATTTATTGTAAACTACAGCTTAACATGAGTATGTAAAAGATTAAAATTGTAGGTCAATAATTATATTTTCAAAAACGCTCTTTACTTGATTGAGGAGGATTTTGAACAAAATCAAAAAAAACTCTGACGATGTATATATTTTTGTTATGCATTTTTTGCCTAAAATACATACATTTTTCATGAATATAATCTGTGCCGATGTATAACCTGAGATCAAAGTTAGCAGATGATTATGATGTCTAGGCTCAAAGGTTGTCAACGAGGTAGATCGGGCACCCAATCGTCCATGACGTGTGGGACAACAGCCGTCAGGGTCCATGGGCTACAGAGAAGCTCCCCCACCGTGCACCCCCGCAGAGCCACCGACCCCCCCCCCACTTGTCGGTACAATGGTTTAACAGCCATTATTTTAGGAATACTGTCACTTTCCCCAGAATGATAGCGAAATCAGTACTTATTAGTGTCAAATTTCCTAGTAGTATGCCTAGCCTTAGAGTTATAAAATCGTATATTATTAGTATAAACGATATTATTTCCACTATTTATTAAACTAAATCAACGGGTCAAAATCACTCAGAATATTAAAACCTGAGGATTTAGATTAGAGAGCATAGGCATACAAAAATCATGATCACTTGTTCTACCGAAGTATAATTGGCACAACATAAATAACTTTCGGATCTTTTCCGTTAATTCACTACCACTACTTTTTTTTGTTTCCTTTAATTCACTACCACTTGATAAATATTCTATTGCTAAAAAAACTGTACCTTAATAATTTTTACGTCCACTGTGGTATTCCTTATCCGCCAGGAATCCGATATCGCTGGCCTTAACTTATCGCTTTCCAAGAACTTACACACGGAGAGCGCAGTCGGCGGTAAATCAATCATTGTATTGTATATACCAGTGTGTGATCAACTTTAGTAGCACCTTAACATAACCTAACGTGACCTAACCTAACCGTTATTGCGATAAAAAGTAGTGGTAATGAAGTAACGGAAAAAGTAGTGGTAGTGAATTAACGGAAAATGACCTAAAATAACATAACAACACAGCAACAGTCGCTATTAAATAGTCTTCTCATAGTTGGTTACAACATCTGAACAAACATTATGTAACAAGGTCATAGATTGAGAATAATTAGTAGTTATCAACGCGGCTAGGCTACTTAGAAAGCGAGGCGAGCGACAGTGGAGCGCCTGACCGTGAGGCGCTCCACTGTCGTGCCCTCACGGGTCCAGTGTGATAAGGGTTCAAAAACTAGGAAGTCATGATATCTATGATGAGATTGCGTTTAACTTCAGAACAATCTAATTGTGGGTGATAGAGGGTTATTAAAATAATCGTACATGCTATTTACATACGACCCGGGTTCAATTTACGGTTTTGTTCACAAACTTTGTACTTAAAATTTATTTACAAATAAAAAAAGCATTCTGGTATTGAAATTGTAAATATAAGCTATATTAAATATAGTACGATTTATTGACACGCTTCTAAGTCATAAAAAAAGTATATTGTATAAGACGTAAAATCGTGGATTGATTGGCGTTTGACGTATTCCTAAGTAACTATTTTTCGTAGTATTTTCTATTAAATCAAGGCTAAACAGGTTGAACCGTCAATATTGTATAAAAGCTGCATTTAAACTGATCAATAAGTTGATATAACAACTGTTTGTTGTATATATTTTCAGTTTTAAAATAAAACAAAATACCTTTACCATTGAGACAAATCCAATATAGCCTATTATTTTTATACCAACCAACAATTAGATGACAACCAAATATTTAGAATCTTTGAAGTCTCTGGATAGCGTAAATTATCCAGAAGCGTTTATTAGCAAGTTCAATATGCTTGACAATAAACTTCAAAAACAAATTAAATTATAAAATATTTTATATTGTCTTCCAGTCTCAGAACATTTTTACACCTGAACAATAAATGTTTGATTTCATTAGATAAAACTGATGAATTATGTTATGTTACATGTTACACTGTTATTTATAATGTTTCTATGGAAACTGTACATTTTATTAAAGTTTAATAGTATCTATAACTTATTAAAGTACCCATCACAAAATAGCACAGTAACTTAGTAAAGTCACAGCCAAACTAAAACCTGAGAGTAAAAGGTGTAAAGTTAGACAATATTGTAAATAATTTTAAGATACAATTATTTACAATATTGTCTTTATATCTCCTCTCTTTTTGCAAATTCCTTAGGACCCCAGTTTTGTTTCAGTTTTCTTTAATATTTATTAAGTTATATTCATACTTCTTTTATAAATTATATAAATAGTTCTAACTACAGTATTTATATCCCATTTGAATGTATATTTATCCAATGTATTTCTCTTTGAGACTTTGTTTAATTCATAAATCAAAATTTCCTAATTTAATGTTTGCTAGATATACGTAATAAAAAAAATTTTGTTTGGATCAAGAATACTATATTATATTACTGTCAACTCTCAATTAGCCAACGTGTTTATTAATGACAATGCATGTATTTGAAACAGTACAAGTAAACGTCACACAACACAAATCTATTACAATATAAGCACAAAATGCACAAATATATTACAATACAAGTACAAAATACACAAAAGTAGTATTTGTGCATTTTGTACTTGTATTGTTATATATTTGTGCATTTTGTGCTTATATTGTAATAGATTTGTGCTGTGTGACGTTTACTTGTACTGTATATGTACCAACACATATTATGCTAATTAAAAACTATGTATTTGATGTAATAATTGATTGAATAAAATAATTGAAAAATCCATTATGTCTTATAAAACAGTAAGCAAACTACAAACAACTGTAATATACAATTATGCTAACTAATAAATCTAAGTTTTAGTCTTACGTATATAGTAAAGTTTTTAACATAGATATAAGTATATTAAAAGTAATAATTTCTTTTTTTAAACAACATAACACAGAATAAGAATATGAAAAGTAACTTAAAATTAAGCAAAAGTATTTTACAAGGAAAAAGCAGTATTTCTGTTTTAAGATAAACAATATCTTTTTGGAAACTATATTTAAACCACGGTCAGATGATATCATAGGATGTGATGAATTCATGAAACTTTCGACACTTGCCACCCTCTAACTTACCGCGTGGAATGCGCCATTAGGTATTCTGCGTAAAATAAATGGAAATTCCTGAAGATCGACATTAGTATTAGTAAGAGAAAATTCCCTTCCTTCCAAACAAGCTACACAACACCACCTTACAGTATCTTACAGGTATCTTACAGGTATCTTACAGGTATCTTACAGGTATCTTACAGGTATCTTACAGGTATCTTACAGGTATCTTACAGGTATCTTACAGATTTTTGTGGCGAGTGTATTTTGGTATTTATCAATAAAAATATTCCATAATCAAAAAACTATGGCTTTGGTGTCAGTACCGACAATCTCAGCCATTCCTTTGCCATAACTAAAGAAAATTACAAAAACATGAAAAAGTACTTAAAAGTCGAGCAGAAAAAGTTTTGATTATATTACCAATTAACATTTTATAATTATAAAATTATATAATTATAAAATTGATAATATAAATTAAAACTTTTTTCTGCTCAAATTTTAAGTACTTAAGTACTTTTTCATGTTTTTGTAATTTTCTTTAGTTAACAATAAAAATATATAAATGAGAATAGTGTAATTTTTTTTTCATTTTTAAATTTAATTTATATAACCCAGTTCATCAAGTGGCACCAAAACGTATACTGCATTTTCAAATAATATTCTTCCAAAAATAAATATAATAATATAAAGTGCAATTTTTATAACCGTAGACTCAGCCGAGCACTACTAACTTGCATGAAAATGCTTGCATTAAGTACCATATTTTGTTTGTTTTAGAATATTGTAGCCTACAGATTGAGTATAAATCGTATTTTTTTTGTGTTTTGTTTAAGTATTGTTTTTTATATTTTAGTATTAAGTCAGAAAAATAGGATGTATCGTTTCAATTTCCATATTTTATATATTTTAGAATACTGTAGCCTACAGATTGAGTGTAAATAGTATTTTTTGTTTAAGTATTGTTTTTATATTTTAGATTGTTTTAAATATAAGTAAGTGTAACAAAAATTATTTCGTTTGAATTTAAATGTATATTTATTATTTTACAATGTCATACATATTAAGTGTTAAAACTAAGAAATACAGATTCGGTATTTACAATCCTATTTCTAGTTATTGACCTTTTTTGTAAATCTTCCTTTTCTTTGAAACAACTTGCTGGGTAATAAAATTAATATAATTTAGAAAAATCACCACTTGGCTTTTACCAATTTGCATAACTAATGGTTAATATTTTATAATTCATACTCATAGTTTAAGGGACAAGTCATGGGCAAAGGAAGAGTGTCTACGTGTTCCTTTTACATAAAACTCAATAGTATCAAGTTTATATTTTTTTTAAAAGAACACTATAAATTCATCATTAACTTAGTCTTCAGGAGTTGATGTGGTAAACGTGACGCGGTCTACATCCAAAGACAAGATAGTTGTGTGCATGACCAAGCGTGGATGTATTTATCTATACGATTGTTTTACCACAAGTCTGCAATAGTTTAACCACTTATTAATTGAAATAAAATTAAACATGATTAAGAACACTTATCACAGTACATTAATATTTTTTAACGGCTTTTAGGTTATTCCCTACTAGAACATATCAACTACGGAATCAGTGTTACACTTAATCCTACAAAATATGCAGTGCTCTTAACAAAGTCACTATGAAAGTAGTCGTTGTGATATTTGATTGGTAGGTATTTAGGAGGTGGCACGAAAGATGCGTACAGTGAAATATGCGTACAGAAGGAAATATTGGTATTTGACAAGGGTAAGTATTCTCCCCGGTGGCATGAAAGATGCGTACAGTGAAATTAGGTTAGGTTAGGTTAGGTTCTCCAATCCCAAGAAACTAAGCAACATTCATATTTATTTTAGAGGTAAAAGCATTTATATAATTCAATTGTTGTAAAAGATCCATTTGCCCTAAAAGTTATACACATTTTTCGCCTATCTAATTGTTGTGACGTCATAGGTTACCCTCGTCATCTGTCAAAACTTGATCCTGTACGCATATTTCGCAAGATTCCTGGTGTATGCATTTTTCGCTGTACGCATTTTTCGTGTATTCATTTAAGACACTCCACGAGCTGAGCTCAATAGCAGGAAGGAAGCAGGTGGAGGGTCAAGGACAAGTAGTTGTAGGTGTGACACAGGAGCGCCTCCGGAAAGGGGACTAGCGAAAATTATTTATGACAACCCTTCAGCCAGGTAAGAGGCTCTCCTGTGTCGTGGAATCTAGAAAGCGACCTATTGAATGAACTAGTGCGAGTGAGATGCACTGAGTGGTGGAAGTGATACAGAAGACTACTCTTTCTCAACTGTGTCATTCCATTACAAAAATTGACAAAGGGCCGCATGCTGGTGGCGCAATAACAAGCCCCACCCACTATGTCATTAGCAGCAGTAACCACTGGTAGGTTTGATCAGCACAGACTAACCAAGCTTAGACTAATCATTATTTACTATTCAAATAACATGTAATACATGCGCAAAATATAACAGTATTAAAGTATCAACCAGTATGATAAAAATAATACATAAGATAATTATTAATCTAACAGCATAATTTATCACATCACGACCATTATAACATTTCAATCGTTTTAGATAGCAATACTCATTAAACAGCGATATTTTTCACATACTATTTATCATTATATACAGCGATCGTTACTGAGAAATGGCCGAGAAGAAATTGTCAAAACTATAAGAACTATATAAGACAACTTTGCTTAATTTTTATTTATTAATGTTTTTCTATTTTGCATTGTTGGTATGAGTTATTATGTCTGATTAGGAGCATTTTTATATAAACATTTATTTTATTCAGCAGAATTTCAGATAAACTTTTAAAGTACTTAATCTAATATTTATTTCTCCGGTTTCAGCTGTAAGGACATAATTGATGATGGCTCAGTTATTTAGACCCGACAAAAAATAGATACCAACCAAATCAAATTAAAATAATAATAAAATTTAAGGACATCGCCTGATGACCACCAAATAATCTATTCTTATCGGTATATTGCAGTCAATATGAAGGCATTGCAATACATAAGTGACTGGGAAAATGTGGAAAAATATTGGCAGATACTTTCCCATTTTGTAACGGTTAAAGTTACTAGTAATTTCTTAGATGTTCGGTTCCTATGGGACCATTATGCAGACAAATGGCCCAGCACCATAGAGCACCTTATTGGCGCTATGTTACCCATTGACAGTGTCCATTCTCTAACGGTTAAAGTCACTGGTCTTACCTCAGATGTTTGATTCCTATGGGACCACTAATGTAGACAAATGGCTCAGCATCATAGAGCAGCATATTGGCACTATGTTACCCATAAACAGTGCCCATTTTGTAACGGTTAAAGTAACTGGTCATTCCTTAGATGTTTTTGTTCACTATGGGACCCTTAAACTAGACAAATGACCCAGCAAACATAGGGCACTATATTGGCACTATGTTACACATAGCCAGTGCAGCCACTTTATTCGCTCTATAAACCTGTTGCAACTATTGTTCATGTATAGGGCCCATGGGTTATATACCGCTCTATACATTCAGTATAGGGCCCTCTTCGTTCTAATATGATACTTATGTTTAAATTGTGATGTGTAAGCTATAACAATCGACCTGATGTTAAGGGAAACGATACAATTGTTATTACATATCTTAGTGATTCGGAAGGCAGTAAATCAATGAAAAAAATATTTAAATTAACAATTTTCACATTTCATATTGATTGGATTCACTAATTCAGATGATTGAAGTATATAGTATGTAAAACATGATAGTAACGTATTCACCTAATTAGGCAAAAAATAAATATCATTTGTGTAATGTGTAATTATGAAATAAAAATATATATATATATATACATATGTTATATACTGCATTTTATACTGTCTAAGAGTATTTCTGTAGGGTGTCTAAGAACACAGTATGAACATACCAAATTTTTGTTTTCTGAACATTGTATATATATGTTATATGGATATTTATATTTTTTGTTGTGAAATATGTGCACCGATACAATTACATTGTAGAAGTATTTTTATGCTTTATTATATTTTCTATGAGCATTTGAATGTTGTGTTATACTTAGGGTTGCCATAAATTTTTATAGTATAATACCAGATTTACTTGGCGGGTCTGGCGGGGGTGATTTTGAAAATAGTCTTTATGAATTTTAGGATATGTGATATGGGTTGTTATATTGAGAAAATAATACTTTGTGATATATAATATTAATATGATATTCAATATTAATATTACAACTATATTATTATTTATGATTTCAGAGTAATAATATACTAACAAAAATACTTTTAAAAAGTTATTCATAAATTTTACGTTAAGTTGGCTGAACTCAATAAATTGTCATAAATGTCATTGAAACTGTTTAGGCATCACTTGTACTGGTTGTACTGGCTGAAGGCTGAAACAAGTCATATTTTTATGAAGAGATTATCTTTTTTATGTAAAGAACTATTGTTTTTAATGGCTTCAAAAATTCAGTACGTATCTTGTCTTTCAACAATCTTTCAAACATTTTACACTTATTTCATTTGAAACTGAGGAGAGGGAGGTGCTCAGTATTATAAAAGTGCAGAGTCTGTGCGTCATCAACACAACCTCTCACGATTGTCGACTGTCCTGAGTAATACATGTTGGTCTTTTTAAAAATATTAAATATTTAAACTACAGTATATATTTAATACTAACAGAATGAAAAGTACGGATATATACCCGAATTTTTCTTTGTAAGGTACGGACATGGACACAGGATGTAAAATACAAACCGTCCGTACAAAATACGGACGTATGGCAACCCTAGTTATACTGTACAGATGTACGTTTTATTTTAGTGTACGAAAATATGAATAGTGTATTATATTGCTGTAGTATGTGTACTAAATATATATTGAATATTTATATGATAAGTTTTATTGTACTAACATTTTCCCTACTTACAATAAAAACAGCTTCTAAAACGAGCTCTTTGAATTTTTCAAAACAAAGTAAATTAGAATGTAACCCATCCATATTTATGAATAACTTCCTTTTAGTTAGGAGGCTAGATACTTAGGATTAATCTTTGACGATAGTATCTCATGGACATCACATATTGATGGCACATGTTCAAAACTGTCATCATATTTGTTTCTCCTGAGAAGATATGCAAATTATAAAAGAGTATTTATTACTAGATTAATAAACACATCTAATAGAGTCAAGGATAAGGTATCTGGTATAGGGTTGTTTTATGGGGCTCTAAATCTCGTTCCAATTTCATAAGAATCTTCCGTGAACAAAAAAGAACTAGGCCTATTCGCACCATAGCCGGAATTAATAGGAGAACTTCTTGCAGAATATATTTTTAATCGTTAGACATTTTAACATTGCCATCAATCTATATCTATGAAATGCTGATATATTATAAATTTAAATCTTCAACAGTTGTAACTGGCGCAGAGACACATAATTATGACATACAACAATAAAATCAACACAGACAGACCTCTCACAGATTATAAATTCTTTCTGGCTTCAAAATATAGGTCCAAAGTTGTCCAATAAATTACCAGAAAAAATACAACGAGAATGCAAAAGGAAAAATTCAAAACTCTACTACATAAATTACCATTGGAAAGAGCTTGTTACTCATTTACTGAATTTATAGAATGTTAGTCAGTTTTAATTCTTTTATAATTTAGTAATATAATTTAGTTTCATAAATATTAAGTTGAACGAATTTATTTATAACATTTTTATGAAATGTAGTTTCGTATAAATTTACCTAAACAAACATGTTAGTTTAGTATTTCATTTTATTATGATTAAACAATGAATAATTTATAACTGCTTAATTATATTTAATATTTGATAATTACATTTTCATTTGACGTTTGTTATAGGCCTACTATGTTTATTGTTAACAAAAATTAAAACAATTTAATTTGAATTTTATTTGCTTTAGTGTTTTTTTACTACTGTAACAATATTGTTGTATTATTTTTTTTGGTAATTCCTGTCATTACTGACGTTCATTAAGAGGGATTTTCATGGAAATAACAACCTTTTGACGTAAGCCTGTATTTAGAGACAAAAATCATAGTTTTTTGACCATTCAACAGTTGATTCTCCGATTGAATGATGATCAACTAGCTCCTCTGAAAAACACACATTGGGCAGACTTTAACTATGTGATCTATAGTTTGAACTTCGATTCCCCAATCACATGACTGATAATTTGCCATTCCCCACATATACTTCCAGTAGTTTCATCTCCCTACACCCGCGTGAAAGTAATTCAACAGTCCATTCCCTACTATGAAGGTTCATTCCACCAATAACGATTATAGGGTCTGATACTAGAAAATCGTTTCAACCGTCAAACATACCCAAAGTTGATGCTTAGATGGTTTTTGAGGAAAATTTATTTGATAATAACTGAGAAGATGCTCGAAGAGATGGTTTTCTGGATTTACATTGTACATTTTCTGGACCTCGCAAGTTGTGGGATATCTTTCAAAATGGGGAGAGTCCGAGTTCATAGGATTTTTTAACCTCTCAGAGACGTGCCTCTTTGCGTCTTATATCCAGCTATGTTACACAATACTGGAAGACATGGTAGATGGGTTACAATTAGGGAATTGTTTAGATAAAAATAAGTCCAAATAAGTGTATCCAAAACTAGAACTGATATTTTAAATCCTATAATTTGTAAAGGAATCAAAAATTCTCAGAGAAACAACAGAAAATGTAAACAGTAATGTAAATTTAAGACTGCCCAAAATCCCTAACTTCCTCTAGAGATCGGACAATTTAGTTCTTGTTTATGAAATAAACTCCCTCTCTCTCCTACCGTCGCGTGATTGTAACGTATATATTACCACCCCTCGGAGAACACTGGGTGCTCAAATAAAGATAGGACCCCCACACTCAATTATCTGATCTGCTTATAAGGCAGTAGGTCTGTATTAATAATTATCCATAAATTATCCAGTTGGATACGATTCATTATAATTTTTGTACAGGTCTCTAATTGGAAGGGTATGCTTATAGGAAGTGCTTTCAGAAGACCCTAAAAAAAAAAAAAAAAAAAGATTTTTACCTGATTGAATTTTGCAAATAGAGGGGTTTCATGCGTTTATATCAGTGCTTTTTCAGCTCTGTCGGATTTATCAGGGTATTTTGCACAAGGGGTGTTTATAAGATTATTATAAGTTATGATAGGCAAAGGCTGCAAAACAAAGCCTCGAGTGGAACATCGTTCCACAGTTTATTTATTAATGGGAGTCAATAATAGACAACTTTTTTTAACATTTGTCAGTACATAGATTTGTGCTTAGAGCAGCATAAATTAATCATTATTTATGTTTCATAAACAAAAAGCAATTTGTAGGAGAGAGAGAGAGAGAGAGAGAGAGAGAGAGAGAGAGAGAGAGAGAGAGAGAGAGAGAGAGAGAGAGAGAGGAGAGAGAGAGAGAGAGAGAGAGAGAGAGAGGAGGGGGGGAGGGAGTGGGAGAGGGAGGGAGAGGGGGAGAGGGGAGAGGGGGAGAGGGGAGGGAGAGGGAGGAGGGGAGGGAGAGGGAGGGAGAGAGGGAGGAGAGAGGGAGAGAGAGAGAGAGAGGAGAGAGAGAGAGAGAGAGAGAGAGAGAGAGAGAGAGAGAGAGAGAGAGAGAGAGAGAGAGAGAGAGAGAGAGAGAGAGAGAGAGAGAGAGAGAGAGAGAGAGAGAGAGAGAGAGAGAGAGAGAGAGAGAGAGAGAGAGAGAGAGAGAGAGAGAGAGAGAGAGAGAGAGAGAGAGAGAGAGAGAGAGAGAGAGAGAGAGAGAGAGAGAGAGAGAGAGAGGAGAGAGAGAGAGAGAGAGAGAGAGAGAGAGAGAGAGGAGAGAGAGAGAGAGAGAGAGAGAGAGAGAGAGAGAGAGAGAGAGAGAGAGAGAGAGAGAGAGAGAGAGAGAGAGAGAGAGAGAGAGAGAGAGAGAGAGAGAGAGAGAGAGAGAGAGAGAGAGAGAGAGAGAGAGAGAGAGAGAGAGAGAGAGAGAGAGAGAGAGAGAGAGAGAGAGAGAGAGAGAGAGAGAGAGAGTGGGTTAACGCGTATTTGTACTTCAGTTAGAGTTACTGGCTTGACTTTTAGTTTGTATCAGTAATACTCAATGTACTGTACTGGTTGTCCCTCTCACTCTCTCCGATTAGTTCCCCGCACAGAAAGATAGTCTATTGGGCATTGTGTAAAGTAAGAGAAAAAAGAGATCTGCTTCTTTTTTCTCTTACTTTTTATATATCTTTCTGTGTTAGTGTATTAATGACGTTACATGAAAATTATTTATGTAACGTCATTAATACACTTCATTTCTCTCTTAATACCACTTCTAATGGGAATTTGAGTTTGCGTCCAGTCATTTGAAAGTTCAAATTAAACACTTCTATGTCTTATTTAATTTATCGTATTCATTTTATATGTTATATCCTCAGATTAATGAACAACTGAATGCTATCGAAGCAACACACAGGTAAACAATTAGGAACAAATTAATATTTTCTTAAACAAAGAACTAGGAACAGTTTTCGTATTTTGAATAAATAACACTTTTTGGTTAATAGGAGTTCTCTATAATCATGTTATAGTTTTACCTGTTCATGTATATACAGTGTAAACGCATTACTTTTTCAGAAAATTCCGAATTTACAAGTTTCAAAATAATATTTAATGTATATAGCTTATTAGTCATCTGGGTCTCTCATCATATGACAAAATGCCTTAAAAGAAAAAACCTAGAATATTAATTAATCTATAAAAACTACAAATTATAACTTATGTGTAACTGTCAATACTCCAACACCTGAATCGATTCAGTTTACCTCAACATATTCTGAGCACAAACAGCTGCATGCATGGCAACAGTTTCAGTTACCCCATTATGCAGTGCGGAGTCCGTTTCAACTGATAAAATTGCCGGAGAATGGAAAGGGTTTTGTTGTTCTGTAATTATAGAGTCCAAACCACGATGCAAATGAACAACTCAAAATCCATCCAATCTGGAACAAGCGACCAGTTAGGCCATTCGTATCTGCAATGCTCACATGGGTGTGGATCTTCATTGATTAAAAGTATTTAGTACTGAATACAGTGCTCCCGTATGGCTAAATAGCGTACACACTAAAGCGATTGGTGTCCAATTTAATAGGGTCATGAGAGCTCTATGTGGCACTCTCATGGTAATTTCACTTCCTTAGCTTCCGGTGCTCCTCCAGAGGTAAGAAGTCAGGAGGAAATACGTAAAGAATGCTTGAATGCTCCGCAGCCCCCTCGACATTACACAGCATCTCCCACGTCAGAAAGGTCGCTCAAATCTAGAAACCCACCTCTGCTTTCAAACGTACTACTGCTTTCCATTTGAGCAGATAAAATTTCTCACTAGATACTAGCTGGGCTGTAGCGTGTAACGATGGACGGAATAAGTTCCTTATTAACGATTCGTCAATACCTGTAGGTGGGATGAATCTACTTAGTATGGAGTGGACACTGCTGAATCGGTTCCGACCTGATGTGGGCAAATGTAACTACTGGAAATGTTAACGGTGGTTGACACTAGCTCAGTCATATGATTTTGAACACTCCAGCCAAATAGTTGATCTTATAGTTACTGAGTGCCACTACGATCTTTTACGGTGGGATTAGCTATCAGTGAGGCAGGTCTTAAATGGCTTGATGGATTTAATTTAGCTTTGTGACAGGTGACCACTTTATATTTTTATTAATATAAAATTACTTTGGGTCCTTTTTACATTATACAATACAGATTTTATATTTTTGTTATTAATAAATGATAGCTGTTAAAACAACATTCAATGTATATCATGTAATTCCAAACTAGTACCGTACTGAAGATGAGTTTTCCTCAATTAGATCATATCGTGTTTCATTCTTTATTAACTCAATGAAAAAATCTAAACTTTCAGAATAAGGAGTGGAAGTCTCTTCGAAACTAAGTTTGACCGTAAAAGGAACCAGGCCAAAAGAAGAAGGCAGTTGACAATTTTTTACGAGTCACATGAGAGCGCGCGCAGTTCACAGACTCCTAATCTTGCCCACGGGACCGATGCTACGTCATAACGGAGTTGTTAGTTCGGGCAGGATCCGATAGAGTTCGTTGGGGTCACTGAGTCTCTTCTTCCGGTTCTGGTGACGATTCTGCACTTCCGGTCGGGAGTTGCTGTTGACAAGAAATTTGCTGCTGTTAAAAAAACACGAATTGAAATGGGCAATTATGATTACTGTAAACTTAACAATTAGAATTCAAACTAAAAATCATCTGTCAGAATTAAGTTTGAGTTTTGCTCAGTTTCGTTTCAAATAATAAACTGATAAAAAACAATTACAGATTGCATGTTTTTTTTCTCTTTTGAAGTACAATTAATCTCTAAGCATGATAATAAAATATATTGTAAAAGATTAGTCCACACCAGAGGCCCTGTGCTGTCACCTAGCCAATTAGGGGGCTTAATCAGATCAATACTACGTGGTTCGGAATCTACGAAAAGATGTAAGTCCTTTATAGGCTATGTATATGTATATATGTAAGTACTTTGCCATGGCTATTGGGCTACTAATAAATGAATGTAAGTCGGTTCTTACTAAGGAACAATCGACTTTGATTAGTAACAAAGACTACACTCATTCCTCTACACTCATCACACTAATTGGCCACTTTTATTCGCCCATATATTTACAACTGCAGGACAATTCCCGGCCCTGTCTTGTATCGCCACCCAGGGAACTGTTATGGTTGTGTAATACTGTACCATTGAATTAGAAGCCAAAGGCCACTTTAGGATTCTATATTTAGTAGCTTAACTTAAAAAAAATATTTTCTCCAGTGTTACATAAACATTTATTGTTTATATATTATTCATGTGTATTTTACATATATAAAGAATAATACAGATCGGCGTCTTAATAATGAATACACAACTATACAAATTTATATTGTTGTTATGAGGAAAAATGGGGTTGCATTTTTTTTTCAAATACGGCATCGAAGTAAGCAATAGTTATACGAGCTCTACGGAAAGTTTTGGTTGGACACGTTGTGGGACATAACGGAGGAAATGCTATGGTATAAGCTAAAAATTATGGTGGATGTATTAAAAAAAACTATTTATTATTTATCTTTTGTTTACTTTTCATTGTATGATTGTACAATGTGTCGTTGTATTCCATTTTCTTGTTTATAATGTTAACAACCACTCATTTGTAAGTATAGTGAGTTATTACTCCGAGTTAAGTACAAAATATACATTATGAAGTGTATAAACCACTTGTAAAAGTACCCTATTAATATGTTACTTTAGTTTTTTTCATGGAATAACTGAGAAAATAAGAAGGAAAGTACGTTTTAATGAACACCAGACATAACTAGTCAATAAATAATTTGTTATAATTAAGGTAGTACTATATACTCATTATTTATTTAGAACAGTGCGGTTGGCATCAATGAGACCACTGAGGGCCGTACCAGGTATAACAACTGCAGGACAATTCCCGGCCCTGTCTTGTATCGCCACCCAGGGAACTGTTATGGTAGTGTAATACCATTGAATTAGAAGCCAAAGGCCACTTTAGGATTCTATATTTAGTCGTTTAACTTAAAAAAAATATTTTCCCCGGTGTTACATAAAATACACTGAACATTCATTGTTTATGCTATTGTTGTCGTTGCTAAGATCGAGTTAGATTTATGACAGAAAACATACTATCACTCACAGTGTTCGTAAATTTCAACCATATTCCTTAAGTGGTGTGAAGAATTCATTCATGACGGTTGACTTTTCTCATATTACAAAAAAGAAATGAATCACCTGTTTCATTTCTATTTTTAATGCAAATAAACGTCACACAACACAAACTTTACAATATAAGCATAAATTGTACAGATATTATGGGATTGATTTTGGTAAATAATGCTTACCAGCCTCAGATCAGAAGTACTCACAAAGGAATGAAAACGGTAACCAAGTAACGCATTTAAAAAACCTAAAAGTTTATATTAATAATGAAATCAGACATATAACGTATTACTAGTTTAAATTTCTCAGTGCTTGCCACTTCTGGCCCTATCAACATGGCTATGACTACAATACCCACGATTACAGCATATTTCCAATACATATACATTTTAGGCATGCATTAGATGGACACCATTTTCATTCCTTTGTGAGTCCCTCTGGCCTGAGGATGAGAAGCGCGGTGTAACCAACATTTATTACCATAATACCTGAACATTTTGTGGTCATATTGTATAGTTTGTGTTGTGGGATTTCATTCGTTTTGCATTTTTCCAGCACGAAATATGCTAATCAATAAACTATTTTTTTAAACCAGTTTTTCGTCTTTATTTCACAAAACTTCAATAGAACACGATGCATTTGAACTGTTATAAAATAATAAATTCATACAGTAAATAAATCATTATTATAAACTATACTACCACGCTATAATTTTGTAATCATCAAAACCGGTTTGATCTTTGTAAACATCAAGACCTCTTGAAATCTTAACCTAATTTAAAATTGAAATGGAATTCCATTCCATGATAAAATTGTGTTAATAACAAGAATAAATTATTATCAGGTACTAATAAAAATCTAATTTGTATCGTTATAACCTATACATTTGATTTTTATGTAACTGTTTAAAGAATCTGCCAAGGTGAACATATACAGGGTGTACTAAAATTCCGAGGACGGTTGAATATTGTTTAGACCGTTACAGATAAAGGTACAAAACTTCGTAGGGGGTACGAAGGTATACCTTCGTAGGGGGACGGCCCACTAGGAGTCGGAAGAAAATCTTAAACGTAAGCATAGGTCGAATACATTCCATTTTATAGGCCTTAGCTAAGAGAACATCATAACGCAGATTATACCAGACCTCAAAAGGTTAATCCTGAACAAAATGGTGGCACTCGAAAGTTTCAATGCTGATCTTATGTGCAAGATTTTAAATCGCCACCATTTTGTGATGGATAAAGCTTTTGAAGTGCGGTTTGCGGCAATCTTCTATGCTTGACCAGTCCTTTAAAATTATGTGCATATCAATCTATGCTTACTTTAAAACTTTTCTACTGACTTGACTCCTTGTGGACCGTTTCTATAGAAAAATATCAGCTCACTGAATACATTTTAAAGTAGGTTTTTATATACAGTAGTCTTGTGTGTAGTTTTGTAGATTTATCTGATATGGTTACAGTAAAATTAACCTTCTTCATTCTTGATCATACACATAACATCAGTATTGAAACTTTCAAGTGCCACCATTTTGTTTGGAATACATTTTTTGATATCTAATTTGCAACATGATGTTCTACTAATTAATACATTTAAAATGGTATGCATATCGACCTATGCTTACATTTAAAATTTTCTTCCGACTCCTAATGGGCCGTCTCCCTACGAAGGTAGTGTATCACTGCATATATGGTAAAATAGCTTGTTATTTCGAGAAGCAATGTGCATAGTTTTGTACCTTTATCTGTAACGATCTAAACAATATTCAACCGTCCCCGGACTTTTAGAACACTCTGTATATTTGTTTCCGTAAGTGAATCGGTCCCCTCAACATTTCTTGACCTAGGAAGAAGATAAGTTAGCTTGATTAGGTTCATTGTAGAGCTTAAGAGCCAAGGATGGTGGAAAAAATACAGCAAAGGCTTATGCTGGTGTAAACATAGCATATTATTAGTGTAGAACAAAGGCCATATGACTTTCACGTCATAAAAACAGCTGATAAAAAAACTTAATATTTATTCCGTCACTTTTAATACTTGTGAGTACAGTTGAACTTCTTGAGTTAAAATAATCTCAGACCAAGGCCTAAGGCCGAGGTGTATGATCATGGTAACTGACAGGGATGACACTTGAAGTGTGCATGGTTGCCCCCTATTCTTATTAAATACAAGTGATTGTTTTTATTATTATTATTAAAAAAAGTTCTTAAATATAAATTGTAATGTGGTGATGCCTTTTATTGTTTTCCTTATAGATACCACGAGTGGAAAACAATAAAATTATTAGTTTTTACGTGATTTTGAACAATTTTGTAATGGTCAAAATGCTAACTATAGTAACTTATTGAACACGTTTAATGACGAAGAACTATTTGATGTAAGTTATTTAGTCGGAATGTAATTGGAGCCCCCACTTAAGTTAAAGTGCTTAAGAGGAATGTTAAACCTATATTTAAGTTCTCATTTCCAAGATCCCTTTCATACCACAGACTTGTCCTTCACATTCACCAGTGTTTAGTTACAGGAAGTGTGTTTGTAACTACACAAACGATAAACAAACTTGTCACACTCTTCAAGTAGTTGGCCTTCATCAACCGTCACATGGACGACTCTACCTGGCTCTTCCCCAGAAACTGGGACATAGCAGAAGGCTGTAATTATTTTTTTTTAACTTCACTCACCAGTTCACATGGCCTGTAAGGCCTGTGTGTGAAATGTATTCAATGATTGAAGTACCAACCATTGTACTTCAATGCTTAGTTGGGAATCCAATCCTTGGACGTTGCCTAATACAGTCCGAAACCTTAGCTACCATTACACAAACTGTTTGATTTATACATTTTCTAGACACCTCTAAGTGTTGAAATTTTTATCACTAGCGGATAAAATCAGGTCTGTATTATCAGAGTGAAGTGATTTTGCAGCTACTATTTATTTTGACGTGGTTATTTTACTGAGTTGAACATAACTGGAAATTATTTTGATCTACACAATTATTTTTCTAGATAAAGCAAAAAATTACTCTCTCGGTGACTCACGGATAGTTGTCATATTCACGATGACAGTATAGGAAACGGCTACAAAATCCGTTAGCAAACGAGTTCTGATTTTTCAGTAATAATGAGCTTTTTGTGATTAAAAAAAATAATAAAAAAATATAAGCTCAACTTTTACCATTTAAAAATCATATTATCAGAGCCGTCTGATAATATGATTTTTTATAGTCAAAGTTACCAACTGTACCGTAACTATAGTAACTCAAAGAGCACAACAACTAAGAAAATTTAGGAAATAGTATCTGAGTACACGATGTATTTGGCCTAAGTATTTAAAATAGGAATGGGAAACGAATAATTAGAGACATGAAAATTGTAGAATGTTATGAATAAATAAATATTCATAAAAATGAAGCGTTTTTGAAAATAAATAAAGGTGTACGGGGTGGACTGTTTTCATAATTGTGAATGTCAGAGGCTGCGAATATAAACATGAACTTAACCCAATTCATAATTTTATGGATGTGAATCAGTACCTTCTAGCCTGTGTAAGGACAATACCTTTCCTATCATGTCAAGGAGAAATTTATCACATTTGACTTGCCTATTACAGTTGTAGCCAATGACGATACAAATATCTGCTATTCTACATTTGCAGAATGTGCCATAATTTAAAAACTTGGTCTATCTAACTTCCAAATGCATAAAAAGTGTATTTTCACGGTATTCATAGATGTCGAACTAACAGCACTCCATGGTATTTACATAGTAACCAAACGTAACTACATCAACGTAAACTTGAATTATCATAGTTAATTTAATTCATGGAGAGGTCAAGTGATTTTTCTATTGCATTGTGAGAATGAGACTTGAGCGACTCGTAGAGGGTCTGTATGGCCGCCGAGGGCGCCGTTAGGCCAGGGTAATACCTTTGAATTGGAGGCTGAAGACCACCACACTAACCCCGAAACTCACCCCTAACTCTTTCTTGACAGGCCTTCTCGTTGTCGGTTAGGGTTGATGTATACGACTAAAAAGTGTTAAGTAAAATTTACTTTACTAAATAATACTACATTTAAAAATGTTTCTGATCCGAAATTGATGAGTAATTGTTATTTTTGAATTGTCTGTAACAGAAGATTGTTGCGTTTTCAATTTGAGATCGGGCCAGTTTTGTAAATCTTTAATTAGATAAAGGAATATTTCAAACAATTTATTAGATCAAAATCACTCATAAAGTACAATTTAAAAACCCTGCAAATTTTTACATTACTGCAGAAAAGGACCACTTTAGAAGAATTTTAAATTCACAAATAAATAAAAACTTACTTACATTCATATAATGAGAAGCGCGGAACTTTAATAATAATAATTTTATTTTGTATGTTTTTACCAAACTATTAAAAATTGAAAATTATTAAACTTTTAAAGAAAAAGAATAATAAATGTTTCCCCTGATTTTCTTATTTATTTGATGTTCTTTATTATCTGACATTCTTATTATTGAATGATTGTTATTTCAAGCAATAAACATTCATATTGATGATGGTACTTGATGCTGAAAACTTTAGGTGAAAATTATAAAAAAAGATTAATTGATTAAAAAGATAACCATACATTTTACGAAAATGGCATCGTTTATGACAATTTTACAAAAAGGCAGAAAATATAATATAACAATAATAATAATTTTAATATTTGGAAATAGAGATAATAATTTCTAGTATATTTTATGAAACTATACAACCAATAAACAAAAAATCAAAGCAAACCATGAAATAAAAAAATCAATAAATGAAATCAATAAATCAAGCATGCGATGAATAGAACAGTTGAATAATTCAAGAAATGTACCTCTATCAGTTTACGCTGGATTTTGGGCTGATACATACAATATTAAAATTATATGGTTGAGATGTTCTGTGATATATTGAACACATATTATACTGATCGAAAAATACAAAAGCAGGGAAATTATAAAACATACTTAATAGTTAAGATTATTATACCTTAATCTTTGATAAGTATTCTACTTGACTTCTTGATTGTGATCTTCATGCAATATTCAATTTATATATCTCAGTAACTATTGTCGTACGACGCACGTCTATGTTTGGATTATTACCTGTTTTATTAAACTTTTTTCTTTATTTTAAAAATTTGCTTAACCTGTGGGTTAATCAAAACATAGCTCCTCCGGATAGTAGACGTATAAAGGCAATTAATTATCAGAGAGTTTAAAAAGAACCTATCTACTCCGAATCTCCCCATTATACAAGATATCCCACAACGTGAAGGGTGACTTAAATCTTGAAAACCACTTCTTCGACTAGCTTTCTAGTTATTCTCAAACAAATTTTTGTCAAAAAACATCTGGGCGGTAACTTGGGATTGTTTCGTTGAAACAAGTTCCTGGTATCAGACCGTAGTGCTGTATGTAAACATCTACACCATTGGATCAGGTAAGAAATGGTACGGCCAAAATGTAAACTCCAACCCCTTTGCCGGTCTGGGGGTTAGTAACGGGGTGTTTGGAATTAAGGCGAGTGCGTTGTCATATCTCTCCTGTATTATATCCTTCAAACTTACTTTTGAATTAAAAAGAAATACTGTGTCATTCAATTATACTTTCACTATTTTTAGATACTGACAATATTAAAAGGGTTGAAAACACGATTCGTGCAGATTATCCGTTCCATATACTACAATTATTTCTTACCACTAAAATATCAATTTAGAACATTATTAATACATATTTAAAGTGATTATAAAGTAATGTACTATATGTAGCCTTAGATGGGTTAAATGAAGAATCGATCATATATTCATTTCATACGTATTTATTCAACCTTATTATAACATTAATTATTGAAATGAAAATAAAAGTGCAGTGCAAAACTTAACTAACAGAATTAAAAATAAGTCCCAAAAAAGTTCTCATTGGAAAACACAACATGACGTTAATAAGGTAAAAATGGAAAGTATTAAACACGACAAAAATAAAAAATACACGATAAAAACGTATTGATTAAAACATTTAAGAAAATATATTTAAAAAATTCTAACTAAGTAACTACCGAGTAACAAACATGAAATATGATCGAAATAAATGTTATTATATTGTTATATCATAAATATCTTATTATATATCCTATTTGCCTATCTTTCTATCTATCGTCGCATATTAAAAAGCTACAAGTAACCTATGACTTGCCAAAATTTTGAGGCACTTCCCGCCACCGGAACCCTATATTTATGCATATTGAAATTATAGATCACGGTGGCAAATCTATTCCTAAACACTTAAAAAGTTGACTTCCGCTCCTAAAAAAGATAGTGGCCTTTAAAGATTGCGCGGTTGACAATTGACCATGCAAGGCTGTTGATTTTGAGAAAGGGATGGTTAACATTCCTGAGTTATAGGAAACAGATTCAAAACACCCCGTTACTCACCCCCGGACCGGAAAAGGGGTCGGAGTTTACATTTTGGCCGTGACCATTTCTTACCTGCTCTGATGGTGTAGGAGTTAAAAAAACTTGTAAAAACTTTAAAAGGTGTAGGAGATGACACCTAGCCGACCCTACTACCGTCATCGGCGTAATGAACCTAACTAGTAAGGGATGGACATGTTGAGCCGCTTTTGCAAGGTGGTGGGAAGATGAAACTACTGGAAATTTAAGTGGGGAATGATAATTGATCAGTCATGTAATTTCGGTGATGAATTTTAACTATAGATCACATAGCCAATGAGTGCCCATTGCGTTCTTTTCAGGGGGGATCAGCTGATCATCATTCAATCGGAGATGCAGGTGTTGAATGATTAAGGAACCTGAACTTAACTCTGTGACGGGAGATCAATATTTAAACACTAAGGTACAAGTACTCTGTAAAGTACATTTAATTTTATTTAGACATTTTTATAAATAAAATATTTTATAATACTTAAAATATGTTATTAGTTTGGTAGCTGGCCTATGCAATACATATGAATGAATATATGAATATTCATATAAATACTAACCAGTGGGTGAATGATTACCACTTTATCATTACTATTATCATCCGAAGTTTTCAAACAAAGAGAAGATCATTTAATATCCAAGCTGCAGCAAAGGAGCCAGTGGTGTCAGAGCGATTTATGAATATTTATTTACTCTGTAGGAAACCTATTTATCATATAGTTTAAAAACATGTAGACTGGTTTAATTGAGAGATAATGAATTAATATTTTGATTTATCAATATTTTACACAAAAATTTTAGGATATATTTTTAATTAGTGAAGTTCTAGAATGTTATTCACTTCGCTCTATTTTATTTAAAAAGCTTTAAAAAAAAAAAAAACCATGGACTTGCAGACCTGATCGTTTTTTTTATTCATCAATGTCCCTATTTTTGAATAGCTTCGTTTCAGTTATTCTATGCATTGGGTATTTGAGTTTTTTTGAAAATAAATGCCAACATCCAATTAACCTCAAAAAGCGTCAGTTAAAAATTAACGAACAGCCTATTAAGAATAAGCAGATTCAGTCACCGTACTGGATTAATTTACTCCATAAGAGGAACTTATGTTAAATGTTTTAATATATGTTAAATGTGGAGTAGCAGTGACTTAACGATTTGTCAGAGAATTATAATCTTTTTGAGATAGTTTGAAATAACGTAACAAATCCACATTTAAATTAAAAGAAAATATTTTTTTAGTGCTAAATTAAAAATATTTAATTTCATTTATAAGTGTATGTTTTTTATGCACAGTAAACATTTTAAAGGTGTATTTTATAGTAAATGTTACACTCTTTCAAACTATGTAACAATTTACCACAAATCGTTTAGTCACAGTGCTGTTCCGCATTTAACATTGATTTCATGGGACTGAATCCCATATAACGACTTCCTCTGTAGACTTTTAAAGCTAAATCCCATGCAAGTAAAAATTCACATGTCAAGAGGGTGTAGACACATTTCCTCAGAAAGGAGTGAAGGAATAAAATTTGCGAGTTTGGCGCTCCAAACGGCTCTTCTGCGGTCAGTCTCAACGCCCCTGGCTCTCCGGGGGCCCGTCCCGCGTTTGGAATGGGAGATGTTTGTTAAAGTTTTAGAAGTAGTGGAAGAAAAGGGGAGAGGTGGAGCAATATCGGGGTTAGTGGAGCCTCTAATTCAATGGTATTACACGACGTTAACAGTTCCCCGGACGGTGATACGGGTGGAGCCGGGAATTGTCGTGTCGTGCAGTTGGTATACCTTGTACTGCTCTCAAAGGCCTCATTGTTGCCAACTACGTATCACTATAACATTTAATAACTATAAAATATATTATGTATCGTGTATAACTATTTGTAATAAAAACCCTTACTACCGTAAGACTTCTTAGGTATGTCTAAATGAATATTTTAGGTGCTGTGTTAAATATTTTGAATGTAAATGTTAAAAGTAAGCAAGTGTTTAGTTACGTCTGTAAATATTCCTGTGACTGTGATAAACTATTACGAAAGAATATGCGAAGGGAAGGGGTTTATTTGATACATGATGTGATAACAAAGTAGTTATCAAAAATATTGTTTTTTCAAAATCATAAAATTTTTACTAAACATGGTGAGAAATATACCAAAATAGGAAGACTTTACGATTTTTTAAATATATTTTAAGTGAAACATCTAAAATTAAAAACGTAAATTTCACAAAGCAAAATAGAACTTTAAAAGTAAATTATAATTATAAACCCGAATCTATCACCTTTCAGTTTTTAAGCTTATTTGTTCATCCCTGCTTGGACGTCTACATTAAATGAATAACTATTAAAACAATTACATTTTTTTCTAATCATAATAATATTGATTATTAATAATGTTATAATAAAAAATAATAACTGAGCACCCTTACAGTTTTTTATTAAATGAACACGACCGGTTTCGGCATTCATGCCATCTTCATAGGTGTTATCTGTTTACAAAACAAATAAAATTAAATAAATAACTGAATCCAACATCAACGATATAATCAACCTAACAAAAGTAAGTGTAAATCAGAACTACTTTGAATTTAATGATAAATTTTACAAACAAGAGGAAGGTTTGGCAATGGGATCTCCTCTTTCAGGTCTTCTTGCTGATATTTACATGAATGATTTAGAATCATCAAAAATAATTAATGATAAAAATCCCTTTAGAAACAACTTAATTTATTGGTTTCGTTACGTTGATGATATTATTTGCTTATTCAAAGGAACAAAAGATCAACAAATTCAACTTCTAAACTATCTGAATTCCATCTCTAAAACAATCAAATTTACAATGGAAAGCCAAAATAAAGAAATTAACTTTTTAGATTTAACAATTTATCAAAATTCATCAAAACATAAATTTAAAATTTACAGAAAGAACACTCAATCAGATCTTATAATCCCAATAAATTCCAATCATCCATGGTGTCATAAAATGGCTTCATTTCGAGCTCTTATTAAAAGACTAATAGAAGTACCAATGGACAAACATGATTTCAATGAAGAATTCAAAGTAATCAAACAAATAGCAATGGCTAATGGTTACAAACCTTCCACAATCGACAAAACATTACATAAAATGAAAATAAAAAATAGAAACATTTATCAAGAAGAACCAGAAAATAGAGCATTCATCTGTGTTCCCCACAACACAATACTTAATAAAGCAATTAGAAAAACCTTTAAGAAAGAAAAATTCAAAATTGGTTTTAAAACAAATAACAACGCATTTAACATAATACAAAAGAAATCCACTTCAAAATTACATAAAACCCAAGATATAGTTGACAAATCAGGAATTTACAAAATTGAATGTACAGACTGCCCAAACTATTATATTGGACAAACAGGACGATCTTTTAAACGAAGATTTAGTGAACTTATACAAGCTCTAAAATCAAACAACAGAACTTCAATGAAATCTTCTTTTGCAGAACATTTACTAAACAATAATCACAACTACACAAATATAAAAAAAAAAAAACATGAAAATTCTAAAATTCGGTTCAAAAAGCAAAAAACTAGATTCCCAAGAAGAACTTGAAATTTATAAACACAACCAAGAAAATCCCAATAATTTAATCAACACCATGTTAACACAAAAAAGAAACCCAATATTTGAAACAATTATACATATAAGAAACAACACACACAATGACAACTAACCACCAAATCAAAAATATATTTACTAATTTAACATATGTTTCCTTTATGACAATTATTTATTTAATTTTATTTGTTTTGTAAACAGATAACACCTATGAAGATGGCATGAATGCCGAAACCGGTCGTGTTCATTTAATAAAAAAACTGTAAGGGTGCTCAGTTATTATTTTTTATTATAACATTATCATATATAGCAGCCCTAGGATTTACAACTTTTCTACTGATTATTATTAATATCATTACTGATGTGTAACACTTCAAATAGCTACAGAACAACTCTCATTAAAAACGAATAAATAAATGATAATGAAAAACGACCTGTGTTAAACACAATTGAAAACCAGATTTACAAAAAAATTTTGATGAACTTATAAATTTCATACTCAATTATAGTATGTTTGGCGCTCAAAATGTTTCACTTAGCTGACTTAAAATATTTAGTCAATGAACTTGTTGTATCATAGAGGCAGACTAATAACAGATATTTGAAATTATATCCCCAAAGGTTAGAAAACAGCCCTTAAAATAACCCTTTTCTGCATAGGAATAAAATTGGTAAAAGTTCCACACTGAATATAAAACACAGGCGTGTCCCTAAGTATTTATACCTTCTTGAACTTTTATTGTATCAAAATTATACGACGATTGAAATGTTTCTCATTTGATGTTAACTCTTCAAGATCTCTTTTCCGAGTAATGTTAGAGGAAATTAAGCAATATTTGTAATAATTTAACGTGTTTTATCCCTTTGCCACGAGATTAACATCTGTATTCAAGCATTTACTCTAGTTAAATTTTTTTATAATAATTTATAAAACTCTCAAATATAGACTTTTCGTTTTTTTTCTAGTAACTATTTAATTGAATATTTTGTAGTCTATATATAAAATAAAAACACTTACAGTGATTTTACCAAGAATTAATACTTATATATCCAGAGTAATTAAAAAATATAAATTCTAAATTACTGACTCTTAAAAAATTCTAAGCCACCCATCAGTGTTATTTTTGACTTAAATGTTCATTTTTTACACGACTGTTAACAAAATAATGGTAAGTTTTGTTTTCCAAGCCTAGGTAAGAGTTCTACCATAACTTTCAATTTAAATTAGCCCACTGGATTCTTCACACCATAAGTGTCAAGGGATATATTCGTTCAACTGTAAAACTCATTCAAAATTAGTAATTTAAAATTTACTAGGGCTCCCTGCCATGGCGTCACCCATGTTGCTTGCTTTTGAGTTTTTTATTATGCATTTTAATAAAACTGTACGTTTAAAAAAAATACTTTAAGATTTCATTTTGTTTATTATTTTATTGAAATAGCACAATGTTAACAAAAACATGGTAAATTGGCTTTGCATAATGTATTTCATTTTATTTTTTCTGTTATTTGATTTTTTGAAATAAACAGTAAAATCACCTCTATTCTTATTGAAAAAAGTTTTTTAAGTGCTGCTTCTATCCCTTAGGGATATTGTTTTAAGAACTTTTTTTTCTTTTTAGCCTATAGGATCTTAGATGAATTTTTGTAGTGAATTTCAAGTCGCTGAACTATTATAGTTTATGTTCATAATCAGAAAGTTAAGAAATTCTCTTTTATAATCTTATATTTATAAAAGAGGATGTTTGTATATATATATATATGTTTGAAGTTTATGTGCTGCCAAACCATCCAACCGATCGCCATGAAACTTTAGGATGTTGTCCTGTATACTTCCGAGATGGTTTCTGTGAAGTTTGATGCAGATCCGTCCACAGGGTCCCGCCCCACGGGCTCCTAAAGATCCCATGTTATTCAAATGGAGAATCTGAATTGTTTACAAAAAACATATGACTGTTTGGTTTAATGTAGTTTCACATGCCATAAGCAGATTGAAGTTCTCACAACAACAGTACTGTATATGTTTTGATTTATTGTAGTTCTACATTTCACCTTGAGAGTGTAGCACACACTACTTTTACTTGATCAGGTGATCTGTATTTGGTGTTAACCTTTTTTCCTCGGTAATTAAAACATGTGGTGAAACGTGAAAATAAAAAATTAATAATTATTTGTTTTGCAGTTTACTTTTTATGACATGTCTCCTAAAAAATCTAATATTGGTAGAAGAAGCAAAAATGCTCGAATTCTTTCAGCTATTAGGTTCTAAATCAAACTCAATATTATGACCGGCGAAGCGGGCGGGTACAGCTAGTACTATTGAGACCCATCCCCCCACCAAAGCTGGCAACCAGCCTTAAACGGGCAAGCAGATGCCCCAAACGTGCAAGACGGCAGGTCCGGTCACGACCTACTGGAGGTTCAAACTGCAGATCTTCCAAAACCCCTTCCCAATCTTCCACCTTGCGTTTACAAACAGACAACTCATCACCCACCTCCAGTAGATCAGACCACTCCACCGCCGTACCCGCGGACAACTGCTCCCGCAGAAACCTCCGGAGATTCAAAACATCACCCTCCGGAGTCACCCCACGCGACCTCAACTCAAATATCAACTCCTCCTTCACCAGGAGGGCAACATTCTGCAGATAGGCCATCTCTAACGCAACAAATCTCAACAATATACAAAAAAAACGACAACTCCAGGGTCCAAGACGAACAAAACCCTCAGCCTACCGAGCCACTGCCGACCACTCCAATCCACCCATGAAACCCATTCAAAACAGTAACCCAGCGGATTGCCTAGTATATATATATATGTTTGAAGTTTATGCGCTGCCAAACCATCCAACCGATCGCCATGAAACTTTAGGAAGTTGTCCTGTATACTCCCGAGATGGTTTTTGTGAAGTTTGATGCAGATCCGTCCACAGGGTCCTGCCCCACGGGCTCCTAAAGATCCCATGTTATTCAAATGGAGAATCTGAATTGTTTACAAAAAACATATGACTGTGTGGTTTAATGTAGTTTCACATGCCATAAGCAGATTGAAGTTCTCACAACAACAGTACTGTATATGTTTCGATTTATTGTAGTTCTACATTTCACATTGAGAGTGTAGCATGGTTTTTTCTATAATTCTTTTTATTGCTTTATTTTGGTATGTCAATGAAAAATGAAAGGCGAGACAACGTCCACCGGGTTCAGCTAGTCATAGATAAAAGCCTATAAGTAACAAATGTTTATATTTAAAAACAACCTAAGGCCTACACTTTTCGTGTTTATTTAAAAAACACAAATTTCCTAAACAACAGTTTAGTCATTTAATTTAATTTTTTTCGCAGCCTTTTTTATTATTTAAATTACAACCATCTGACATCCCTTGCTTTGCTACATGGTGTTCTCTACGCTAGCTTACCGTTCCCTCTGTGGTTTCATCCAAAAAATCACATCAACTGCCGTTCTACTGGATAACAAAGATTAAAGGTCGAGAAAACCTTACAAATGTGCTTTAGGTGGATACAAAGTAGTGAATTAATGTCAGAGTTAGTAGAAATTAACTTAAGGGGATTCCCTACTGAAAATGACAAAAATTTCATTAATTAAAAAAAAAATTTTTTTTACATATTATTGTTCTATGGTATGTTCTCTTTCAGAAAAACCATACATAACAAGGTATAAGTGGTTTTATATATGAAAAAATAATTATATTATTAGGCGTAATTTGGTCAAAATGCCCTAAAGTGACCTACGCAACGAGGCAAAGACTTGAGATATGTGTAAGTGAAGCTATTTGCCAGTACAATACTGGTGTAAACAAATCAGTAAGCAGCTTTCAGATCTCAAGTGAAGTAAGTCCTGGCTGTTCAACATTGAAAGTAGCCAAAAGATTCGACAGAAAGCGACTTCGGCTTGCAAAAGTCCGTAAACATTTAAAGTTTTTGGAGTATAGAAAAAAATTCAGACAGGCTCAAATAATGGAGGAAGAAAGAAAAAAGCAGAAAGAAGGACTAACTTATGGTGCTGGAAGATTTTAGGACATTTATTTCTTTGTTGTACAGTATGCTAGTGATTTTTTCTCAGTTTTTCAATATAATCAAATACTTTTTGCGCGTTTTGTAATTTATGTTATCAATAATTATTGTAGACCATTATGCATCAAAATCCAGCTACAGCTGCCTAATATTTTGTTGGCAAGTCCTGTTTTATATAATGATATAAATAAGTTATGGTTTAGGCTTATTACTTTAGTTAAATTAAATGAAACTAGTATCCATAGCAACAAAAAACATGCTTACTTTCAATGCGCGATTCCCGCAAGTTTGGGTTTTCCATGTTTTTCATCACTAAAATTGATATATCTCATAAAGTTCTTGTAGTAAAAGGTTGACATTTTTACCCAATATTCCTTATTAGTATATCTAAAAAGTTAGGTAAAATTATGCCTGTAACACAACTAGGAATTGAATGAAAAAATTTCTTTTTAATAAACAATATTAAAAAAAAGATTTTTTTTTATTTTTTCCTTATAACTTTTTTTTATAAATAGATACAAATCTAATTTTACCTAACTTTTTAAAAGACTAAAAACCCTACAAAATGACACTTGGATCATGAAGTTCTAGCCAATAGAACCTGAGATATATCAATTTTTATATAGCCGTTATTTTCAGGTATATTATACCTAAAAAATACCTAAAACTGAAAATTAAAAATTTTGAACACAAAAGTTTCTTTTTGTAACAAGTACAAACTAGAAAAACCTTATTCAGAACCAAAAAGAAAAATATTAACAAATTTAGCATTTTCAGTAGGGAATCCCCTTAATATTTCACAATAAAACCAAATTAATGACGCTTTTGTGTCGTGTTTATGTTTTTTGTATCAGCTGTTACATTAAAACATCGTTATTATTAAATCAATGCAAATGTTAATACTATGGAAAAAAGGAATTAATGGGGGAATGGGGGTTGTATCCCTTAAAAGAATATCGAGAAATACTTTGTTAGTGGGTCTCTATGATACAAAAGCTAACTTCCTGCTACAAATTTCTCAAAATATTTTCAGTAACACCGGAGGTCATTTTTGGATCATATGTATTAAGATATTTTAATTTAATTGCATAGCTTCTGTATATGATGACAAGTTAGGATACTGCACTTAGATCATATAAACAATTTAGTGTCTATATTTATACCAATATTAAATTTAAGATAAAACTATTGCTTTGCTAAACATTCTTGAAAACAAAAATAAGTTAAAACAATAGATGTAAACCCTATGAAGAGAAAAGTTTAGCGAGACGAAAAGGTGGTGAAATCATCCCTTGTATTGTGATGGGCCGCCCCCCATTCATGGCTAGGGTCCATTCAACCTTTCAATAGCGGGAATCTAACCGGTATTGTCGAAGAACACTTCTTTATGTTGGAAACAAAACTTGTAGGGCAAACGGTCCACCCTTCCCATTCAGGGCGTTTGTCTAATAGCTTCCGCGCCCTTTCAATTGATTTCAATCCCTTCCCTTCTCAGTGTTGGTCAATTAGGTTTTACTCGGCAATTCTATCCGGAAAGGATGCAGTTTGTTTGAAATTTAGTTCGGTTTTAAGGGAAGGAGAGCTTTAAGGGTTGATTTCACAGCCTCATTTCGACGCACACAACTCTTTTAAAATGATTATTGTGAAATGGTTACAAGATTTCATTATTACAATGAAAAAATTATAAAATTTCTGTTTTAAATGTGAATTTAAAAAAACTGGTGTTTGATAACAGTTTGTTAGTGTTTAAAATAAAATATATTTATAATTTAGTAGTCTACATAATCAATATACATTTTTGTCAAACTTAGAATTTAAAAACGTTAGTGCTTACAGAATATTCGTTTTCCAACATATACCATACTGCATGTTTAACGTATGTCAATAGTTTTTGCAAAGTCAAATTTGGCTGAGTAAGAATATGTAAAAACGTTAACTCTATACGGTATAGACTCTACTAGTGAGTTAAGAACAATTC
This sequence comes from Stictocephala bisonia, assembly GCA_035578905.1. Lineage (NCBI taxonomy): Eukaryota > Metazoa > Arthropoda > Insecta > Hemiptera > Membracidae > Stictocephala > Stictocephala bisonia. The sequence continues at coordinate 2,219,104 of JAQJVL010000031.1, read as the reverse complement.
AGTTGAGTGAATATAGTTTTCGTGGGAAGTGAGCTAGTACAGAACTTCGAACAATATATTTACAAGTATATTATATAAAACAATGAAATAGATTAAAAGCAGTAAATTATGGAAAGTTGGTGGCCGAGTGGTCTAAGGCATCAATACATTGACCTTGAGTTAGTGATAACACGAGTTCCAATCCTCGCCCTTACTAGTAATGTTGTACTTTACTGGTTCTTCCTCTTACCTGTCAGAATAGGTTCCTGCACAGATAAATATTCTAAATTGGGATTAAAAAGAAGGTTGGCTGCTCCCAAAAAACCAATAGATAATTAAATTTCATAATTGCCATACAAATGCCACTTTTGACGGATAAAAAACATTTTAGCAAAATAATAAAACACTTTGAATAAAACATTTGTCAATCTACGTAGCACGAGTATTGACAATACCACTGTACGTGTGTTTTCACACTCTTTCACTGAGGAAGAGATTGTCGGCGAATTTGTAGGGGTTGTAGACCACTGTACGTGTATGGGTGGGCAGGTGGGTCAATACCACTCTACGTGTATGGGTGGGCAGGTGGGTCAATACCTCTCTACGTGAATGGGTGGGCAGGTGGGTCAATACCTCTCTACGTGTATGGGTGGGCAGGTGGGTCAATACCTCTCTACGTGTATAAGTAGGCAGGTGGGTCAATACCTCTGTACGTGTATGGGTGGGCAGGTGGGTCAATACCACTCTACGTGTATGGGTGGGCAGGTGGGTCAATACCACTGTACGTGTATGGGTTGGCGGGTGGGTCAATAGCACTCTACGTGTATGGGTGGGCGGGTGGGTCAATACCACTCTACGTCTATGGGTGGGCAGGTGGGTCAATACCTCTGTACGTGTGTGGGTGGGCGGGTGTGTCAATACCACTGTACGTGTATAGGTGGGCGGGTGGGTCAATACCACTGTACGTGTATGGGTGGGCAGGTGGGTCAATACCACTCTACGTGTATGGGTGGACGGGTGGGTCAATACCACTGTACGTGTATGGGTGGGCAGGTGGGTCAATACCACTCTACGTGTATGGGTGTGGGCGGGTGGGTCAATACCACTCTACGTGTATGGGTGGGCGAGTGGGTCATTACCACTGTACGTGAATGGGTGGGTCAATACCACTGTACTTGTATGGGTGGGCGGGTGGGTCAATACCATTGTACGTGTATGGATGGGCGGGTGGGTCAATACCATTGTACGTGTATGGGTGGGTGGGTGGGTCAATACCACTCCCCTTGTTATTGGAATGTCAATGTTGTTATTGGTCGTGCTGTCAATGTTGGACTGCGTGTATGAGTGTTGTGTGTTTGTTGTGGAAATTTCTGGAATAACTTGTTCTTATTTATGTATATAATGTAAGTAATAATTCTTTGTTTTATGTTCTTTCATGCTTGTTCTTGTTCTACAATACCACTTGCGTTTGTTTAATCATGCAGATTAGGCACATTCCTTGACCTGCAGATCTACTGTTGTTTCCTATAAACTAAGAAGCACGAAGCTGCGGTATAGTGGCGGGTGCAAAACGGCAATCCTCAGCGTCCGCCGTCCGTCTTCCTCAGTGAATCCCTACACCTGAGACATGGCGGCGGCCTAAGACAATAGCCACCTGAATAAATCAAGGGTTAATTAGGTAGCACTGTTTGTGTCTTGTAAATCAGTCAAACTAGGACTAATTACCGCACAGTAGTGAGGTTTGTGAACAAATTAGCGGCTCTCTCGCCGCTTTGGCGGCCGTTGTCGCTGGTTTATCGACTTGTGTCCGGCGGAGAAGGGCTGAGGAAGACGACACCAGTCTCTATTTACATACAAGTTTAATGTTGCGTTCCCAAACTGCCAAGCCACCGCTGGAAAGTCGACAGACCTATTTTAGACACCGACAGTGGGCTAAAACATTCTGTTATATTCAATTGTTAGTGTTTATTATGAGGTTAAGAGAGGATCTAATGGTCCTAACTTTGCCTCACTAAATAAAGCTTTTTTTATTTCATTTATTATTAAAATAGGCTATAGTAAACAATGTTTTTTAAAAAGACCAATCTAGTGGATCATAAGTTGATATCACAGGATTTTTAAATTTAAAATCGTCTAAATTGGGATACACAGTTTTCATATTTAAATATAAAAATGTGTTATGTATATTATACCTATATTTAACAAACATCAACCTATGGTCCACTAGAATAGTTCTCCCCGTGTCAAATGACACTCTGGAGTTACGGTACGACCATTATGTTCCTTGAAGTGGAAAACCATGTTTTGGCGTGAAGTGAAATGGGCCAATAAATGAATAGATTTAGGCCATCATAATATTTTCGTTTAAGAGTTTTTTTCATTGGATTTTTCTTGATTGTTAATTTTTATCTCCAGTACTTGTGGAGTTTAATAAATAAACATGACGTTTTGACGGGCGAAGAACTGTCGTCCTAAGGTATTTCTTACGACCTTAACCTAAATTTCGTAATAATCTATCACAGAGGAAATCAAACTATATCAGTGTGAAAAACGTAAATTCTATACTATATAGTACTTTTATATTGAAATTGACTCTGTCCTAACTTTTTTTTTTTTTTTTTTTTATGCAAACGATTGTTGACTGGCTTTCTACGAATGTCAGTCGCTACTGAGTTCTGACTAAGAGTGTGGTAGTTGGTAGATGCATATTCACCGTACCTTGGTGACCACAGAATAAATTCCTATCGGAAGAATTAATTTTTTTATTTTCAATATATTTGATATCAATTTATTATTCATAGTGTTTCCAATGTTTTTTTTGTACAATTATTGTTTGGTATCATCAGAAAGAAGACAAGACTTTCGGACACAGTTAATTTTTGTTTATACGTTTTATTATCTTCTCTTGCCATTCTCATGTGCCTACAGACCTGTGCGTGAACTTGACTCAACGAATGAAATACCGACCCTTGGACCCTGAGGAGTAGCTCAGTTGGGACAATGGACTACAGATTCTATCTGTAGTCATTGGTTGGGAATTCGAACCGTGTACTTGCCACTGGGCCACCACATCGGCAAGAACTGTTTACGTTTTTCGATAATGATACAGTACGGTTTTGTTTACTCCAAGATATTTAGCTAACTAAAATGTAGATAAAAGTTAAAAGAATCCCTGTTGTAGAGGATAACATGGGTTTGTATACCTGTCGACACTTTTTGTTTGTTTTTAAACAATATACATCAATCGTTGATATATAAAACAAATTAACAATCTATGATGTAATAAGTCCATTTTAAAATAAAAATGTATTTTTATTATTATAATGAGATAAAAGCTCACTTAGGTCAATCTGTTCTGAGTTCGTGGGAATGGAATACATTGAACAATGAATACATTGCCTATGTATGGACATCCTACAGTGTCCACCCTTTGTAATTGATACAAGATATATCTTTTGTATCCCATGTTCAGATGAAACTAAACAATCCCTCCCAACTATTCTATGTTACGCTACTAACAGTCAATTATTAAACCACTATCTAGATAAGATCCTACAACCAAACCATCTAGCTGCTCTTGCAGAGACGGCCAACCATGCCCACCATTTACCATTTACACCATCTACCCTCAAATCAAATTTTGATGAGACATTTCAATCCCGAATATAATACTTGTGTACGTACGTGTATAGGTGAGTGGGAGGGTCCATAATTGTACGTGTATTGGTGGGTGGGAGGGTCCTTACACCGTACGTGTATGGATGGTGGAGGGTATTTGACACGAAATATATTCAATTATCCTACACGCGTATAACTCATGAACAGTTTTAACTTTGATGTGACAATAAGTAATTTTGCCAGTGGTTCTTTGTAAAAGTACAATATTGTTCGCTGAATAAAATTAGAGTTTCACAATTGTCATCCATACATTTCCAACGCATTGTAATACCACCTTACGAATAACAAAGTTTTTACAACATGCATTTGTATTCGTAGTTAACTAGTAACTAGGGGACACCCCTGCCAACCATATCACTAGGTGCGCCCGTGTCACCTCGGTCTTCGGCTTTGTTAAGTGACTCGTGACTACATCAACACCAAGAGGACTACTATATGCAAAATAGCAAACATGTAATTTAGTTTTTTTAATAGCGGCTTTCATGTAAAAAATCTGATGTTTTTAATCCACACTAAAAAAATGGTACAAGGTAACTGGCACGAACTTTCTCCTTTTCCCGGGGATGTTTTGAACCGCTAATCAAATAACCAACAAACGCTAAAAATCTCATCATTAAATGTTATATAACAACATATGAAAGTTTACTTCGAGTCACATGTTAGTGTTGAATATGAAAATATTGTTGAATTGAATTTAAATTAAAGGATGTAAAAACACACCTAAATAAAAAAAAGACGTTCAATAAAATTACATTTCTAAGGAATGTACATGTGAAACATTTACTTTATTTAAATAAAAGTAGTCTATGGAAAAAATCTTTAAACAGCTGTTCCATTGGTCACATATCCAGATTTTATGTAAACAACCTTCAAAAACACTGTTCAATTGGTCACATATCCAGATTTTATGCAAACAACATAAAAAAACCGCTGTTCAGTTGGTCACATATCCAGATCTTAAGTAAACAACCTTCAAAAACGAGTTTGCCATCCTTCAGACTCCAGCCCCAACTTAGGGGCACCTCAAAATATTTTTAATTTTAATTGGCATCAGTACTGAAAATTCAATCATAATCGTTAGAATAATACTTGAACAAATTGCATTTGTCAAACGTGTTTGCCCGTAAAATAATGTTGTAGCTGATAAGCTATTAAAGTTAGGGACGTACGGTTTTTACTAAAACATTTAAAATTGTAATTAAAATATTTCTTAAAAATTTAACTAAAATCGTTTGGGCCATTTTTAGTAAAATTTATTTTTGTATGTTTTAGCCTATTAATATAATTTTAAAAAAATTCCAAAAAGTGAAAAGGCAATCTGGAGATATTGGCTACATAAACCTACATACCAAATTTCATAAACATCGATCCATCCGGTTAGTATCCAGCGAAGTGCACAGACACACATACAGACATCAACATTTTTTCAAATGTTGACACTACTTTTTTGGGTTCAGGGGGCCCAACAATGGATTTTTAAACCATCTTGTAAAAACAATTGTTGGACCATCACTATGCTAACGCACATGGGAGAAAGTAGAAACGTAATATTTACACTGGCTTAAACGTCATTAACGTAAACAGCTGTTATACGTTAAATAAAAACAGTGATAGAAAATTGTTGGATCTTTTAGGGCTTAAGCCCAGATTACATTTTACATTTCTAATTTTTCCCACGGTCCTTAGCCTAAAAGCTTTAAAAATAATTTATTAAAGCTACCTTATCTTCTTTGAAGTTCGAGAAATTTCATTGGGACCGATTCGCTTGCGGAATTATATGTACAGTGTAGATATAATATATATATATATATATATATATATATATATATATATATATATATATATATATATATATTTATATATAGATATGAACTAAAAAAAATAAAAGGAAAAATAATTTCACAATAAGAAGGACTGAATACTAATAAAATCAGTAGTCGGAAATTTAGTACCCACAATTTGTAATCTGACCGGACTGTACCGTGAAATGCAACATTGAGAGGGCGGCTCATTAATACTTGATATGAGTGTACATACCATTGCACTTAGCCCTCGTTACATGTTAATCATTCAACTAGTCACTGTCATCATCACCTTTAAAGATACATTTAACTAAACTCAACTATTCCTTTATCTGAAATATTCACCAATACACCACTTGACCTATATAAAGAGGGTGATTATTAAGTCACTTCTTCCCCCGAATTTTGTCTATAATTTATATTTAAAGTTTTTGTCATTTATGCCACTCATTATATAGATGGATGCTCTAATTTTTTAAGTGTTATGGATTATTGAAAATAACTTGAGATCCAAGATATATGAATCAACTTCCGAATTCTTTACGAGAAGACAGTCATGTGACATGTCTATTAACAGTGCCTTTTCACATTGAAAACAATTGTATATTTAATGACAAAAATAATTTTAAAAAAGGTAATTTCAACAGACATGTCGCATAACTGTCATTTTATTACACATTTTAAGACAACTTCTATATCTTTAGCCTACTGATAACGTGAAACGGTACAAACATTTGTAATTTTAAATATATCATTGTTTTCAGGGTGAAAAGGTAATGTTAATAGACTTATTGCTTGACGGTATTTGCCTGAAGAGTTGGGAAGTTGGCTCCTATATCTTGGACCTCAGGTAACTCTAAATGTTCAATAACACTTCAAAAGTTGGAGCACCTACCTATAATGAATGGCATAACTGAAATAAACTTTAAATGTAAATTGTAGAAAAAAAGTTGGGGAGAAGGGACTTTATAACCAACCACCGTGTATAATGACATGAGAAAATCAGTGCCCGGAAAAATTCTTGATCTAGGAAAAAGATAATATAGCTCGATTAATTTAAATGCTTAAGACCCAAGTGCCGGGGAAAAAATATCAGAATATAACAAACTACTGGGTTCCACAACACGCCTCAAAAGATCCAGTGAATTTCTATCACAACAGTGTTTTTATTAATACATATTACAGTTACTTATGCTGGTGTAATACTATTCATATGGATATAAAACCTCCTTATCTAATAATTGGTAAGGTGATATTCATATTGACACGCTGTGTTCCGCATAGAAAAGCTAATCAGAGGACAACTGTAATAATTTCCAAATTATTTAAATGTCTTTTTACATATATGAGAGCATAAAACAATCGTAGGCTTGCTAAAACGTAATGAAACATTAAAAATAATTATGCGCCAAGAAAAAAGAATTTCAAATTTGAAAAGCACCAAACAATTAAATAATAAGATAGTATAAAAAATATTTCAACCACTCTTTAGGATAACAATTAGTTATTCCCTATATTTTTTCCTTTAAATTGTTTGACTCTTCCCCTACTTAGAATCTTATCCACATTCCCCTTCTTTTCATTCCCCAAATATGTTTCAAATAATTCCGTATTTAGTCATGTAAACGTTCCTCCACATCAGTTTCATCCTCTCCTACTCTTTAATTCTCTAAGTTCTTGTAGACTGCCTTATGATGAGTGGTATAGTGAGTTAATTCAAGCGCCTGTAGAGACCTAACAAACTACCTCTGGTAAGGGAGATCCCTTAATTAAGGATTCATCTTCCACTTACGAACTAGCTTTAACTACATCTAACAGTATAAATAAATGCACAGATATATCTGCTTTGAAAGTATATACAGAGAAATGGAAAGTTGTCAATAACAAAAAAAGTTTAGAAAACTAAATAGTAAATATGTAAATAATAAATCATTCGTAGTTAATTGTAAGAATAGATTTACCATCTTCGATAAGCAGCCAGACTATAATAATGTAGTTGTATTAAAAAAAATGTGTCTGGTATGTGGAATGAAGTTCCAAACAAAATGGCATCAAATAAATCTAATACTAGGAACACTATAGGAAATGGTATGAATAAAAAATTGTTGTCAACAAAAGTAATCCTTTAAACTATATACATAAGTCATATGTTAATCAAACTAGTATAAGTAAAATATATAAGTTAAACACGCATGATGATCTAACTATTACTAAGTGTGATCTGTCACCTGCAAAATGTTATGACAATATTAAGCACAGTTTCACATCATGTGGACAAGTGAACAAGAATGTAAAGGCTTTTGGCAGAACCGCTCTTTTGTGTGACTCTCAAGGAAAATGTATGAGTAAAAAACTTAAAAATAGGCTGGAAAACAGTTATAAAGTTACTTCATTAGTTAAGCCAAGTGGTAGTTTTAGTAATGTAACAGATGGTAGGGATCACAATTCATTTAACAGCTGTGAGAGCATGGAAAAAACAACGTCCCCAACAGCTGTGAGGGTATGGAACAAACAACATCCCCAACAGATGTGAGGGTATGGAACAAACAACGTCCCCAACAGATGTGAGGGTATGGAACATACAACGTCCCCAACAGCTGTGAGGGTGTGGAACACACAACGTCCCCAACAGATGTGAGGGTATGGAACAAACAACGTCCCCAACAGATGTGAGGGTATGGAATATACAACTTCCTCAACAGCTGTGAAGGTACAGGACAAACAACGTCCCCAACAGCTGTGAGGATATGGAACAAACAACGTCCCCAACAGCTGTGAGGGTATGGAACAAACAACGTCCCTTACAGCTGTGAGGGTATGGAACAAACAACGTCCCCAACAGCTGTGAGGGTATGGAACATACAACGTCCCTAACAGCTGTGAGAGTATGGAACAAACAACGTCCCCAACAGCTGTGAGGGTATGGAACATACAACGTCCCCAACAGCTGTGAGGATGTGGAACATACAACATCCCCAACAGCTGTAAGGATATGGAACATACAACGTCCCCAACAACTGTGAGGGTATGGAACAAACAACGTCCCTTACAGCTGTGCTGGTATGGAACAAACAACGTCCCCAACAGCTGTGAGGATATGGAACAAACAACGTCCCAACAGCTGTGATGGTATGGAACAAACAACGTCCCAACAGCTGTGAGGGTATGGAACAAACAACGTCCCCAACAGCTGTGAGGGTATGGAACAAACAACGTCCCCAACAGCTGTGAGGGTATGGAACAAACAACGTCCCCAACAGCTGTGAGGGTATGGAACAAACAACGTCCCCAACAGCTGTGAGGGTATGGAACAAACAACGTCCCCAACAGCTGTGAGGATATGGAACAAACAACGTCCCCAACAGCTGTGAGGTAATGGAACAAACAACGTCCCCAACAGCTGTGAGGGTATGGAACATACACTCAAAGACATGCTAATAAGGCACAGTAACACTAACGTAATTGTTGTAGGTATTTTTAATCGGTTTGACCAACCAAACTGTAGCACCCTTGTGTCTATTGTAAACAGTAAGCTTCTCAACGTGGCCCGAGCATGCGATATTGTTACATTTATCCTCAACAAAAAAATCATAAGGTCGTGTTTCACGAGATACGGTCTACATCTTAACGCATTGGGAAAATCTAGAGTGATAAATCTTATTATCAACGAGGTTGTGGCTCGTGATGCGGCAACCATTCCTCACATAAACGTCGTTTCGGGTGTCACACATTCCCTTCACAAAAAAAAAAAAAAAAAAAAATCTCTTTACTTCTACACAAGTAAAAAACAACTCCTCACGTATTGGCGCATATGGGGGAAGCGCCAGCTTCGCTTCACCATGTTAATACTTAGACGTTTATTAATAACCATTTTTTAGGTTATCAACGAGGCGGGATACTCGGAAAATAGCTGAAGTATCTTCTGGCGTATCTTTGACCAATCTGAAGATAATTCACTATAATATGCAGGGTCTGACTTTAAAACTAAATGCTTTTCAGATTTTTATAGATTCTGAAACCCCAGACATTATTTGCTTATCTGAACATCATCTATGATATTGTGAGTTTGAAGTCACAGCTTTCCATAGATTCAAGGGATCATAGTGTCAAGAATCTATTCAAAAAGGTGATGTGTGCATATTTGTTAGATCCACAATAAAGTTTGACGTGACTGATGTCTCACGATTTTGTCTGGAGGGTGTATGTGAGCTGGCAACAGGAAAGATTCACTTGAATGATACACGTATTCTAATAGTTGTTGTTTATAAACATCAGCCAATTTCGTCCTCTATAAACGAACACAACGTTTTTTATAGTTTGTTGTCAGATTGTCTCCATAAAATCAAGAGTTATAAATTCAGCATGATAGTTGCAGGATATTTTAAAGTTGAACTAAGTGTTGCTAATACCAAGACTAACAACTTATTATATATGATGGCTTCTCATAAATTGAATAACAAGATATCATCATACACTAGGGAGTATAAGAACTCTCAATCCATTTTGGATCATGTATACACTAATCTAAATGATGATATTTTTAATTGTTCTGTCATAGCCACAGCACTGTCAGATCATCGTGTACAGATTGCCACAATTAGCTTAGTAAATCTCTGTCAGGATGATTTATCTAGATTTACTTTAAGTAGATGATTTTCTGCTGATAATTTCCGCATCTTCATGAACTTTCTTAGTAGGGAACTATGGTCTGATGTTTATAATACTACTACTATGGATGATAAAATGGAGGTATTTGCATCTTCAGTAATTTTCTATTTCGAGCAAGGTTTTCGGGAACGAAAGGTGAAATTTCAGGATAAAACGTCTCAGTGTAAATGTATTAAGTAGTGAAGAATTGACACCGAGAGACAAAGTTATTCAGTGGTACAAATTTACAAGAGATCTGGGTAACTGCGATGAAAAAAGGCAGCATTATCTGTTGTTAAAGAAACAATATAAATCTAGTATAAGGGCATTAAAATCTTTAAAAGTCTTTAACCTAATACAAAGTTCTTCTAACAAAGTAAAGGCCGTATGGAGTGTAATTAATGAAAATAGGTCTCATAAAAAAAGTTCACACACTATCCCTCAGGCTCTCAAAGGTTCCACAGGTATTGAAGTAAAGGATCCTAAAATTATATCAAATAAGTTTGATAATTTTTTCGTAAACATACACAATGACATGCCTTTGTACAAAAATATTACTCTCCAAACCCAATTGAATTTGAGCTCTTCCAATTTTTCCTAAAACTTACATCTGTATCAGAGATTGTCAGGGTCTTAAAAACAAAAACATCATCTGGCTATGACCATATATATATATATCTTCAAAGCTTCTTAAGTCGTGTTCTGAATTTTTTATAAATCCATTGGTACACCTGATTAACCATTCCTTTGAAAATGGAATCTTTCCAGATCTCTTAAAACCATCTATAGTAAAACCCATGCATAAGATAGGAAATGTACATGATCTTGATAATATCAGGCCAATTTCAATATCATCAACGTTCTCGAAGGTGTTTGAAGGAGTGTATTGAGAAGGTTGTGGTCTTTTATAGATCAAAACAACATCATTTCTTACAAACAGTTCGGGTTTGTAAAAGGCAGATCTACGGTTGGTGCAGTGTTTGCACTTTTGCATAGAGTGGTTGAGGCTTTGAATGGAAGGAGATCTGCTGCTGGTATATTTTTCGACCTCCGTAAGGCATTTGATCTAGTGTCACATATGCTTCTTTTGGAAAATGTATTGATTTTAATATGACATCAAACAATACTGATGGTTTTAGCATTTTAATAAATGACGCAGAGGTCTGTTCTGATTACGATGTGGATTTTTTAGGGATAATTATCGATATAAATTTAAATGTTCATTCTCATCCTGACAAATTTGCAAAAAAGATCTGTTCTGGTATTTTTCCTTCGCAGAATTTCGTCTTTTACAGATACAGAAGTTCTTCCGACAAACTACTACGCACAATTGTCTGTATCTATCATATGCAGTCTCTATATGGGGTGCGGAGAGTTCTCATGTACATAAGAACTTATCTTACATAAAAGGCCGTAAGACGTATTGCACGTTTTCAAAAAGTACAGCCATATAACAATTCTTTTAGAAATCTAAAAACACTGACATTTCCTGGAATTTACATTTTGCAAACAATAATGTTTTTGAAACAAAATCAGCAAATGTTTCAATCTCTTATTCCTCAATCTAAGTACAATCTGAGAGATACATAAATTAAATATTCCCCAACATAAAATGTCTTTAAAAAAAACTTACATATTATAATGATACGATTTTATATGATGCCCTAAATGACGTCCTTAAGGCTGTGGGAGACGTTATTAAGTTTAAATATAGTCTCGAATCCTTTTTAATTGAAAAATGTTTTTATTCAGTTAATGATTTTTTGAATGACCAGTAATTAGGCTACACTGTAATTGTTATTAATGTATATAATATTACAATATTAAGCATTACGTTTTGTATAATGCTTAATATTGACGCAAGCCAATGCATGTATATTGTTTTTATAGCAATAAAGTACTTTTTATTTGATTTGATTACTTCAATATTCCTCATTTACCGCACTTCTGGTCACTTCCCAAAGTCTCCATTAATTTTTATCAATTCTGCTTGTTCATTCCTTCTTTCCTTTATTTCTGACACTGTATTCCTTTCTTACATCCCTGTTTTCTGTGTTAAAAAAGATTTAACTTCAGGAACTTATAAGAAGTTAATCTATAGTTTTACAAAGAGGAATTACACTTAATTACTAGACTAACCAGAGGCAAGACTATTAGAATCTTCAGCGTCCATCAGACCACAAGAAGAGTTTCTGGAAGGAGCTGACCGCTCTGCACTGTCTACCTCCTCCTCAGTCATCAGTTCCTCTAAACCTGAAAGAGAGTTCAAATGTCGTTATTAAAATTATATAAGGTTAAATACAGTTTTAGGTTCCTATTGTACTGTAAACAATTCTATTATAGGCTTTGCAGCAGTTCCTCATTTTTTAAACTCTAAATGATTCCTAGAATATAAGATTTTATCTAAAATCATTATCAAACATCTCATGAATATTTTTTTACTTCCTATAAAAATATACTAACTATATTTTGTTATGGCCTTCGAAGATGGTTCCCATAAAAAATTATCAAGGAATGACACTTTAGATCAATTGTTATTAGATAGACGTAAAAAATATAATTAATTATGTGTAGTATATACTAATGAATGAGAGAAATTATGAGTGGCCGAATTTTACTAATACATTAACACAGCTCCAAGGTGATACGTCCAGCCCAGTTTGTGGACCCCATAAACTGATGATGCCCCATAAAACCTGCGGCCTGTATATAATGACGCAAGGGACGCAGCACCAGATATATACTGCCAACCAATAATGCCCCCTCGGGGGACACCGGTGGCGAATATTGTATATTGCCAGTGTAGAACCGACCTGCACTTTACTGGCCTTGAGGGTTTTGTAGCCTACACTCCTAAATTGTCTCGCGGTGTTATTAACTACACTCTGGAGTATAAATAAATCTGATAACTTAAAAATCTATATATTTATATTAGTTTTTTTATTCTCTCTACCCAGTAGCACTTTTACTTTGTAACTCATACATAGGTTGTTAAAGGACATGGGTTCAAATACTTCAAGCAAATTTCCAGTGCATCTCCCAAGATATGAACCCGTGAACCTATATATATGAAGCAGACGTGCTAACTACTAGAACAGCAACAGGCCATAGGTGGGCGAGTTATTCTATTAGATCAATTAAAGTTTAACTCAATGAAACATTTCAATTGAATCGCAAACTAAATTACATCTCAGCGATTCCAAACCTGCAGCCCACATCAACGTCTCAAGTGTTCCCCCAATTCTAGACAATTGATTTGACTAACGCTTCATTGCGAATTGAGAGGACAATATAACTTACGTCTCTAAATATCTTTAGGAAGTTACTTTAAAGTACAGTAGAATAGATTTTATGCCTGATAAATGCCTTAGTGTTATTATGCAGTATATATTATACTGTATAATACAATACAGTAGAGTATAATCGGCAGTTGCTGTTAATATTTATTCTAATAAGAATAAGTTGGGTCAATTTTTGCCAAATAAGATTTTGTTGTAGCCAAATATTTAAATATTTTATAGCAGACTGTAAGACGAAGGGCGTCATTGGACTATGGCCGTTATATCGTAGATCTTTTATAATGTTTGGATAATATTACACTTTTATAGGAGGCAAGTTATTCATGATACACTACTTACCATGATAATACAGTTTTTAAATAAAAGGTTACTTTCATTTGTTTAATTAAAATATCATGTTATCCATCGATATTTTTATGGAGTAGTATTGGTCCTTGGGGGTGCACTGATCTAAAAAATTAAAACATTAGTAGACATATGGGGGATGGTTGAAATTGGGGATGCACCACGGGCAGTTTTTTGTAGGACTAGGAAAGCATATTTTAGTGTACTACGTTGGTGTTACCAGGCTAGTCCACCAACACAAACTCACAGCAAGATAGTAAATGTCACCCACCAATCTCTCAACAAATAAAATTGACGTCAAATTTTGTTACTGAACAATTTTGATTATACAAATATTTTGTCAGTGTGTCAGAATTGACTAGTACATAATATATTTGTTTTTATTATTACAATTGATTTATACATCAAAGGAAATGAACTATTTAATTGAAATAATTAAATTACAAGAATTTAAACGTCGTTGTTATTTCAATATTTTCACAATAATATGTTTATGGTGAAATGTAAAACTTTTTATTTTACTGTTAATGTTAATTTAACTCCAATTAACCTGACATTCATATTTAAAAACATAATATTAAACTTTTCACGTTTAAAAATAAATACAATGTATATTTACATTTTTAGTTCATGTTTGAGCTGATGTAGAAAATATTACTTCATTTCTTGTGTTGTTTTAAGAATACGTTAGTATTTTGTATTCTTTTTATAATATTTAATTCGACCCTTTATTCTATTTTAATAATATATAAAACTGTTTTATGACTTGAACCTCAAACTTACTCAAAGCCAGAGTCCCGTTAAAGAACCGTGCAAACACGTGATTGTCTGTCAGGGTTCGAGCTCTCCTTACCAGTGTTGTACCTGGCCCAAGAATATGTTGTTAAATATCCAAATATATAAATCGTTAACTGGTTTTCCTAATGTGCCAATGTACGCATCTAACAAATGATTTTACTGGTTTTGAAATATAATCCATGCAAACATACGTTAAACATTTTTGTATCACTAAGCTAGTATATTTATTGAGTTACAATTAAACTTCTTGTTTAATAAAATGACTATAATAATGCTGAATTAAAAACAAATTAATTTACTAACTAAAAGGATATTCTGCCAAAACCCAGGAACGAAACAAGTCTTTTACCTCAGAAAACAATGAGTTGTATAACTATAAAACTATTCTAACAGACGAAGAGCTTCTACCAAAAGTAATTGCTAGTGTAAGCCAAAGGCTACAAGATATAAGATACAACAACACTATTTACATTAACAGAACGAAATTAAACCTGTTTACTTTTCAACAATGGGGGAAGGTTCTGTTTTAGAAATGGGCCTAGAAAATGACAAACATCCACCTTTGTCTACATTGTACTTAAACAACGTTCTTACACTGTTTTTACGAAAAATTATATGTGGAGAAGACAAAAAAACTGTCGGTTTATTAAAACAATAACAGGCAAGGATATTCAACCTTTATACTCACTTTTCAAACGTAATATTTATATTTTAAAATCAATATCAGTAATCAAATATTCCAATAAATTTTAAAGTATATTTGTTATGATACGAATAAACTTTATAATTTATTTGAATGCTTGATTACTTATTTCGATTTTAAATTATAATTCCTATAGAACCATGGATAATGTTTATAGTTATACAAAACAATACCTAAATACGAAGTTACAAAGCCAAAGTTTAAGTTCAATGAACTACATAACTTTAGAAAATTGTTATTAATTTATCATTACATCATATACGTAGCAGGAGATCATAATATATTTTGTAATTGGTAACTCAGAGAAAAGGAAACAGAGGTCACATTAAATAGTGCGCTAAATGCTTGTCGAGTTAGTGTGTCGAGTAGTTATTTATCCATTTTGCCGGGCATGAAAGAACCAGCACCTTGTCAGTTCCTTTCTTATTCACCAGAAATAATCGAAGGATAAATGCATTAGTTATTACTTTAGAGTTAAAAATATGTAAATAAGTGCTCTCTTTATACTGTAACTGCCTCTGGGGTGTTCGCTGCGACCATAAGAAAGCGTCGTCTGTTTTTTTTTTTTTTTTTTTTTTTTATCTGTGGTGCTACACTGCCTTATAGTCTGTAGTAAATGAACTAAAGCAGATGTAAATTCACCCAAATTTGTGGCTATTAAGTTTCCGTATTTCACAATAGCGAACGGTTACTAAATATGAACAAGCCTATCAGTGTGAAACACTTAGGTGAAAGTCGTGTCAACGAAACCATACTAGTGATTGTTATGGATTACACAAACATTTAACGGTGTAAACACCTGTATGTTGGTGTTGTATGTACGGTCATAAAAACGTTATTCGTGAATAAGTGGTAACGGTTCTGGAACTCAAAGCAATTTTAAAAATTCAAAGAATGCAGATTAAGATGTATTTTCAATTATTTTTGTATTCAAGTCAATAATATCTGTAATGCCTTTTAATATGGTGTTATGTACATTCGTCCTATACTCTGGATCATGCGTGATTTCAGAGCCCCAACCTAACCTACTAAATAGAACTATTTACTGCACTAAAACTATAATATATAACATCATAGTGGCCTGTAATAAATAACTATGGACTGAACTCAGTTAATAAATAAAATATTTCAAAAATAGTAATCAGTTGTATATTTTGAAGACATATATACTAATAAATAACACTAAAATTTTTTATATTTTCAGCTATGTAAATGACCTACTTTTTTTAACCTATGTACAGAAGTATCGATCTCGTCACATGAATGACGGTGGTGTGGAATTACAGTGGGAGGTTTCAGGTGCTATGAGTCCATAGGGACCTCATTACGGCTCGAGGGACAGTAATTTATATGTGGAAGTGGCACTGTTTGTTGTGAGTATCGATCTCGTCACATGAAACCCTTTGTTGTGGAATTAGGGTTGGAGGTCCCAGGTGGCATGAATCTCTAGGGAGCCCATACCAGCCCAAAGGACAGTATGTCCATGTGAGGGTGGCAGTGTTTGTAGTGAGTATCGATCTCGTCACATGAAATCCTTTGTTGTGGAATTAGGGTTGGAGGTCCCAGGTGGCATGAATCTCTAGGGAGCTCATACCATCCCAAAGGACAGTATGTCCATGTGAGGGTGGCAGTGTTTGTAGTGAGTATCGATCTCGTCAAATGAAAGCCTTTTTTGTAGAATTAGGGTTGGAGGTCCCTGTTGGCATGAATCTCTAAGAAGCTCAAACTAGCCCAAAGAACAGTAGTTTCTATGTGAGGGTGGCAGTATTTGTAGTGAGTATCGATCTCGTCAAATGAAAGCCTTTGTTGTAGAATTAGGGTTGGAGGTCCCAGGGGGCATGAATCTCTAGGGAGCTCAAACCAGCCCAAAGGACAGTAGTGTCTATGTGAGGGTGGCAGTATTTGTAGTGATTATCGATCTCGTCATATGAAACTCTTCTGTGGAATTGGGGTCCGAGGGCCCTGGTGGCATGAATCTCTTGGAAGCTCAATACTGCCCAAAAAGACTGTAATGAATATATGGGGGTGACAATGTTTGTAGTGAGTATCCATCTCGTCAAATTATATTGTTTGTTTTAGAATTATGATTATAGGTTAAACATAGCCTGAGTCACTAGATAATTCAATACAGCCCAAAATACAGTATTGACTATGTGAGTGGGGCAGTGTTTGTAGTGAATTATTACATAACAATTGACGGTGTGGTATTAGAGTGGGAAATTCCAGGTGGCTAGAGTTCTTATGGTTAAATCCAACCCAAATAACGGTATTTTCTAAGTGGGGGTGGGATTTTTTGTAGTGAGTATCAGTTTCGTCACATGGTGTGTTACTAGGGTGAGAGATTCCCAATTTTTAAGATTTTAGGGTGCTCGTAAAAGTCCGAGGGATATTATTGTCGATTTGGGGGTGGTAGGGAATATAGAGGAATATCTATCTCTCGACAAATGGTGGTATGTCATTAAGCTGGGAGGTGCTTGAGAATCTAGGAAACTCCTTAGAGCCAAAGAGACAGAACTTTTTATGTAAGGGTGACAGTGCCTGTAGAGAGTGTTTATCTTGTCGCATGAAAGGTTTTGTAGTATTATAGCAGGAGGTCTCAGGTAGCACTAGTCCGAGGAATAGAATGTTCTATGTGGGGGTGGCACTGTTTGTAGGGAATAGTGATCTAGTCTCATGAAAGGTTGTGTAGTATTAGAGCAGAAGGTCTCAGGTGGGGCTAGTCCTCGAGGAGCTCATTGCGGCCTGAAGGAAGAATGTTGTATGTGGGGGTGGCACTGTTTTTAGGGAGTAGTGATCTCGTCTCATGAAAGTTGTGTTGTATTAGAGCAGAAGGTCTCAGGTGGGGCTAGTCCTCGAGGAGCTCATTGCGGCCTGAAGGAAGAATGTTGTATGTGGGGGTGGCACTGTTTTTAGGGAGTAGTGATCTCGTCTCATGAAAGTTGTGTTGTATTAGAGCAGAAGGTCTAAGGTGACGCTAGTCCCCGGGGAGCTCATTACTGCCCGAGGGACAGAATGTTCTACGTGGGGGGTGGCACTGTTTGTAGGGAGTAGCGATCTCGTCTCATAAAAGGTTATGTAGTATTTGAGCAGAAGGTCTCAGGTGGCGCTAATCCCCGGGGAGCTCATTACGGCCTGAGGGACAGAATGTTCTATATGGGGGGTGGCAGTGTTTGTAGGGAGTAGTGATCCAGTCTCATGAAAGGTTGTGTAGTATTAGAGCAGAAGGTCTCAGGTGGCGCTAGTCCCCGGGGAGCTCATTACGGCCTGAGGGACAGAATGTTCTATATGGGGGGGTGGCAGTGTTTTTCCTATTGGGATGTGGAGTATTATAATCGGCTAAAAATCTAACTATCTTTAAATCTGATTCTTGTACGTTTGAAATACTCTTTGTCATTAAATGTGTAATCAATCATGAGTATTACCAATGTTGAGCAAATTATACCAATACTACTGCAGGCAATCTAACTTTTATCTTGATTGTATTCTTAATCAACATATAGGATACTTGGGATGTTCAAGGTTATGTCTAGAAACTATCTTACATTTTAAAATAAATTAAAGCCTTTATGCTTTCAGAATGCACATGATACGTACTTTAACATTCAACTGCAAGTTGATTTTAGAAATATTTACAAACATGGCCCACCCATATTTTTGTAATCCTTTAAAACCGATAAAAACATGCCACTACCCGTATATTTGTAATTCTTCAAGAGAGAGTTACAAGCATGCCCTACCCATATCTTTGTAATCCTTCATGAACGTTACAAATATGTCCCCATCCATATATTTGTAACCCTTTAGAAGAGATTTAAAAACATGCCCCAACCACATCTTTGTAATCCTTTGAGATCTTTAAAAACATGCCACCATTCGTATGTTTGTAATGCTTTAAGAGAGAGTTACAAACATGCCTCACCCATATCTTTGCAATCCTTAAAGACCGTTGAAAATATGATCCAATCAATATATTTGTTATCCTTTGAGAGATATTTAAAAACATACCACCACCTTATCTTCGTAATCTTTTAAGAGAGAGTTACAAACATGCCCTACCCATATATTTGTAATTCTAAGAACGTTAAGAACGTTATAAAGGTTACCCCACCAATTTCTTTGTAATCCTTCAAAACAGTTATAATAGACAGGCTCCCGCCCACATCAAGGAAGTCTTTCAATACAGTTACAAATACAAGGCCTCTTGCTATCCTGTAGGTTGGTACTTCTGCTTCCAATACAGAGAGTCACGGGTTAAAATCTCTGTTGTTCCACTAAAATTTACCATAGGGGGTTGA